>JAMZAV010000339.1:0-488259 GCA_024449915.1 Sweltsa coloradensis | reverse complement strand
ACGTATCTGGTAATGTCGTAGTACAGGGCAACTTCCACTTCTTTTGGGAACAAGCTGCCCAATCATTCCATTCCAAGATCCGTTCTTGAAGAGAACTCCTCTATTCCTGAGCTGGTGAACTGAAATCAGTCGTACACTTGAAATGATCTTCCAGAATATTCCATGCGTCTTCTACTATACCACCCAGTTTGATATGGTTACCGGATTTCTTCACTAGCGTAGTTGGGTCATTTTTGTTCATCGTTGCTCTAAACACTTTCCCTTCAAGATTGTTGCGTCTTGTGTAGAAAGGAACTTTTGAAACGTTAAGTCCTGAGATGGGATTCCAGTCCCCGAATGTATATTCTTTAAGAGGTAGATGTTCGGCAACTCGGTAGAGCTCAACAAGCTTGTAGGTTTCCCTACTTTTTTGAACAAGGAGAAATTCACAATTGAACGGGATATTGATGTTGTTGAATATATCTTTTAAATCGTCATTTTCTCCCATAAAGAAAATCCAAACTGGTTTTAAATAGTTCCAATCTTGCAAAATACTGCTCATTAGGTTTCCTTTAATTTTTGTATTTAAAAATACAAAAATTGGACGTTTGCATAAATATAAATTTTCCCTTTTCCTGTCCAATATTAGGTGTTGGATGTTCAGTGTTGTCGATTGCACAAGCTTTACTGACAAATGTATCTGAGAGCCTCTCTGAACTTTATGTTGAAAATAATTGTTGATCACAAAATAAACGCAACTAGATTTAAAGTACACTTTAACATTGTTTATAAGCTGTGACGTTTCTTCTACGTTTATCTGGCAGCACATAACTTGAACGAATACAATATTTAGAGCAATTGTTATGCATTTTTTTATTGGTGTGATTTTCATCGTGGCCTTGCGAATTGAGACGTCTGTATGTTTAAGCTTTCTTCCTGCAACTGACTATGGACTGTACTGACTTTATTCTACACGTGCACATTAAACTTTTGTAATCTTATTTTTTCTTATCGATTATGTTTTTCTTCGGTCATGGTCAGAGTGTATTCTGCACAATATTGCTACAATCTTCATTTGGAAAGTGCTTCCCTGACTTAACATATTTTATTAAATAAACAACAGCGCCAATTACTTTGATGGTCTTATTCTAGCTGTATAACAGAAAAGCTAATATAAAAAACAGCGTTCTTTGGCTGAAAATTTCCAGCGAAGGGTCAAGGTAAGAAACATAATTGATCTATATTTTTGCATTTAAGTTTTTGATAGCAAAGAATGCATATCAATCGTGTATTGTTCGGTTTTTATCGTGAGACGTGGCACACGCCCAGACGGACGGAGTGAAAAGTAATGCTTATAGGCAGGTGAGGTATCATCCTCTCATTGCAAAATAGTGCTGTTTACTTCTCATGTCCAACGTTTTTACAGGTCAATTTTAAAAATTCAAATTTCTTTTTCACTTCTTGAAACATGAGTAACAACTGACGAGTAATACTGATAAATAAAGCAAGAAAATTTTTTTTGTACTAAATATTAATACGGATTTATAAACAGAAAGCCCAAAGTTGCAACATTTAGACTAATACATACCATAATTATTTTTATTCAACATCATCGATTAGCATTTTTGTTATAACTACACATTTTATACATTCTTTATTAATTTTAAACTTTAAAGTATACAATTTAATATAGTATACAAACAAAGTCTTTTAAAAGAATCATAATCACAATGTGAGAAATTGCATACAAAGTAGTTGGATCAATTTCACTAATTCTGAGATAAATAGGTCTGGTGTTTTTTTTGTCTGTTTGTTCCCTCTATACCGTACAAACGGCATAATTTGTGATCTTGATGAAAATTAGAGGGGAAATTGCGAAGTCACTGAACATAGATATTGTATTATTTTGGACACAATATAAGAAAGCTTTCTTAGTAACTAAAATCGCACTTTTAAGGCAACAATTGGTCAATATTACCTCGCCGCCCCGCACTTTTACGCGGCTGGCACATTGGTCGCCTCGCGTTGTTGAATGCAGACATCACAGATAATTGAGTACACTAACCACGTAGTGTACTCTATTATCAGCTGTGCGGACATGGTGATAACAATGATAATGCCGACAACAAAAACGACATGGAACAGTACTCGTGGGCATTAAAAAATCAACTTTAATAACTCATCCATCAACGCGACTGGAAAAAGCGATCCCTGGAAATCAGTGGGCTTGTTTGTCTGTGTTATTTTTTTACAAACTCAATGTGTTTGAAATAACTATTATATTATTAAAAACATTTATTCTTTATAGAGATCATCGTGAAATAATGGACAATAATTCATTGATAACTTAAATTTTTGTCTATCCTATTCATCAGGTACATAAATTGGTTTTCAATAGACAATAATCTACCATTGTAAACCACAGAAGTGATAACACAAATTCATATCCAAAAATTAATAAATACATATACAGCCAGATTTAAAATTCAATCAAGAAAATATGTATACTTAGGCCTACATAACAAAAAAATAATAAAAAAAATAATGGATTTATAACAAATTGAATTAAATAAATAAATCCAAATTTTAACATCAAAGAAGATGGACAAAGAACAAAAAATGCTGATTTGTTAGACAATTTAACATCAAATACATTTGAGGGTTGTCAAAAATCAGACATAATCTACGTATTTCGCTCTACATTCAATAAGGAAGCACCGTTACGGGACACCAAAAAAGGCAGAGAAGCTTATATTACCGTAACACGCTTGTTCAAGCCTCCGTTATTGGTGGACGGGCTGATTACATAAATAAAAAAATAATCAAATTTAATAGAAAAAACCTATAAGGCCGCTAGTCGCGCCCTAAAAACTAATGGCTGAACTTCTCAAAACGTCGTCGCACTTCTATTCTCACTGAAGCACATCATCCCGTGCCTCAACCCTAAAATAGTTTAATCAGTAATCGATCATTGTGCTTATACTAACTGCTATTAGTTAATTTAAAATAGCAAACAATATATGACAGTGTTATACCAGGCCAGTTTGTGAGATTCTCAAGGCTTGAAGAGTAAAACTTCAATGAAAAGATCATTAGAGCTAACAAATTCCCCAAACAACAGATAAAGTATGGGAGTAACGGTCTCAAAACTTATTGATACTTCATCGTTAATTGTGGGAACGTTATTGGGAAAGTAATTGTTATAGATCTTTTTTAATATACCGCCACTTTTTAACTTCAAAATATTATAATTGAAAATACCTACATAGGGACTGGATTTTGAAAACGATACACTTGCCAAATCGTTTGAAAAACTTTCTTTCAATGCTACTAAGGAACAAGTCCAATTGTAGGAGTAGTATGATTCGAGTGACATAATAAAAGCATATTTCAGTTCACATAAGTGGTCATTGCTATCAATAATCGATGAAAGAGAATTTTTCGGATCCTCAGATACAAGTTGGTCAAAAATTGCTTTTACAACTCCACTCTTAGCACATTTCAAGAAGGAGTAAATGCTGGATCCAACAACCGTCCCCACAGAATATGTTCCATCGTGTAGCATTTCCTGGAGTGAGTTGAACGGCATGTAAGGTACAACCACGGCGATACTGGACACCACGGAGCTAGAGTAACTCACAACAGCAATGATTCCCAGAAGAAGAGAAGTCAACAACACTATACGTGTCGACAGTGCAGTGGAATTTGAAAGTCCTGAAACACCTTGATTACAAAAAATAGCCATAAAAACAAAATAGAATGCGTCGTAGCGTGAAAAGCATTCCTCTCCAATGCTACACACAACTGTTAATTTGTCAAGGAAGAAAATCGAAAAGGATATTAATGCTACAGATGCAAGAAATGCCGACCAAAGATAGGGGCTAAACGGTGATAGTAAACTTTTAAGCGAATGTCTACGCCGCAACGGATCGCGTATGAAAACCTTCTTTGTAGACGATTGAATTGGAAATGGGTAAGTTATAAAATCAGCACGTGTTCTTGTCATAGTCATACGTACAGGGGCCACCTCCACTTCTTTTCGAACTAGCTGCCCAATCATTCCATTCCAAGATCCGTTCTTGAAGAGAACTCCCCGTAACTCCTGAGCTGGTGAACTGAAATCAGTCGTACACTTGAAATGATCTTCCAGAATATTCCATGCGTCTTCTACTATACCACCCAGTTTGATAATATGGTTACCAGATTTCTTTACTATCGTAGAAGGGTCATTTTTGTTCATCGTTGCTCTAAACACTTTCCCTTCAAGATTGTTGCGTCTTGTGTAGAAAGGAACTTTTGAAACGTTAAGTCCTGAGATGGAATTCCAGTCCCCGAATGTATATTCTTTAAGAGGTAGATGCTCAGCAACTCGGTAGAGCTTAACAAGTTTGTAGGTCTCGATACTTTTTTTAACAAGGAGAAATTCACAATTGAACGGGATATTGATGTTGTTGAATCTATCTTCTAAATCTTCATTTTCACCCATAAAGAAAATCCAAACTGGTTTTAAATAGTTCCAATCTTGCAAAATACTGCTCATAAGGTTTCCTTTCATTTTAATATTTAAAAATACAAAAATTGGACGTTTGCATAAATATAAATTTTCCTTTTTCCTGTCCAATATTAGGTGTTGGATGTTTAATGATGCCGATTGCACAAGCTCTACCGATAAATGTATCTGAGAGCCTCTCTGAACTTTATGTTGAAAATAATTGTTGATCACAAAGTAAACGCAACTAGATTTAAAGTACACTTTAACATGATTTATAAGTTTTGACGATTCTTCTACGTTTATCTGGCAGCACATAACTTGAATGAATACAATATTTAGAGCAATTGTAATGCATTTTATTATCGGTGTGATTTTCATCTTTGCTATGCGACTTAAGACGTCTTCATGTTTTAGCTACCTTTCTGCAACTGACTATGGACTGTACGGACTTTATTGTACACGTGCACGTCAAACTTTGTACTCTATTTCTGATTGATTACGTTTTGCTTCGGTCATGGTCGGAGTGTTATCCCTACAATTCTGCAACTATTGTCATATGGTAAGTGCTTCCCTAACTTTACATAAGGTATTAAATAAATAAGCCATATTTTACATTGATGGTCTTATTTTGGCTGTATAAGAGAAAGTAAATATAGAAAACAACGTTCGTTAGCTGAAAATTTCCGGTCAAGGTTCAAGGTAAGATACATAGAGAACTATATTTTTTATTAAGTTTTTGACAGCAAAGAATGCATATCAATCGTGTATTGTTCGGCTGTTATCGTGAGACGTGGCACACGCCTAAACTCAGGGTGTGAAAAGTAATGCTTATAAGAGAGTTATCGTCCTATCATTGCAAAATAGTACTGTTTACTTCTCATGTCCAATTTTACTAGTTCATTTTCTTCTCCACCTTTTGAAACATGAGTGAGAACTGACAAGTTATACGCATAGTAATACGTCCTAGTAACTCATTAATAAAGCACGAGAATTCCCTTTGCAAGTCTTAATATTAATACAATTTTAAGAACATAAAGTTCAAAGTTGCTAAGTGAAAGCAAATCAAACAATCAATATATTTATTTTATATTCTACATCATCATCTTCATAAGCATTTTTTATAACTACACATTAATGTTATACATCATTTGTTAATTTTTAAGTTTAAAGTATACATTTTAATATAGTATTTATAAACAAATTTCTTGCATAATAATCATAATCCCTATCCGAGAAATTGCACACAAAGAAGTATTTATTTAACCATGTTGGGGAGAGGACCAGATTAATGATTAGATACGGTTTCTAATCTCACCCAGTCTAGAAACCACATGTTCCTGGCACAACTATCTTCAGTCCCCACCTTCCTTCATTTCAACAGATGTGTCTGTTTAGTGCATCCCGTTTAGAGCTCATTAGTAGTTTTCATGCGTACACGGTTACATACTTGTATTTTCTAACAAGATTCAAAGGTTTTGTCAATCTATAGGTTTGTTCTTTTGTCCTACCACTATGTGGTAATTTCAATCGGTTGTAACATATATGAACAGATATGGGGGCACAGTGCAATAATGTACGTGTTCCCAAAAGAACATTTTTCTTGTAATTTGACGGCAAATTTCGAGGTTGTGTTGCCAGCTGTCATTCAATTCAAACAATTTTAGAAAATATCTCACTCAATAACTTAGCTTTGTGTATTTTATTACAATTGTATTGCATATATTTTTATCATTACTTGTTTTATCTTATATGCATTAACAATCTAGCATTAAAACGTTGTTACTTCTAAAATTTGCGCGAATTTACCTTGCTACACCTTTGTACCTCCTCAAGAGGCAGGTGCAAGACTTGTAAAAGTGGTAATACTACCGAGACAGAAGACACGGTTGTTATTACACTGGACAAAAGAGGTTCATTTATTTCAAAAGGTGTAAAAAGGCAAAAGGTGTAAAAATTGGCTGGACAAAATAACAAACCTATCGAGTTTGTAAACATACGAAATTAATAAAAACCAATACATATTGTACGCGCCATTCCCCGGCGCTATTGTGGTAGTTATATTTTTCTCTTAGCTATTGGTATTTCTTGTTTCGTATTCATAAGTTGCACATATTGTTATCACCTGTTTGAATTTCTGCCTATCGGACGTTTTTCCTGGTTCTCTCGCGTTCGACTTTATGCAAGTATTGTTTCAATGCAGTTCGCCTCTCGCCTTCACTCGATGAAGTGCAAAGTTCGTTTTCGTCTCAACTTTTCTCGCTCGCACCTCGCAACGCACGTGTCCGCTCTCCGGACATTGCACTCACTGTACGTATTCAAGTGTGTAGCCGCCTGCCGCGTCCGTCTTGGAATACAACGACGGATTTCCGAGCTGCAGTCCTTGGTTCGACTTGCCTTCCAGGCATTCTCTAACTTCCTACTCATCTTCCCAAACTCGAGTTTCTTTTCCCTGTTCTCTCTCGCGGTGGGCTTAACATCCCGCCCATCGTACTTACCTCTGCACTGCCTCCTTCAGCCTACATCAAGATTCGGGGTAAGTTCAGATCAAAAATATATACAGTCCATTATTCTCGGAGTTGAGCACCTCGGCTCGAACACATGGTCCTCCGCAGCCGGATGCTCCGGTGATTTTCCGCATTTTTCGCAAATATTTTCTCATTCAAGGTTAGTCCTTGTTGGTCGTCGCACTACACACACGGTGTTGAGTGTTGTAGTTTTCCGCTCTCGTGTTTCTGTTGATTGCGCTATTCAGTGTAATTGTCTCTTACGTTGTTTCCTCTTATTGTTGATACTTGTAATCTCCGTTCATCATGGAAGAGTTGCAAGCTCAGCAGAAAAAGTTAGTTGCTCGACGCGAGTTTATATCGCGTCCGTTCAGCGAACGTACAATGCGTTTCGAAAAAATAAAACCCGATCAGTTGAGGCATTTAGGCCCCGTTTTGATAATTTGTCTCAATTGGAATCTGAGTTCCGCGAAATCCAAATGTCTATTGCCGAACTCAACACCCAAGTAGTTCTTCCCGCTAAATCGATCGAAATA
Source organism: Sweltsa coloradensis (assembly GCA_024449915.1). Lineage (NCBI taxonomy): Eukaryota > Metazoa > Arthropoda > Insecta > Plecoptera > Chloroperlidae > Sweltsa > Sweltsa coloradensis. The sequence continues at coordinate 480,748 of JAMZAV010000339.1, read as the reverse complement.
GACAAAGTTCAAGACAGTTTTGAAACGCTTTTCTTTGCTTGTAAGTTTCGTTATACTACGGTTGATAAATTAAATCAACGCCCTGTTGTGACTCAACCTGGTCCTCTGTCGCCTCAGTTCAACATCTCTTGCATTGCCAGTCATAGATCTTCCCAAGTCAAAGGAGACATTGCAAATGGCCCGAATTCTATTCTCTTTTCAAATCTCTGATCGATGATAATAAATCATTAAGTAATGTTTCAAAAGTTACACTATTTACACACTTCATTGTCTGCACCTCCGTTGGCCCTCATCTCAGAGTTTCAAATAACTGAAGAAAATTACCCCCTCGCTCTGAACACTCTCATCTCTCGTTATCAAAACAAGCGATTACTAGGGAGTTTGTATGTCCACAAGATTTTAGATTTGTTCCTCTAAAAACGTCATCCTATGACGGTCTTCAAGCGTTTCTAAAAACACATCGCAACTCTGTCGAATCTCTGAAAGCTCTGAATATTCCCGATTTAGGTGATTTCTTATTGTTATGTTTGGCATTAGCTAATCTCGATGCGTCATCTCGCAAGGCTTTTGAAAACAGACAAACATCTAATTCAATTCCCGATTACAAATCGCTAATCGATTTTCTCGAAGACCAATCTAGAACGATGGAGTTATGTGCTGTCGGGAAAAGTTCTGTTACTACCGTCAAAAGTTCTCTCCCTTCAAAGCGAATCAACACCTTGTTAGTGTCGTCACCTGCCTCGAACAACAGTGTGCAGCGAGTACCCACTAACTCATCTCGTAATCACTCTCATTCAACTGTGTCCGCTTGTCCGGTATGTAAGGCTTCTCATACATTGTACCAGTGCAATGTTTTCCGTGGTTTAACCATAGACCAACGTTTATGACACGCTGCGCCAATTAAAACGCTGTTTTAATTGTATGGGTGCACACCTGCGATCCCAATGCACTTCCACGAAATCATGTTCTGTGTGTCAAAGCTCTAAACATCATTCTATGTTACATTCTGAATCCGCTCCGTCTCTCGCTGACGATACTCCTGTCACCGAGCAAGGTCCTTCAGCGCCCCAGACTCTGTCATGTCAAGTCCAGGCTTCGAGCCCCACTCATCAAACTGTCATACTAGGCACCGTTCGCGCACTCATTAGTGACGCGCACGGGGATCATGCAACCCCTTCGCGCGGTTGTTGACTCCGGTCACAAATCTCTGCTATCACTAAGTCGTTAGTGCAACGTTTGGGCTTGAAAGTCAATCCAGCCACCGCCCAACTGTCAGGTGTCGGACAAACTAATACTCGAGTGCATGGTATGTGTGCAATGCAGTTTAGCTTCTCGGCTCTCTGGGCAACCCTCTATGCATGTCAATGCACACGTTCTCTCAACTATTGCCGGCAATTTGCCTACATCCTCCGTGTCCACTGACGTCATAGAGCGCTATCATGACCTTGACCTCGCTGACGATCGCTTCAATGTACCAGGGCCCATTGATTTCCTCATTGGTGCCGATCTCTACTCAGACATTCTCTGTAAAACCGGACACACGATCGTAGGCAGCAAACCTGCCGCACTCAAAACGGTTTTTGGTTGGGTAATCTTAGGTCCGGTCCACGCTACTCAACCAGCACCTGAGTCATCCTACTCATTTCTCGCTGTGACAAGCTCCCCGTTGGAACATACTCTCCGTCTCTTCTGGGAAACAGAAGAAGTCAGTCGACCTCCCTCTCTGGACCCAATGGATTCGCTCGTTGAAGAGCACTTCATTAAAACTCACCTTGCGAACCCCTCTGGCCGCTACTCGGTCGCTCTACCATTCAAGCCTGATGGCGTCATGCCAGCTACAATCGTGACGTCGCGCTCAAGACTTTTGTCAGTTTAGAGCGTCGTCTGAAGCGTGATCCTCCACTTCATGACTCATATCATGAGTTCATGAGTGATAACGCTCGTTCACTGCACATGCAGCCCTCCTCTCGACCTGCGGAGTACATAATCCCGCATCATTGTGTCTCCAACGACGAACAAACTTTGAAAATTCTCTGTCTGTTGTGGGACCCTCGTTCCGATTGCTTCAGCTTCCACACTCTACCCTTTGTAGGTTGCGTCACAAACGGTCCACACTCTCCTACATCGCGCGCATATTCGACCCACTCGGGTTTCTCACCCCTTTCGTCTCCTGGATGAAGGTGTTCATGCAGAATCTCTGGCTCTTGCGCGTGGCGTGGGATGAATCACTCTCGGAATCACTCTCTCAGACTTGGCTCACTGCCGTTGAAAGCGTGCACAAGTTGAGTGATGTTCATTTCCGCGTCCCCTTGTCATGAACGATGCCACATACCGGCTTGTAGGGTTTTGCGACGCCTCCGAGAAGGCCTATGCTGCTACTCTTTACTTGCACGTTGAGACGTGCTCGCAATCTCACGTCAGATTGTTGAGAGCCAGGAGCAAGGTCGCGCCCGTCAAGCTGCTCACTGTGCCCAAGTTGGAACTCAGTGGAGCATTGTTATTGTCTAGGGTGCTTAAAGACACCCTACCCGCTCTCAAGCCCTTGCACATAGAAACAGTGTTGCTATACACTGACTCCACTATCGTGCTCGCTTGGCTCAGTACCCCCCCGCACCAGCTGAAGACATTCGTCGCCAATCGGGTAGTCGAAATACTCGAGACCACTTCTCCCTGAATTGGGCTCATGTTAGTTCTGAAGAGAACCCTGCCGATTGCGCCTCTCGGGGGCTGCTCCCCCTGGACCTGTTGAACCACCCCATATGGTTCTCTGGTTCCCCTTCATGCGTTCTCCCCCTCCACGTGGTCTCGCTCGGTCCCTTCGGTTGAACCCAGCCACGACTTGCCCGAGCTGAAAGCGTCTCCCACGGTGCTGATAACTCATGATCCCGTCATTGATCCTCTGCTTGTCAAACTGCAGAGTTTCTCCTCGCTCTTGAAAGCCAAGCGCGTGTTCGGTCACGTGGTACGCTTTTCCCGCAGTCTTGCTCGTCGAAGTAACCTTGCACCCCCTCTGGTCCTCTGCTCCCGTCCGATCTTGAGGACGCGATGCGCCTGTTCGTGCGTATCACTCAGCAGTAGTACTTCGCTGATGAGCTCAAGCACCTGGCTCAACACTCGTTCGTGACCCCCCGCATCGCCGCCCTCAAGCCCTTCATTGACTCCCGTGGGTTTGTCAGGGTGGGCGGCAGGCTTCATTATTCTTCTCTCCCCGAAGAAGCTCGTCATCCCCTCTTGCTTCCCAAGGAAGCGCATTTGTCCGCGCTCTTGTGTGATGCCTTCCATCTCTCCTCCTTGCACTCTGGCCCCCGCACTGTGCAAGCTCTCATTCAGCAGATGTATTGGATTGTCTCTCTGCGTGGTTTGTTACGGCAACGCATTCGTCGCTGCTTAACCTGTTTCAAATTCCGCGCCAAGCCTAATCAGCCAATTATGGCTAATCTGCCTGAACCTCGCGTTAAGCCTTCGCGTGCGTTCCTCCACGTGGGCACAGACTACGCTGGCCCATTCTCAGTGAAGACGAGTCCTCGTCGTAATGCCTCCATCGTCAAAGGCTACTTATGTCTCTTCGTCTGCATGGCCACCAAAGCTGTGCACCTTGAGCTGGTCTCTGACCTGTCCACTGAAGCTTTCCTGGCCTGTCTTGATCGGTTTCTCGCCCGGCGTGGGCTCCCAGCTCACATTTACTCCGACTGTGGCCGTAACTACGTAGGTGCTGCTCGCTCGCTCCGCGAGATCTACGATTCTCTCACGGCAGCTGAGACCGCCATCGCGGGACAAGCTTGCACTACGTAATGTTAGGTGGCATTTTCAACCCCCCTTACGCTCCTAATTTCGGTGGACTTTGGAAGCCGGGGTCAATCCGCCAGTTACTCCTGCATCGACTAATTAAGGACTCCGCCCTTAATTTCGAGGAGTACTCCACCCTGTTTTCACGCATCGAAGCCGTGTTGAATAGTCGTCCGCTTTGTGCCACTTCGTTCGACCCCCTGGATGGCCCAGATTACCTCTCTCCCGCACATTTGTTGATCGGCACCTCGCTTCTCGCACCTCCCGAGGTTGCTGTCGTCGAGAATGCCTCTCACCTCTCTCGTTGGCTTCAAGTCCGTCAACTGCATCAAAGCTTTTGGACACGTTGGTCCTCTGAGTATCTGCACACGCAGATGCAGTGTGGGAAGTGGGTGCGCGCGTGCCCGAACCTCAAGGTCGGTGACGTGGTCTTCGTGTTGGAACCCGCTACCACTCCTTTGTCTTGGCCTATTGGCCGGGTGGTACAAGTGTGCCCTGGCAAAGACAACGTCATCAGAGTGGCGTCCGTTTCGGACTCCCAAAGGAGTGGTTTACCCGTCCGGTGAACATGTTGGTGATCCTCCCTCCTCTTAGTTATTCGTTTTGGCTCGGTCTTATAGTTGTAGTTCTTAGTTATTTCTCTTGGTCCTATCTAAAATATCCATTTTAGGTGGGCGGTTATGTACGCGCCATTCCCCGGCGCTATTGTGGTAGTTATATTTTTCTCTTAGCTGTTGGTATTTCTTGTTTCGTATTCATAAGTTGCACATATTGTTATCACCTGTTTGAATTTCTGCCTATCAGACGTCTTTCCTGGTTCCTCTCGCGTTCGACTTTATGCAAGTGCTTCGTCAATGCAGTTCGCCTCTCGCCTTCACTCGATGAAGTGCAAAGTTCGTTTTCGTCTCACTTTTCTCGCTCGCCACCTCGCAACGCACGTGTCCGCTCTCCGGACATTGCACTCACTGTACGTATTCAAGTGTGTAGCCTCCTGCCGCGTCCGTCTTGGAATACAACGACGGATTTCCGAGCTGCAGTCCTTGGTTCGACTTGCCTTCCAGCATTCTCTAACTTCCTACTCACCTTCCCAAACTCGAGTTTATTTTCCTGTTCTCTCTCGCGGTGGGCTTTACATCTCGCCCATCGTACTTACCTCTGCACTGCCTCCTTCAGCCTACGTCAAGATTCGGGGTAAGTTCAGATCAAAATATACAGTCCATTATTCTCGGAGTTGAGCACCTCGGCTCGAACACATATCTTATAAATCGGCGTTATTGGTTGCCTCAAGGCTACCATCATTGTCTTTACCAACTCAAAGTCGCACTCGTATCAGATATCGGCGGGTTTACCACCGCTCACATTGCAAACACAGGAAACGATCATCACATCTCCACTGGGTCAGTGTTATCTATGGTGTGACCACCGATTGTCAACTCTCCAAACTCTCCAGTCTCTTGTCTGGAATCTGATTCGCCAGACACCACGTGACTGCAAACAAAAGTACATGGCCTTGTGGTATTGGTCATCGGTAATAAAATAAAATAAATATGTTGAAATCATGGGTTCTGTTCATTCGAGAGTATCCAGATTTTTCTACTATTTGTAATGGTTTCTTGATAAATTAGACACTGAGCTAAGGAATTATTGAATGAAGCTACAAAGCGGGAAAAAGTTCCAAGCTTGAAAGTTCCAGTTACATATTAGAGGGTGAGTCTGGCCAGTGCTCGCCCTTAGGATTGGAGAGTACGTCTCTCAGATTGACAGGTCAAACACGTTTTAGTTGTGAGTTGGACTTTGAAGTTAATCCAAAAAAAGAATAGACTATGGTGTTTTACAAGATATTTTGTTGTTCACCAAGCTAAGGTGCACCATTTAGCTATTTATAGAGAACATGAAGTGTTTTTGTTTTACCTCTTGATGTAAGATACGTGGGCTGCTCTGCGCAACTTCTGAGATGTTGCATTGCGACGACAAACCTTCTGATTTTGCACCAGTAGAGCCACCATTGCGACAAAAACTATGGCGAACTGGCAGAAAAGAAATACACATAAGTAATACTTTACTAGAATCAATTCACAACCCCATACTCAATTTATGTATTTTGGTAGTTAAATTTCTATTCTGGGCTACACTTAAGAATTTATAGCCAGTAAATCAAACAAGTATATTGAATACGAACCATGTGCATGATGTATGTGCTGTAGTGAGCACAGTCGAGCAATTCGTACTTCCTATTGGAAACTTTCAGGCGTTAGTAATGAAAAGTCTCTTAGTTTTGTTGGTAATATGAACAGTCTAGCGAGAATCTAAAGATGCGTCGTGAGCGGAGATAAGGAAGTAGGCTATATTCACGATGTAAGACGTAAGGTGCTCGTGACATAACTGCTTGGGTTCATTAGCTGTGAACCATAATATCTTACTGGGCACACTCAAACACACACACACAGATAAATGTAAAACAATTCACACAAATACACACGCATACACACAAACAACACAAGCACACACAGAACACGCACACAAACGCACACAAAACACAAACAAAAATCGACCACAAACGCGAACTCCCCACCACAACACACACACAGACACACACAATAACACAAACCCACTTTTATTCTACAACTTGAAAAGAGCAACAAAAAGCGAAACTTGAACAGTTTGATCCCCTAGCAGAGTGAAACTACCCCCATATCTCAAGTCCCCCCTCCGCAGCAAGGTGAAACAGGAATGCATGCAACCCCTAGCATCGTTTCTCGTTTCTTTATGCGCATAATTAACTAAGCTTGCCTCGTATTATTGTATTGCATGTATGGACCTCCCTCCGCCCTGGCCCCAGCGTATGTTGGCCCCATACTTTATCCAGGGGTTTGATGGGGGGTTTGTGTCCTAGCGGCACGCAATGGTACGGTATAGAGGGTAGGGAAAAATACAAATTATCACGTTTAATAAGAATGATTTCGGCTTTCACCTGATGACATAAGGAAGTTGATACTGCACGAAAACAACAGATTTAATAAAGTTTTTTTTATAATAACTTTTTATTTTTTAATAGAGTGGTTTTGAATTTGAATAAAGGAATGAACATTTCAACGATCGCTAGGGGACGAGAAACAATGGTCAGTTTAATTACGAAATTCACCGGTGTGTCCTTTTTGTCAATGTTAAAAGTTTTTTTCATCAATATATATTTAAAATCTATATTTTCATTTACTGCCTTCTACCAGTCTGTCTCTTTCCATAATGTGTAGAAAACGTATTGTATTTTATTAATTAAAACAATTTAAGTATCTTGATGCTTCTATTATACATATTTATAGTTGTGCAGGCCTACATAAAAGAACTATTTTATTTACGTCTTTAAGAGAGAAAAAAATATCCCGATAAATGAAAATACATCTCTCACGTTATCCTACAGTTGTTGAGAAAATTATAGTGAATAAACGTTCACATTTAATCGCTCACAATGTTGACCGCAGGCCTAGGGCTTGCCGAGATTGTGGATGTATACCTAAAGTCTGTAATACAAAGCGAGTATTGATATATATTTGAAATACCGCCTTCTCGTAAAGAACACGTGACAGTCGTGGCTTTTCTAGGATTCTAACCGAGAGTGCGATTTATCTCGCACTCACCTGCACGGCTGCACCTAATCTACGACGACCACTACGTCCTCTATGAGATTCTAAATGACAAATTCTAGAGCGTTATGTTCAGCTCCCGACGGTTGAGGCTAGAGATAATGTATGTGTGTCGTGGCAACGTTACCTCAGGTACAATTTACATTATATGTTTTATCTTATTTTATTTATTTGTATTTGACAACAGGTTTCTAACTAAAATTTAACATTTGAAAATACTCATTCATTACAATTTAAAACAATACAAAGATGTTATACACGGCTAAGTATCGTTATTGTTCTGATTAATTGATATTGAATCAAAAATAATTTATTAATTTGATATCTTGTGTTGTCCTATTACCAAGTTTAACCGAAAATAAAGCTGCGACGATAGCTTTTCTTAATAAAGTTAAAAAGAGTTAATTATTTATCGGTTTTGTCATCATTTTTCTTATCTACCCATTTTAACAAATTAAGGTACGATTACTCTCAAATCTAAATTAAATACCATATGTTATATCAATTACTAATGATTGTTAATTGACATTTGTTTGACACTTCTATTAATTTCATATGGGTTACGACAGATTTCTTTTGCTGTGAAGTATCAAGATCAACCAGTTGAAATAACATATGTAAACAAATTACTGCATGTTTTGTTTGTTTAAACGTATATTAATTTGTTTATCAAACTTTGCAAAGGAAGTTCAAAAAATTATTGAAATTTATACCTAATTATTCAATATGTGACCGATGACAAACCAACAAGTCAGGAAATTTCGAACAACCTATACCAACTATACATTCAAGCAAAGGCAAGGTGAAATTCCGTTAGCAATCTGTAGGCAAAGATCTATATCCTCGATCAGGGTTTAGCGATTTATAAGGTCTGCGCCTCTGGTCTGCTAGCGGCGAAGGCACCGCAAGTAATGCCTATACGTACGTTCCCCCTAGGGGCTCGGAGGAAATCCACCCTCTAGATCATTGTGACGAGTGAAGACGCATTGTCCGCGACACGGCGGGATTACGACGCCGCTGCACTGGGCCACTGGGCCACTAGCCCCCTCTAGGCCGGGGGAAAGCCTCGATTGTTATCCAGAGGACTTTATGGTGTGGATGCCGCCAGACTCCGAGAAACAGATTGCAGGGGTAACAATGCGTGGATTGGAAAGTCAAAGTTGGCGACAGTGTGTACCTTGTGGTCAGTTTTAACGTGGCTGCGGACTGAGAGAAAGTGATGGAGAGTGAGAGAGAAAGTGATAGAGAGAGAGAGAGAGAGAGAGAGAGAAAGAGAGAGAAAGAGAGGATGGAGAAAGAGACAGATTGCCCGGACTTTGTGTGACTCGTAGTTGCCTTGGGTTTATCCCTGATTTCAATGCAGAACGTATAATATGGTTCAATTCCTGATTTATACTAAAGTATGTTTAACTTCTAAAATAGGCTATATTCGATAACTTTATATCGGTCCTATCAACGATGCCCTTATAATCAATTGTGTTAAGTTGTGAAACTAGCCTTGACTATCACCTACACACTTAGAATGAAGTGTTTGAAATTCAAACATATTTTGAGAAAAGTGTTTGCACACCTTTATAAAACACTTTTACCTGTTTGAATAATTCAAACGTGAAATATGTTTGAAAATCGTATGGTGTTTGAAATTAAGACACCTAAAGGTGTTTGAAAGTCAAACATAAAATGGTGTTTGATTCTAATATGTTTGAAATTTCAAACACTAAAAAGTGTTTGATTTTCAGGGTGTTTGAATATTCAAACACTAAAAGGTGTGTGAATATTCAAACACTTCAAGGTGTTTTGAAATTAGGGGCAAAATTTAGTTAGGCCTACACAAAAGAAAACATTTGTTATAGGCCCTACTTATCCATGCAACTGACCTGAAATAAAAAATAGGATATGGGACAAAGCAACTTTATAGTCAATTAAATTTTGGGACCATATGCAATTTTAAAAATAACAAATAGACCCCATACTCTCCTTTGCAAAAAAACGAACTAAATATTGTCAAACCGCAGACATGGATACAATTCAGGGCTTAAAACCTACCTACTCAGCAAATAAAAGTTGATTCCAAGGCTTACGCGCTTACTTGAGAATTTTGAATTACAGATGTAGGCCTATTGTGCTTTATTTGACTATAAAGTGTACCTTAGCAGGTGACTGGCAAACATGTTGAACTCATTTGAACAATAATAACCCTTTTTGGATATGACATGAAACATTTTAGGCATTTAAAAATATTTTGCACAAGTACAGTCACTGGATTGAAGACGAACTCCTTGCAGGTACGCCCACTGATGGCACCAATCCGGGGGAATAATCTGAAAACAAAAACAACCTAAATTCAGAATATTATATAGGCATGTCTGCATATTAAGGCCTACCGGTACTTTATGTAGGCCTAAGCTTACCATTCATAAATGTACCATGGCATAGCCCTACTACTAAAAGTTATTACAACAGCATTGGTAGCAACCGAGCAAGCAAGTAGTACTTTACATTCAGGGCCTAGCCCCTGCGTTGTTGTAACATATAGGCCTGAGCTGAGTGTTTGGGAACTCCATAAATTATTTACTGGAAGGAAATTTAGGTAAACAGTATTTTGATGATTGATTTCTTTAATTTAGTTGATATAAGCGTAGACCTATATTTTGTTTTATAAACACTAAGCATAGGCCTAGGTATATGGCACAAAAACTCTATATCACTAGGCCGTAGCTAAGATAAGTTTGTATGCCCTGGTAGGCACACCTTAGTATGGATGCACACATTCAATATTAATCTTTTGCCAATCAATTTTCATAAATATCGATAATGGTGAATCAAAATATTATCGAAGGGGCCTATTGCATGTTTACTATATTTTATGAACCAAAATGTTTTGCGTAATTATTACTTGTGCATTTGCGGGCCTCCATCCCACAGCTATTCACTTTGAGCATTGTGTGAATGAGAATAAATTATATATTTCCATGAACGAGTTTGTTTTGGGTTTTTAAAGCCTACCTATACTAAGTATGGCAGCTAGAATTTGGTTTAGACTGTTTTAGATTTTTAACATTCTTCACTTTAAGGATCACGCGAGTTATCCGCTAAAATTGAATTTTATCAAAAATTTACCAACATTAGGCCACTCATTTGATGGTGTAATCCAGCCTTATATTGGATTCCTACATTACAATTCATGATTAGAGTAGACTGCATGTCATCAATACATAAATAGTAGGCAGGTATGGGGAAGTATGTTTTGCTCAAGTAGCCTACCATAGGCCTACTGTAGTCACTATTGTGACTCTTAGTCTTGACCAAATAAAACTGAACCCTGGGAACTAGGCCTACAAATAATCTTTGCACTGGCTTTAACCATAGGTAGCTAAGCAGGCCTACCGGTACAGAAGACATGTCCAATATTTTAACAAAATCTAGGCCTACTGACCAGGGTATATTAAGTTATAGCCTATTGCGGGATAATAAATTCATGGCTACAGAAGAAGTATGTAGCCAAAGCTACCAATCGGTGATAGTGATAGGTCTATCTGGGCCTACATATCATTGTCCGTGAACTTAAAATGAATCACGGTCTCAATCACAACGTATCTGGGATAAATCGCAATGATACCTAGCGTGTGCAGTTAATCCTACCTACATGTGTAGGCCCAGGTACATTCTTACTAAACTGTTTGCCAATTAGAGATTATTATTGAACTATTGAGAGCATTACTGGGGGAAACTGCCATCACATAATTATTTAGGCAATGCATAGGCCTAGCAATTAATTTTCTACCTAACCTAGGGCCTATCGGCCACAACGGCTCATGTCTTTTTTAAATATTACTCCTTGTGGTGGTGAGGTAATGTTTTGGGGGCTAGAGATTATAATTGAACTAGAGAGAATTTTCTGGGAAAACTGCCAGTCACAATAATTACTAAGGCAAAGCATAGGCCTAGGCCTAGCAATTTAATTTTCTCATTAGACTATAAGTAGGTAAGGCTAATGCATTTCAAAATATTATTCCTTGTAGTGGTGAGTGAGGAATGTTCACAGCCATACCATCAGATCACATAAAAGGCAAAAATATAACAAATAGGGATGGTAGGCCTAGACAATTCTAGGTCCAAGTCCGACTCAATGTAGAATGTAGGTACTAAAATTGTCTTTGTCAATGACGTAGGAAGCAGGCCTACCTACTGTCTGTCTAGGTCCAAACTTAATCCAAATTATAGCAAATAGACCTACTAGTTAGCAACCAATGTAGGCATAGGCCTTGGCCCTACACTCATTTTAGACCTGGTTCAAATCAGCTAACAGGTGACAAAACAAGAAATTAATGTACAGGACTAGGCCACAGATAATAAGAGTACACCACGTAGTGTACTCTGTTATCTTGCCTAGGCCTATTAAAATGCAGGAAGACAATTAAGTTTTGTGGCCATTTAGCAGTTAGGCCAGGCCTAACTGAAAATGATGAAGAATCCCCAGTGAAAAGGTTTTAGGTGGAAGGTGTTTGTAGGAAATGGATTTAGATTGGATGTAGGCCTCAGTGAGAAATTATGAAAAAAAAGTGTGACTTAAAATATAGGCTATTAAATCTAGCCTAGATACTTTTGATACAACTAGCCTAGGTCTACAATATGTTAATTTAGGTAGCAGCCTAGGCCTACGTAAATTGCCAGTTATGTTAACTACATATTTGCAGTTGCTTATTCTCACGGCAGAACATAAGAAATGCTAAAAATTATTCTTACGCCAGAACGTAAGAATTGCTAAAAATTATTCAGTCTTATGTCAGAACGTAAGAATTGCTAAAAAATATTCTTACATTGAGCTAACTATTTGCTATTGGTGGTTTGGTGGTAACAGAAGTAAGTAGGCCTAAGTACAATTACTTAGAACTGAGGAATTGTAATCACTCTGAATTCTGAACCACATAACCAACAGACTGATTATCTACAATAAGGTCTAGGCCTAGGCCCCCTAGGCATTGTTCTTGCACTTAGCTTAGTGTTGCCAATGGCAAGAAATAATTCTTACGTTCAATTAGTTCACTAGTTATGTTTATAGGCGACCTTTGATCATAGTGCGGTGAGGCAGGATGGTACCGGTAGCGGGTTTGACTTCTGTGTGAGGGATCGTTGGTTCAAATCCTTGACGAGATGATTTTTTTTCATTCTATTCTTTATGTTTTTGATAAAACTCCTTTTTGGTTGAGAGTCCTTTAAAAATATTTTAAATAGAAACGTTAAAAGGTTGGGGTTTTTGTTTTGTTTTATTGGAAATGTCCGCAGCGAACGTAAGAACACAATTCCTATCATAGGCTCTACTCTAATTTCCCTATAGGCCTAAATGCTAATTTAGAATTTAATCACTGTAGCTGTAGCGTCAACCTTACAGACTCGGAACGCAAATGATAATTCCAATGAGAGCACAGACCGTAAGAATAATTTAGCAAATCTTACGTTCTGCCGTAAGAATGATTTAGAGCATAATTTTTATCAATTCTTGCGTTCTGCCGTAAGAATATATAGGCCTACCTACACAGCCATAGGATAAATTACTTTTTGGGCAACGACCGATGGTCGTGATGGGCAACAGCAATGGGCTCGCCTTGGCAAGCACCACCTTGGGTGTCCACGGTCAAAGCAATGGCCGTGTTGGGGATCGGCAATGGCCATCGACTGATCTTAGGGCCTAGACCTACAGGTCTTGGATACTTCTTCGGTTGGTATGGACCGGTTTTTTAACACTGTTATTTTTTCAATAAAAACACTGAAAAACAACTACCGGTAAGTAGTTTTGTAACGAAAAGAATTTCGGGTGCGCTCTTATCGATTATATCCTAGAACTAGCGCGACGCGCTGTAGCCAGCGGAAAGTTTGGCTAACCTAACGAAAGAGTTTTGTAAAACCGGTCCATACAAACCGAAGAAGTTCCAGGTCTTGTAGGCCTACCAGAAAAAATAGCATAACCGTAACCGTAGGCTTAAGCCTAGACCTTGGGACAAGTAAGAAGGGCCTAGAGAAAGACTGGCCTAGGGGCTTATGCCTAGCCTTTACAAAGCAACTCGCCTAGGGCCTAAGCCTAGCCCTACCCTAGATGTAGGGCTAGCGGAACTCTTTCGGTTGGTATGGACAGTTTTTGATCAGTAGGTAGGCCTACTTTAGATTTTAAATAGCGACGTTAATGGTTTTGTAGGTACTTAAGTTTTAAAATAGCAACGTTAAAGGTTTTGTAGATACTTTAGATTTAAAATAGCGACGTTAAAGGTTTTGTAGGTACACATAAAAAAAACTGTCCATACCAACCGAAAGAGTACCGGGCTAGCTAGGCCTACCCTAGCTAGGCGTACGACCCTGGATGTAGGCCATAGGGCTAGGCCAGGCCTAGGCCCTAGAAGCCTAGGGCTAGGCCTACAAGGTTACAAGGCTAAGCCTAGATTTGTACAAATTATTCTCACCTGTCAGATCCAGAATAATGTGATGTGATGCAATGTGCCGAATCTCGTGCCGTGAAGAATCTTTTCGATGATCATTCGAAGTTCTCGTCAGCCTTAGCCCAACTTTCATCAAGCACATGTGTTTTTAGTTCACTAGTCACATCATGATGAAATCCATTGCGATTGCAAAACGATTGCAAAAACGATGAAGTAGGGATAAGCCCTATTAATTCTGACGATCTCACTGTTCATTGAAAATAAATAACTCACGATTACGACATTATTATGAATTAAAACCACGCGTATTTTTAGGCCACTTTAGGCCACCGCCGGTGCGCGCGCATGCAGCTGCCAGTGTAGCCAACAGCATTCATGGCGTCAACAGCAACTTGACAGATGCAAATAATGAGCGCCAAACTTAAAAGTAATGTTATACCGTGGACTTGGACCAATAGTAATATTTTAATTTAATAACTTTAAGAATAATAATTTTGTATAAGAATAATAGTATTTATTGTTCTTTGTTATTCAGTTTTTAATCTAAGACGTTAATGACTAAAATTATACAAAATTCTTTGCACTCATATAATATCTTTCAAGTCTACAATAATATTTAGTGCGTTTGTATGACACATTCGAATATGTTATTGTTTTCAAGCAAGAGAGGCAAAACCCTCCATTATTTTCAGGCTTTTATACTTTTGGCTAAATTATTCAACATTTATTCGGAATCATAACAATATTGAAATTGTTAGTACTTCCTAGTGATTTAGTACTGGATAATAATCATTATAATAACTTTATATAACGATACATAAATAAATACATTTTATTAATTAATTTTATTTATTAATTCCTATTTTATTTCAATTTTAATGTTTATCTTAAAATGTTTGTCATCAATGTTTTTATGGAGCTGTGATGTTGTAAAAGGTTGTATTTTTGTATTTTTGTATATATTAATTCATTCATTTAAAAATTATGATTTTAAATATATAGAATGGCGCTATGATTATGTGCCCTAAAGCCATGCTTGGAATTGCGTGTGTGAAAATATAATAATGTCTGAAATAAAAGTGTTTGAAAAAAAACGTTTGAATGTGGAATATGTTTGAAAGCGAGAAATCTTGACTTATTTCAAACACTTTTTAAGCTAAACACGTCTTAAAACAGAAATGTTTGAATTTTCAGTTGGGTCATTTTAAGATGCTTTTCAAATTCAGTCACCAGTAAAACAGAAGTGTTTGAAATTTTCAAACGTTTTTGAAAATTGTGTTTGAAAGTAAGACACACTTTTAAATGGTGTTTTATTATTCAAACATATTTCAAAAGTCAGACATGTCTTAAATTAAATTCAAACATCCAGTTCTTAGTGTGTACAGGTCAATCGTGGCCACCCAAAGGAACTCTAATTCAAATCCCGATCGGTTGAGACTATAATTTGTTGTTCAATGGCGTCGGCGTCGATAGGGCTGGTCGTGCCCGCTTCAAGTCAAGCTACTCACTGAAAATCGGTTCATCTTGCTGAGTAGAGGTGGATATCACATTATTTAATTGTAATTTATTTATTTAAGTGAGTATCTTTCCTTCATTGGCCATTTTGTGATAATGTGCTCTATGATTTCATTAAAATCTAAGTAAATTGTTTCCAATAGGACCCCACATTTTATAATGTATCCAAAAAAATGTTAAGAAGTCACATTCTTTTGAAATATCATGAATTTAGAAGGAAAAAGTCAATAATGTTCCTCTGCACAATCGTCCCGAACTAAATCATATTACTAGAATCTGATTCCTGTTTCCAGTTCATTTTAAATTTGCTTTTCTCCGGCTCTCCAGGCTTCCGTTTTAATTTACTTTCTCCAGGCCCTGCAAGGCGTGAAATGTGAATCAGATTCAGCGCTGGCTGGCAACTGAAACACGAGTTGATTAACGTTGATGTTCCATTATCACGTGACTTGACAGATGATATTTGAATGAAGTTGGGAACACCGAGTTTTTTTTAGATTGCTACGAGAAATTGATTTTATTCTTTAGAGTTTCCTTCGTGTGCAAGATTCCGTGAAACTGGGGTAAACAAACCCTTTGACAACTTCGGGAAACTTTTCTTCCGCCATGTTGCTTAATGCTTTCACAACTGTTGATTTAAACTTTTAGATGGGTACAGAAACATAATAATTATGACATTACGGAGATTACAAAGTTTGAAAGTACGTACGCGAAAAATGGGAGGAGGATTTACTAATTAATTGAAAACCCTCAGAGAAGAATGTAAGATTATTAAGTTTACAAAATAATTTGGAAACAATTAAAAAATAAAATCTGGAAATTGTATCAAACACTAAAATATAATATGGAATAATGTTTTTTGAAAAAATATATAATACATACACAATTGCATTTTTAACAGAGATGATACGCATTCTAGTCAATTACAAGTGCCTCAAATCACTTCATGGACGTGTTTGGTGTTATATCGATTGTCCTAACGTGCACATGTTTGAGCTGCTACTGGTGTGGTTGTGATGCATGGTTCTTTTATTCCACACCATTGCTCTACTTTTCGCCTGTTCCTCTAGCAACTTACGTAACAAACCTCGGGTAAGGAGGCGTCTTCGCTCTATTTTCTAGTAATAGTTTTAACTCGGGAGGGTCAAACATTACCAAACTTCTTTGTTTTTACATCCGTATTGTTTAAATTCGTTTGTGTTTTGTTGTTTGTTCACAAAGTCTCTCAATTTCTTCGAAACTTTCCAACATCTTCCCGACTTCTCCCAAGACATGCTTCTCTCCTCTCTACGACATTTGATCTGTTTTGTTCACCTGTCTCTGGTTAGTCCACTTTTCTCGTTGGAAACTTCGTCGCGATATTGTGTTCTGTTTCTTTCCTCTCATGTGACCAAACTAGTAGTCAACTATATTTCCTATCACAAAACCCAACACAAATAATAATAAAATACGTAGGTAACGTTTATAGTCCAATACACCAATTTTAACGTGTTCAGATAAATTACATAAATTACAAATAAACAAATTCGTACTTTTTCTTTAGGATGAACTTGAATTATGATTATATCATTATTACAGATTTGAAGGGGTGGCGAGAATCGTCAAATGTGCCCTACTAAAAAACAAACATTAAAATTTTACCCATGTATGTAAATTCCTACAAATTAGTTAGCTGCTTATAACGAAAATACGTCAATTTCATTTAAATATATTAAGAATAAATAACTTAAAATAACTTACGCGGTATTTCGTGAAAAGTGAAAATAGGAAGGAACCTTTCAGACAACAAGCCTTGGAAAAACGTCATTAAGTATTGCAGGAGGCTGAAACTGACCCTAAAGCCTTGTGAGAGCGCTGAGCTGAAATACTTGGTTTGAGAAATATCACGAAACATCGAAAAAAGATAATTTGGTAGAGTAATATTTGCATCAAACCCAGCTCACTTACTCTCAGTCTTGATATCCGCAGTGTTGTTATTTCCTATGAAATAACGGTTGCCATGTTAATGGTTTAATCAATATATATCGGACAGGCCGTGATTATTTCATTTGCTGATCTTCTATCTCATTCTAGAAGCGTTACAGCGCTCTATCAATTAGACGGCGGAATCACGAACGAATACTGAGCTCATTTCTCTTGACAGTGATTATGGGTAGTCTGCCAGCCGACATCCGAAACACAACACAAATAAATTGAATTGTCTCTACTTGCGTGACCAGTAATTAATGTAATTGCCGTGCGCTGGAAAGCCACGGTAAACAGAGGATAAAGTCGGCTTTTTACGAGCGAGCTACTAAGCTAGGTCTTTGGCGAAGTCAACGGCCACTTTTCTTCAGTATATCTCTTTGCCATTTGTCTGTTTCCAACTCTACAGCTTTTATGGTTAAGCAGATTTCACTACATATAGAGTCAAGAATGAAAATGACACAATAGTTTGGAAAATGTGTCTTCTCATAAAATCCAATCCATTAGTATATGAGATTCCCTTTAAATGTATCTAAAGTGACTTTGTTTCTATAACACATTAGTCATGAGTAGGAAATCCCACCTTTCATTGTAGTCATAAATGAGTACCGTGATAATAATGTGAAATCAGTAAAGTTTGAATAAAAAATGCATAAGGATGATTTTCTAATACGACTCATTTTAATTGAAAAACCTCAGAGAAGAGTGTAAGATTACAAAACAATTTGAAAACAATTAAATAATAAAATCTGGAAATTGTATCAAATACTATAATATATGGAATAAATGTAAACGTAATAATAATAAATGACTACACTTTTTAGTCGTTCATTAATTGCCGGTGACAGGGTTGAAGCTGCAACCTCCAGAAACAAAGTTTCAAGTCTTTAAGCGCTCCGATACCTATATTGGTAATAATGACACTTAACACAAACATAATCATTTCTAAATGGTTTTAAATTGAATCTCTTCGAATATGGGTTTCATTGACTCCTCTTTACGTTTGTGTAAAGGCTATGACTTTGTCAGGAAATAACCCACAATGTAAACAGCAAATACTGTTCTAAAACGGCTATAAACCGTGCAATCCCACCCAACGGATGTGGTAATAGGGTATATTCTAGGGTGGCATATTTTAACAATTCAACCAGTTTACGTTTCTGAGTGAATATTTCACATTCACGTGTGTGTCTGTGTGTGATAAAGTGTGCTGTGTGTTTGTCAGTTACGCCAGTCGTGGCAGCCAGCGAGCTCACTCTGACAAGCACCTCTTTGCCATTAACACGCAGATCCACGCCAGTCAATTCGCTCCCACTGGCTGCTGACGAGCCACCGCGCAGAGGAGAGACGAAGATACAGTCTGACCTGAACTACACACGAAATACATGCACTCCCACTGGCAAGAGAATACGACGACGACGACAACATATTATGTATTTTTCTTTCAAAATTCTTGATCTGCTGAACTCCCAGGTTAAATAAACAATTATTGGATGAGCGAAGCGAAGACTTCAATTTCACTTACCCCCAAAAAATTTAGCTCGGGTGTTTTTTGTTTGTTTTTTGTTTTTTTGTTTGTTTTTGTTTGTTTTTTTGTCTGTTTGTTCGCTCTCTACCGGGCAAACGGCATATGCGATCTTGATGAAAATTTTAGGGGACCTTCGAAATCTCTGAACTTAGACTTGCTACGTTTTTGGGTACAATCGAAGAAATATTTCCCATGAATACCGTACTTTTACGATTTTTTTCGATTTTTAACTCGATATTTTCGTGACATTTGGGCCGATTCTGACCAAACGGGTGGGATTACAACGTTCATATTTCACATGGGCATTAAGGTTATGGTGATGTATTGCTTTTTGAAAGAAAAAGTTGAAAAAGTTAGCCAGCATCCATAGAATAAAGGTTTTAATATGAGTTTTTTAGGTTTATAATAATAATTCAAGTAACAATAGAAACTTGACAACAATCACCTACAACGCATTCAAAAAGCACTTACAAAAGTGGTCCTACGCAAACTAAAAACTTACAAAAAAGCTCATCCATCAACGCGGCGGGACTTTAGCGTTTTCCTAGTTTAATCAATAGCATTGATTGTTAATCATATTTCTCATGAACACAATTATTTGTTTAATTGCGTTTGAATAATTTAATTGTGCTATTTTTATTATAACAAGTTTACTGATTTATTTTACGTCTATCCTATTCAGTTATATAAATCCTGAATCACTTACAAAACGAGACCTCAGTAATAATGTTTGTGAAAAGCAAAATTATTTCGGAAAGTTTTCAACGAAAGTATTTCATATCTGGTGTGTATTCAAAGGTCGACTCATCATCCATGTGGTATTAGAAGTGAACTTTACAACAACAGCCGTCATATTCGATAAATATTTCACCTGGCATCAGAGATCAGAGATCCGAGTTCATACCTCATGTTCCAACTTGTGCATTGCTCAGTCTTGCGTCACTCAGACAGCCAGGGATTTTCTTACCAGCATTCTAACTATGTGTTTGGTCTCCTGTCATTTCTTCGGGCTTCGGTTTGTGGCGCTGTAAACTCAAACTACGCCGTATAGAGTTACTTTGGTGGGAATTCCTACGTCACGCGTCCCGTATAATAGTGAAATACCTGCCATGGGGGAGAGAAGAGTCCCTCTCAACCAACCCATCCACTTTCCCTCCCCGCTTACATCCCAGTAGAAAAATAAAATAAACGGTTTTATGCTGAAAGACGCCTCACTACGCTATTGATAGTAAATTCGCCAATAAAATAAAGTCTCGTTCTTTTATGATGAAGACCAATTTACGTTATGTAAACTCGCACACGAGGCATTCCATTTATTTGTAAATGTAAAATACGTTGGCTTTCTTAAGTCGAAACGAGTTTTGTTACGATCAAATCAATCTACGCTACTGCTGTAAGTTAGGTTGCAGAACGACGTTCTGGTTGGCGTTGCTACTTCTTTACTGCGAAAAAAATAAAGAAAGCAACTTTACTGGTGAAATTTTATGGACGTTCACTGTAGCAAGGTTAGTCTTCGGGGATGCAGAAGGAAACGGAGAATCGGTATGTGATGCGACGGCGTTCTTTAAAATGTAAACACCGATTATATATTTATGAATGAAGTTTCGTGGAGAGCTCCATTTAAGTATCCCCAGCTGTCTGAAGATGAAATTAGATTAACCAATTATACCAGTTTTAGTACTGCGTTTGTTATATTTTTTGAATGAATGCGCAAGACTTATCTTTAATTTTCATGCGTTTAAAATTAAACTACGTTTCTTCAAAACAGAATGTTGATGTTTATTGATGGGCATTAAAATTTCTCTTGCACGGAAAATCTTCAAAGGGTGCAATGCATAAACCCCTCTTCGGGTGTCAAACTATGTATTTTGGAGTTAGGACAATTGTGACGGGATGTCCGAGGAAAACCAAATATTGGGGTACATTACGAAATGTATATTAAAAACAGTATGCGTTTAAAATATGTAACTTGTCAAGGGGTATGCGTTGCGGCCGCTGAAGTTTCAAAACAATTTCAATTTCAAATGGTAAACGTAAGAAGAATATTTTTATAATTCCTGAATTCTTAGAACAGTTAGGTTTAATAATTATACTCAATAATTGGACTGTGCATGTTCTTTTAGTAAATTATTATATTAAATTAATGAAAGCAATATTCGGGTACTTTCAGTACCCTTCAAAAGGCAACAAACCAACAAAACTAAAACTCCGTCTCCCAGCCAAGGCCCGCCTTCGGTGCCTGTAAAAGGAGACTCTAGGTCTGATTAAACAGAAACTTTCTTCGGACGTTTTTCTCTTCTGATAGAACAAAATTACCTGTAGAAAGCATCCTTGAACTATTGACTGCATGTGTGACGTCATGCTACTTCCAATTTGAGGACAAGTTTTTTGCCCAACTGGACGGCTTGGCAATGGGAAGCTGCTTGTCACCATTGTTAGCGGATCTCTTCATGGACCACCTTGAAACTGAGGTACTTAAGGTAAACTCCACCAACATAGATCTTTGGATTAGATATGTTGACGACATCCTCTGCATTCATCATGGGACACAGGCAGATTTAATGCTTTGCATGCAGTTTTTGAATGCATTCCACAACAACATAACATTCACAGTTGAAGAAGAGAAGGACGGGAAGCTTCCTTTTCTAGACTTATTGATTTCAAAGGATAGTTCCGGTACTAGTTTGACCACATGTGTGTACAGAAAACCTACACATACTGATCGTACGTGAGGGCTGACTCAACCATCCGTTCCATGTAAAGAAGGGCGTGATGAAATGTCTTTCTGTACAGAGCGACATCTAACTGCTCTTCACCTGTTTTGTTGAACCAAGACATGGCCTACTTGAATGATCTTTCTGTAAATAATGGATATCCAAGTCATCTGGTTCGAAAATGATTACACCAACTACAGGTAGACTACGCAAGTGTTGACAGACTTTATCAAGTCAGATCCTCCAAGATTAAAAAAACACAGTGTACTGGATTACTACCCAAACCTATCAGAAAAAATCAGACGTTTACTTTCTCATTTGGAATACGAACAGTTTTTTCATCTTCCAGAACTTAAGAAGTATATTGACAAAAACCAAGCCCTTGAACGTATCACAATCGTCGAAAAATGCAGTGTACTCAATCCATGTCAAGTGTGATGCATCTACATCGAAAACCAAGAGACCTCTGGAAGTCAGGCTGAAGGAACATAAAAACAACGTTGCACAGCACAAGGTATACTCCTCAAAACTAGCAGAGCACGTCTATGAACATCATCATTATGTGAACTGGGATGACGCTTCAATCATTCTACACGAAGCAAATACACATAACGGAGGCTAAAGGAGGCTTGCCTTGATGTCTGTAGCTGATGATGTCATCAGTG
Source organism: Sweltsa coloradensis (assembly GCA_024449915.1). Lineage (NCBI taxonomy): Eukaryota > Metazoa > Arthropoda > Insecta > Plecoptera > Chloroperlidae > Sweltsa > Sweltsa coloradensis. Next base: position 458,506 of record JAMZAV010000339.1, on the reverse strand, counting down.
CCCCCAGCATTGACTTCCCGGCGATTTGGAAGGAGTTTGTCCCCAAGCCATAGAACTATTGTGGGCATGATTGTGGTATAAATTTTAAAATTTTTATTTGAATATATTTTTTATTGAGATCAAGATGGCAGTGTTTGTTAGATGTGTCGACCTTGGCTGGGAGACGGAGTTTTATGGTTTTGTTTGGTTTGTTGCCTTTTGAAGGGTACTGAAAGTACCCGAAATATTGCTTTTCCATTAATTTAATATATAATTTACTAAACGTAAGAAGAATACTTGAAATATTATTTCGCGGTGAACTTTAATGGGCGTGTGACTTTTAGAAACGTAATTGATCTCATGTTCTGCTTTCCTTATATAGTACATAAGCCTCATCAGGAATAATAAATCAAATATCAACATTTAATAAATTATTTGTTAGTCCTTACTTCTCACAACTTGTAAGCTCCGCAAGTGATATGTGAAATATCAAATCAATTTAATTAACAATACAGAATCAGTTGATTTAATATTATTTTATACTAGGTCAATTAGTTGAAGTTTTCGTTTCTGATTAAATTAGAAGTAGTGACCCATTTCTGTGCTTTTGCCCCATTAGTTGCGAAAAAAAACCTTAAGCAAAATTATTATCCAACTCATTTTTATTTCATTAAAAAAATTTCTCTATGTTCCAAGTTGATTAACATCAACTTTTTTCGTATTTAATTTTAAAAATATTAAGTAGGTCACGGTTGAAAAGAATCAGCTCAATTAAGAAAATATTATGTGAAAATATATTTAAAACTAAAGCACTCAAGGGGTCTCTTTACAAAACGGGATATATTCAATGCACTATAACGTACATGCCGAACGTTTACGGAATCCTTTATGTACCTTGCTGTGTTGAGTTTTAACAAACTTGAAAGCACCATTCTTGTAACGGAGACGAACACTTTCTAAGGTAGACGCTGCAAAAGGCTCTACCATAGTAAGACCAATTCACCGGCCTCGTTCGATTTACATAATGCCGTCGTCAACTCACGACGTAAAAGAACTTACCGAGAACGAATTTCGTGTGAGCACATTATCCTGAAATAGTAACAGTCTCGCGCCCATTTGGGGTAATAACATTGATCAAAAAAGTCAGCAAAACTCTAAAGAGAGCTTGAGTATGATATGAATATGCGTTACTGACGCATTTAATGAATTTAATAATAATGGTAGTTGAATTGAATTCTGAATGCTGACTTAAATGTAATAACGATGTAGAGCTAAGCTGTAATATATTATTCAATCATCGATATCACACGAAAATTTCGATTTGTGCAAATAAATTCTAAATTACTGAAGAATAATTGTATCAAGACTAAAGAGTAGACCTGATTTTAAAAATTTGTGGCACCAAGAGGTTGATAAGTAAGTATCGCCAAAACTTCGTAAATATGTTTACGTTTAAACTCGAGTTTCACGACCCGGCACCTCCACCAAATCACAAAAAATTCTATCTTTTCACGTTTATCAAACTTTGAACTTTTTTGTTGATGTTTATTTTAATTTTGATATTTCGATAAGGAGTACAAATATCGAAATAAAAAATATCCTCATTTATCGATGTCGTATCGAAATATCGATTTCTTTGCCCAATCCTAATTTATTGGGTATTTCGGTAATTTATCATTTATTCAATGGTATCTCCGTAGAAAATTCCTCGGTATGTAATGAGATTTTAATTGTGTAGTTGCATTTCTGTTGTTATCTGTTCAAGATTTAAAATCACCAGTCAAGTTTGTAACAAAATAAGTTGTATAAAAGTATTCTTGCCTTGTCATATTGATTTTTATGTTGCAAAAACCTATTTGATGTTATTCCAGTCAATATGGTGAAATTGATTTACATATAATTCAGGACATTATACTTTGTCTTGTGCCTTGTTGGAGTGACGTTTCAAAGTCACCCTTTTATAAATTTAAATAATGAAAGATACGTTTAGGTGGTTGAGGGATGTTGAACCTAGCGGCTGGAGTCATTTTCATCTTGGCAAGGAATAATCATAGATCATCAAGTTGAGAACAAAATTGCGATTCACTTCTCTGACAGTTAAACTATTTAAGTTTTTAAGAATAACTACAGGATATGAAGGAATTGATATTGTTTGTATAATGCATTTCAGATTAAAAACTTCACAGCAATATAATTCATTTTACAATTCAACATCCAAAATGCCTTTTTTTACGCGTATACTATAATAACCATAAACAATACACACATCATATCACATTTAATTGTAGTTTCTTTTTAACAAAGGCATTCAAAATTACTTGAAATATTTCAGAAAGCTTTAAGTCTAATAGTAATACGTATGGTACTGAATGTGCAACAGACATAGCGATATTTATTTTATTTACATTATATTCAGTTGTGAAGCCCGGTTTCACAATAATCTTTATAAAAGTGTACATGTATAGTAAATAGTTTTATCATATTTTTTGTATACAACAAAAGAGAAATGAAAAAAGTCCCATAGATTTTGTACAAGTAAGTCTTGCTCAGGAAAACTGTATAAAACTCTAGTCTGTTAGGTCGTTTTTTGGTGAATCTAATTTACAAACTTTCGTAAGAGTGAGTTTTATTAGAGTTCCGTTCTTTTCTCCGCTCTGCAGACTCGAGTCACAGGTGATGTCCCCTCGTCGTGCACTATTCTTCCATCATATCATTCTCTGTCGAGGATTATATGTTGTTATCAATTACTCAATTAATACTTCTTAGCCCGGTTTTCCGAAAATTGAACGTGTACTTTTATTAATGAAAACTATTGATACATTTTTTGGTTTACGCAATCTGAATTAATTTACTTTTAAAAACACATACATATGTACAGAGTATATTTAAGGGGAGAAAATTAAAAATATATTAACACATATATTTTACTGTTGCTTCAAATTCACTGCGTTGATAACTTGTATTGCTAACTGAAGTATGTAGACCTGTTACATGTAAGAACAACGTTTGACAAGTCTTCACGTGCTGTAGGCGTGGCTCAGCCTACTTCACCCCTATTGTTGGAGTATTCAGCTGTCAGTCAAGAGAAGGCAGGTGACAGGAGAGGGGCGTGTCTCAATCCTCACTCACTTCCTGGATAATCAAAAGCGATCACTTCATTTATATCTTAAATCTAGCACAGTTGGCTTAGCGGAGGCTTTCTCACTATGTGTTGCCGTTTAGTCCATATAACAATATTGTCAATTAAAAAATTAAAAAATATTTTACGAAACGATGTGGCTATTTACTTTGTCCAAATGATATTTATGTTTAAATTGTTTTAATTACAAACATGCTTTAACACTATAAAATGTTATGAAACAAAAAACACAATGAAGTAGTGCTGGAAGAATCAAGAAATATTATTAACTTTGTGACAAAATTAATTGATCAGTAACTGTTGTCATTTTGACGAACCGAGTCTATTGTATGTTTTACTTCGGTAGTTTAGAAATGTAGTATTTGTTATTTAAAATATTATATCGTTTTTAATGAAGTAGAATAATGTTATACATGACAATGTTAAAGAACCGAAGTTATTACACAGTACAGTATTAGGTCTACTTATACCAAATCAACTGATTTAAATTTTCTCCATTGCATGGCCATAGGAGATGTTGGTGTTGGAATAAGTTCGGTTGTTTTTGCTGTTTTAGTTTTAAGTTGCTCAGTGCCGATCCAAAGTTGAATCAGGTAAACATTGATGGGAGTTCCGGCACCTACTGAAGTATTCTTTTAATTAAAAGTGATTAAATTGTGAAAAAAGTATAAACAACAACGTATGCTATAAATTAACAAAAATTAAGCATACGAGATGAGATGTACTCAGTCACGTAGGGGTAATTACAATAATTTGTCACATTAACTAATTACTTCTTTGTTTAATGGTCGTATTCGCTCTCCATGGAATACGTCAGATGGATATAATTCTATGCAACAGGTAAAGTGGATCACTAAAGTAGTTAAAACTACAAACAAACATAAAAAATACAAGCTAAAATACAATGTTAATGTTCTCAATTAGAAAGTATAACACATTAAAATAATTAAAGTGCGAAATGTATACACAAAAATTAAATTACAAGTACTGGAGTTGACATAGTCTCGAAAAACCGAATACCATTCTAGGCTTAAACTAATAGTTTAAGCCACAAAGATTTTCGCTTACACACGAGAAAGGAATGTAAGAATCAAAATTAATACGTGGTTATTTTTAAAGTGGTATAGTTTACAATTAAAATTTTTAAAACACTTCTGAAACATATCCTACAGAAAAAAGGATCTAAAAATGAGAACTAAAATGTCAGAGTAAAAAGTTACTTTAAAGGATAATTTTCCCACGTGAGTTTACTATTTTTATGGAATGCTGTAAAGGGATAACCTTTACGATGGAAAATTACTCAAGGGATATTTTAACACATGAGTTATTTTACTAGGCAAATTTTATAGCAGGGTTGCACTAGTGGCCTTGTTTCATCTTTGAACACACCGTCGCCTAGCAATAGCGAAACAGTTTCTGTTTGGAGTTGGTGTTGGTCGATTCATCCCGGTAACAGAAAGATTGATCTTCCTTGCAACAGCAAAACATTTATTTCCTGGTGTTTGTATGGCCTCTGTTGTTGACGTGGGTATATTGTCGTAGTTGTTGTCATTGAAAACGAATGCGGGATGAAAGGAAAGTTTTTAGAAATAAATACAAATAAATGTCAAACTAATATGAACTTTGCACAATGTAACGAAATGGGAATCTTTACAAAAAAACATATTTTATTTTGTCGGAACAGAATAGAACGAAGTTAAATCTCAGTTATTGTGTGGCCAACTCGGAAGTTAACACCAAACACTTCTATCGTCTAGATATTAAAAAATTGCATCTCGTTAGATATTCGGATTATCTTCTATCTTATCAAGATGATAAAAATTTGATATTTGTTTCTCCACTTCATGTTTGAAAAAATTATTGACGTTTCTTTCGTACTGTGAAATACATTTTCCGATGTCAGTTTAAGTTTCATGTGAAAATTAATCGCATATTAGAGACGAAAAGTCAAGTTTGTCTCAAGGGCACAACGCAGCGAATAACGATTACGTTTAAAAGAAAGTAAAATATTTGATAGGGCCTATATCGATTAATAGTTTTGATATTAGACACAATAAAGTGTGCATAATTTCCAACGGACCTAATTTCAAAATACATCTATATTTTTCTCTATAACTGTGCAATATGTTTACTTAAAGTCTTTATACCAAATTGGAATGTGCTTTATTTGTCACAACTTATATCGACACCACGGCTCATGCGTAACGAGCGCGACTGTAATTCGGGAGGGCACGGGTTCGAATCCCTCCACCGGCAGTCCTGACTGAAAGAGTTCTCCGAGGTTTTTTATTTATTCGTTAATGTGAATGCAGTGAAATGAGTCCTTTAAACAGCTCTCAGACATTAAAACACCGAGTCAGACACCTGAAGAGGGGCATGCAATGCACACTGGGCACGTACCCACCAAAAATGTTAAATTATTATTTTTGTTACAATAACTTTTCTGGCTAACTTGTAAAAGGTTTGTGCCGTTCTACAAGTACGTGAAAATGGATTGCACTATAGTTGTTCCGAAGCAAGTAAGCAGATGCTGACGTCACTGGCGGGTGGATTGCAGCCAATCAGCGGATCCCGATTTAAAATACTGATCGCTCATTGGCCCGCCGAAACCGCGCGCATCTGCTTACTTGCTTCGGAGCAACTATATCACCGTTAAAAATGTAAGGAAACATTCACCTACATTGTATGTTATAAAGTTCATCTCTCGAAGAGGAAAAGTAATAAAAACACATAAATATATGTCTGTGTAAATCCCAGATTTCTCTACAACGCTCGGGTAATACCTGACCATTCGGCGTTCATCCAATCATTATATACATCGGTTTATTCTAGTATAGTCGAACCGGGCAGTGAAGTGAAAATGAATACAATGTCAATTAAACCTATTTCGCTAAGTTCCATTAAGTAAAATTGGTGACCCTATTGTCTACATGGACTTTGAAGACAATAGATCAGTAATTAATGTCGACAGTGTTTCGTGTTGTGTTGATTGAATATCCCCGTTCATTAGTGGCCGTTTCATTGAATCCTACGACATAAGCTGCGCAGTGAAATCGTGTGTTATCCGCCGCGGTTATCATGACAATGAGTCTAAAACTGCGTAGGTAATGGTTGCCAAGGGCGGAGAGACAAACAGGCCGCAGGCACAGACGAATGGACAGGAAAGATAACGCCGGTTTACCTTGCAACTTTATAACTAATTAAGCTCTTTTATACAGTGGTGTTGGGCTCGAGGCGCAATGGTCGATAATCGTGGAAATGTATGCTGATATTGCGTGGTGAGAAGTGGGAGAGACTTTAAGAGACTTTAATTTGGGTCAATTAATTTGTCTGGCGATTTAGCGAAATGTCCTTGCCCTCCATAGACCCAAAAGAACAAGATAAGAAGGCAAATTTCATATAAGAACTGGATGTATTTATTCTATACAAAATATGCGTTTTCAAAATGTTAAACTTCAAATTTGTCTTAGTGAAATCTCCCCACGTACAATTCTTATGATCCCCTTCAGGTGACAAACTAAGTTTATTGTGTGAGGATAAACGGAAAATAAGTCCAGTGACCTCCGCATTGACTGAAGAAAATATTGGATTATTGGTAACGTCGTGACAGGTATCGTTCATTACAATCTATATTGATATTTGTTAGGGCAATGCCGAGAATGGGACCTTAAAACTAACAATGCGCATTCAGATTAACATTGCAACACTCACTGTTGAATTACGCTATTATGAGGGAGATGGTCATGTGTGGATTTAATTTGAATGGCACTTATTGCAAGGTTAGTAGGTACGAAGTAGTAGTATTTTTTTTTGTCCTGGTTATCTCTACACCATTTTGAAAGTTCGCGAGTCACCCACTATTCTTCTCAATCGCCACCATTAGTTGGATCACATATTAACTTGAGAGAGACAACGACCCGAGTGATAAAAGTCTATGAGCTTCGATTAAAGATTCCGATTTTTATTGACACGTTTGCTTGTGATTTAAAGTCACATCGTTCCCGTTAGACCCGCCACGGATTAAGGTAACCACCTTTAATGCGCATGACTTGTAATATACGTAATCCTACCGGAAAGCTGGCTTAAGTTTAAGACGCGATTCAGGAAAAGCTGCATCCGTTACTTACCAACACCATTAGTTGCATTACATCGCGAGTGCAAGCAAAGTGCACTAGCAGTTTTATGTCTTCTCCTATAATCCTTGTAATTACACCATTAAGTAATTTATACTCCTACTCTTGAACCAATCTTAATTGCTGCCGTGTATGCGTCGTTCCGATACGAAGCAAGAGAGGGATGGGGGGGGGAGAAGGGGGTTGAATAGAAACGAGAGGTTTTTTGTTTCGTCGCTACTCTGTACGTATCGCTTTCAAGACGTGAAGGAAACATGATACGAGGTCGAATTGAAAGAAGAAAAGTTGAGAAAAGAATAGGGCAAACCATTTCAATCAGTGGAAACAAGAGACTGGATTACCGTGGCAATTTCTTTGAGGTGAACAAAAAGGACAGAGGCGTCGGTCGGGGTCGGACGCGCGCGCGCTCGGGTTTTAGCGCGAATTCACCCCCTCTAACGGCCGGTAACTCGGGACCAAGGGTCGTTCTTGAAGAACATTTGCTAAAACTTTGATGACCAGTTCTATTCTTCCACACGATTGAGTTTCCACCTCCGTCGAGCGAGTCGTTATGCGACCGACGCCTTCAGACTCAGACGACGCCGACGCCGCCGACGCCGCCGCAAACATTCACCTTCATTGCCGGACGGGAAGTCGCGAGGCCCGCGCACCCAGGGCGACAAACGGTGATTTCCCTCAGGTCTACAATACTCGTGCAGAAGTAAGTGTTGATTACTTTCGCCGGCTCAACTCTACACTCAACTAGTCGCAGAATGGAGGCGTCGCGTCGTGTCGTGCAACGTCAACGTCCTCTTGATTCTTGGTCTACCTTCATCACAATATGAGAGCTAATACCTTCAAGTCTTAAAACCTTTACAAAATAAATAATGAGAAATCTACAAATTAAAAATATATTTTATCTAGAAAACTTCATGTTCCGCGTTAAGCGTTGTGTACTACTGGACAAAGAAATCTCAAGCAAATTCAGGGGAAAATGAGAAAATGTGGCTCTTACTTTTTGAACAATACGTTTCACATTTTTCAACGATCAAGGTGATTTTGTTTGTGCATACTCAAAGAGTGATTTCTATCTTCGTGATGATTTGCTTTTCAAATTTTGATCTCGTTTTTTCTCAAGAAATGCGTAAACATGGAACAAAATTTGAATTTTTGAATGTACTTCAAAGACTCGCAGGAGAAAAACTAAACACGAGGGCAACATGTTCTAAAAATAAGACGTTGGTTATCTATATCGGAAGTTGAAAACAGGACCAAAATATGTTGATGTTCCTGCTTGTAGTTCAAAAGTACGAAAGTACTGAACTTGAGAAGGTGCAGAGTGTCCTCACCATCAAACTGTGAGTGGGTGTCCTATAGTTTGAAGCGACAATATTAACGCCAGAGGTAAACTTTTAGTACCGCCATAAGAAGGGAGGCTACTTATTGACCAGAACATCCCGGACAGCATGAATTACTAAAATATTTACCTGGCAAGTCTTCCCATGCAGTATTATAGACTGCAAAACAAATGCTGCCGTATAATCCCACTACTTATCCAAGAAAGCCAATGGCAGACAGTGCATCCACATGGTGCGCAAGGAGTATATTTGCATGGTGCATGTATGCATTAAACTAGGAAGTTTCGCAAACGCTTTTTCAGGCGCGTTGTTGGATGAGCGTATGTTTTTTAAACGAAAAAAGCGTAAAATTGAAATTTTCATAAGAAATTATTTTTCGATCGCGCTCAAATTTCACACGAATATATTAATTCATAAAATTAAGGTACTGTGAAAAAATCATTACAATCGAATAAAGCATGTAGGTGTTATAAGTCAAAGAATGTTTTAAAATAAAAAATAAAAAAATCGTAAAATTGCAATTTTCATAAGAAATAATGTTTCGATTGCGCTCGAATTTCACACGAATATATTAATTTATAACATAAAGATTTTGTGAAAAAATCATTTCAATCGGATAAAGCATGTAGGTGTTATAAGTCGATGAAAAAATTGAAAAAATCGTAAAATTACGATTTTAATGAGAAATAATTTTTCGATAGCACTAAAAAACGTGGCAGTTCTAAGTTCAGAGATTTCGAGGGCCTCCACAAAATTTCATTTCAATTGGAGTATCGGTTAAGCCGGAATCGTGTTAACAACAGACAAAAATACAAAAAGAAACAAAAAAACATTCTGGATTTTTTTCTCCAGTATAGTGAAATGGAATCTTCGCTTCGCTCGCTACGCTCATCCAATTCCTTTTTATTTACTAGGAAAACGCTAAAGTCCCGCCGCGTTGATGGATGAGCTTTTTAAAGTTTTTAGTTTGCGTGGGATATCTTTACTTTTGCAAGTGCTTTGTTTTGTTGCCTACGCATTGTAGTGATTGTTGTCAAGTTTCTATTGTTTATTGTCAATTTTTATTATTTACCGTAAAAAACTTATATTAAAAGCTTTATTTCTATGAATTCTGGCTAACTTTTTCAACTTTCACCATAACCTTAATGTCCATGTATAATATGAACGTTGTAGCCCCACCCGTTTGGTCAGAATTGGACCAAATGGCACGAAAATATCGCACAAAAAATCAAAAAACTTATATTAAAAGCTTTTTTTCTATAGATTCTGGCTAATTTTTTCAACTTTTTCTTTAAAAATGTACTACATCATCATAACTCCAATGTCCATGTATAACATGAACGTTGTAGCCCCACCGTTTGGTCAGAATTGGCCCAAATGGCACGAAAATATCGCACAAAAAATCGAAAAAATCGTAAAAGTACGATATTCATGAGAAATATTTCTTCGATTGTACCCAAAAACAATACACCTCTAAGTTCAGAGATTTCGAAGGTCCTGTCAAATTTTCATCAAGATCGGATATGCCGTTTGCCTGGGAGAGAGTTAACAAACAGACAAAAAAACAAAAAAAAAACAAAAAACAAAAACAAAAACAAAAAAAAAAACACCCGAGCTAAATTTTTTGGGGGGTCAGTGAAATTGAAGTCTTCGCTTCGCTCATCCAATAAGCTGTATATTTATTTTATCGATTTATAAAACGGCAATTAAAGGAAATTAAAAATATAGAATAAAACATGTCAAATGTGTCCCTGTTTCCAATGCAGAAAGTCCCGGGTTCGAATCCCGCTACAGGCAGAAGATTGTTAACTTATTTAAGATTATTACTGGAGATGTAGGGTAAGTTTGAAGCTATCTTAGCAACGAGGCACATTACATTATAAGATAGTTCTGAGTTAGCCGTGTTGATTCTGGAATCGCCCGCACGTAGAATCTTGTCTAACTGTTTGGTCGGTGTTTCACATTTAAAATACCGGCTTATAGTGTTATAGGCCATTGTTCGCTCTTCGATGGCGTCGGCGCCGACGGGGTTAGCTTGGTCTGCTTTAAATAAAACTCTCCACCCCACACTTCCATGAAAATCAGTTTACTCGTCGTGTTTGTAAATTGTTTAACAATGTCAAATGTTACATTTTACTTTTTTGTGATGTATTTTCATTCAAAATGCAATTTGTGAAAATGGGTAAAATTACATTTATTTAAAATATCTTAATTTGCTAAATACACGAAAAATTAATAATGAAAGTTACATGACTGAGTGGGTAGATTGTAAATACGATTTTATTTATGTATTTATTTATTCTAAGTAATTTTTTCTTCAGTGTCACGGCCATGTTTACGGCCATGTTTGACATATTTTACACTAGTAACTTGCGCACAGCGGCAATGTCAGCTGACGTTGATCTGTTCTCTATGCTAGTTACATCCGCTGCTACCCCTGTCTCAAACGCTTCCCCTGAATGCCCTGTGTGTTGTTTAACGATCAAAACGCGATCGCAAATAAATAATAAACCCCTTGACGTGACGGCGTGAGTGAGGTTGAACACGTAGCGAGTGCGAGGGAATTAAGGGGCGACGTCCGATGGATGCGGGATACTCTAATAATTATTCATTCTAGAACGCAAGCAAACACGGCTGGTGCGGTTTAGCAGATATTTTTAATGAACTGTACGTTTAAAGCCACAGTTTTACCTGTGAGCTAAATTATTAATTACATTTTAGATCATGGCTGTATCATTATATTACGGACGGTTTTCATTTCAGTGTTACAGACTCAGATTAAGTTAAAGGTACAAATTCATAATATATGCCGGGAACCACTTCACTACCGGAACAATTACGACCGAAACAAATTTCTTAATTAATATTTTATATTGCATTGAACTTTAGATTTTGCTTGGTAATTATCATTTATGAATATTCCATTATAATTGGTATATAAAATTATTTCGAATAAAATAAATTTCGCCGTTCTAGCCAATATTTGAGTAATCATAGACATGACGCTGTTCCCAATTATAAACCCAAACTATAACAACAACTTATCCCAAATTAATGCACAGCTGTTGTTGAATGAATATTATACATTATATTTGATGTCCAAAGTGTTTCACGTTATTGGGTAGTAATAATAGCGACACGATCATTTTAGTATCATGCGTCGTATAGAGTATATATATCGTATATCATTCAGCTGCACCTGATGCCGAGTTAATTTGAGTCAGGCTTAACTAGCTACAATCTACATTACTTCTGGTGTTTACAGAAAGTGCAAAATATGCAAAATAAAATAAATATTCTTAGGAAAAATGGAACTTCTTCGGTTGTGGGGTCCAACATTTCTTTGTAAATGTTCCAACCAAAATCAACCAAACACCTCCACATTTTTAGCATTTCATATGTTGTCTGTGAAAGTTGATGTGTGCAAATGGGGGGCATTGCCCCCAACTGCCCAAAAGTTCCGCCCCTGGACTCCAAAGAGGTAATTTGTCAAAAATATATATTTTGTTCATACAATACCACGTAGGTGACTGAAAATGTGTCGTATAGAACCCTCCAGTCAGTTCTGTGATAAAGTGTTTACTGCATGATCTATTTATTATGTAGGTTTCAGAACATTGAACTTATATATTATAAACTTTTACCAAACATAACTCTTTTGGTATAATGGTGAATCAACGTACAATGTTAATTATACCTTTTAAGAACAATCACATCGTGAAACACGACGTTGTTCTACTTATCGTGTGTGGAATACTAATGGAAGGTAACGCGTGCGACTGTGGTGTATTCTGAACCGATGGTTGACGAGAGTTTGAAGTGAAAAGTTATGTACTGTTGTGCTTTAACACGCCAAACTTGTAGTTTCTGAGAAATGTCATGTTGTCATTTACCTAAAATTATCATTTTACTGGTTTTATATGAATATAGTTCTTACCTGTCAAAATTGTTTGTTGAAGCCTCACGAATCCGTCTGAATTACTGTCTGAGATGCGCTGAAATTAAACAAAGGCGTGATGTTATTAAAATTGTTGTAAAATACTAAAATTTTGCTTAAAAGAGTTACCCCAAAGAAGTTTCAAATAATCATTATTGTTTTCAATGCGTTGAATTTTAACGATTGCATAAATATTATCAGAGTTTAATTTTATTGTAAACAGAGTACTAATCCTGCCAAAAAAGATCGTATATTGAAGTTTGGAGGAAAAAATTGCGATGTCGCAGAATTTTTGCAGAGACCTTCCTTAAAGGATACTTATCAACATACTAAAACTCCCCTACAATCGGACTGGAGCTTCGGCCGCCATATTGGAAAATGGCGGTCAAAAAGTGTTTGTTATCAAATATCTCCAAATTTGTTTGAGATAGACAAAATATCTCAATAGCAAAAATATTCCCCATTTAATTCTCTACAAAACAGGTGTCTTCTATAGTTTTGGTAGGGGCAAAGGTTACGTCACAAAATCGTGGTTTATATGTTGCTCATTGGAGTACCAGCTTATTTCCAAACCAGCATCAAACAATGCCCGGTAAATCCGTAAGAAATCGATTTAAATACAAAAGGACTTTTGTACGGCGTTCATGAAAGCTACCATTAGTATTTAAAAAAATCAGGTCTGCGAAATCGAATTTTGCATTTACCCGGAATTTGGGTTTTCCATTGTTGGCATTTCCTCAAAAATGCCCTTTTTGACTGTCCATTATTAAGCACTAAATAGCATTGGAGGAAAAATTCTTCCTGCGCACATTGAAATGACTTAAATAACGATGAGAAAACAACCAAAGTTTTAATCCAATATGGCTGCTAGTTCCTTATATCCACAACATCAAAGTGAATTATGTAACAAAATAAGTGTAAAAACAGCATGAAAACAGTATTCATATTGTGAATACAAGGAATAAGCAGTCATATTGGATTTAAACTTTGGTTGTAATCGGATCATTATTTAAGTCATTTCAATGTGCGTAGAAAGAATTTTTCCTCCAATGCTATTTAGTGCTTAATAATGGACAGTAAAATATGGCATTTTTAGGAAATGCCAACAATGGAAAATCCCAAATTCCGGGTATATGCAAAATCCGATTTCGCAGAACTGATTTTTAAAAATACTAATGGAAGCTTTCATGAACCCCGTACAAAAGTCCTTTTGTATTTAAATCGATTTCTTACGGATTTACTGGGCATTGTTTGATGCTGGGCGTAAAAATTTGGAAATTAGCTGGTACTCCAATAAGCAACATATAAACCACGATTTTGTGACGTAACCTTTGCCCCTACCAAAACTATAGAAGACACCTGTTTTGTAGAGAATTAAATGGGGAATATTTTTGCCATTGAGATATTTTGTCTATCTCAAACAAATTTGGAGATATTTGATAACAAACACTCTTTGACCGCCATTTTCCAATATGGCGGCCGAAGCTCCAGTCCGATTGTAGGAAAGTTTTAGTATGTTGATAAGTATCCTTTAAGGAAGGTCTCTGCAAAAATTCAGCGACATCGCAATTTTTTCCTCCAAAAATTCTTATTTGACAGGATTATACCATGCATAGTTGTGTTGTCTTCGAATGTCGTTAAAACGATGTTTATTTAACCAATAACAATTGTGCTATACTTTTGTGTTTCTTAGGGCCCTAGGGGTGTCAGTAAAACACACATTAAGTGATGTTTGATTAATATGACTTAACTTAAAGAAAATTTGGAGTTAATTTTTTGCAGGTTATGTAACTTATATCCATTTTCTTGTTTGATTTTTACCAAATCGAGTGTTAAACTTTCACTGAAATCATATGTTTTTTTAAAATTAACGGTCAATTAGTATATTTCTATCACATAAGTAATAATGCTACGATATGTAATTAATATTAAAGGCGTTTGTATTAAGTTGTACTGAATATGTTACAGAAATTATTTATGTTGACTATATAAAGATTGTGAGTAAAAAGAAGTTCAAAACAGAGCTCAAAAGATTCAACACTCGGTGCTGCGTTTGATACACGAATGATATACTCTAGGCGTCACTAGAAGTATTTTTAAAAATTTATACAATATTTCGCAATGTGTATATTTTATTAGAGCCGTTAAAATGTATTTATTATTTGAGCTTCCACAGTTCAGGTATGCCACCGTCCATAAAATCATCGACAGGATTCACAAAACCCGTGTGTTGAAAAATAAATTTTGCCCATGTTTCGACACACGTCGTTGTATTCCTTAAAGGAGGGATTGGAACTAAGCCTCACTAGGAATAAAGAATGGCTCCTTGAAACGAGTTGATCCCAAGATTTTCCCGCGCCCCATACTTCACATCCCCTGGCGTAGGGGACTTGAGCACAAATAAACACCCTACACTGGGCGAAGATGGCTGAAGCCTGACTACCGTACATCTATACAAGCCGGCACACTTCCTTTCAATTTGGTATTCCACCATGTTTATTGACCCCTCTACTTGCGAGCGTTGGGAATTCTCTCTACTGTCCCAGTAATTTCTACCACACATCTAGCTCTGTCTTCGCCAATGAAATGTTTTTTAACCAAACGAAAGTGTCGTTTTACATTTCTTTTAACGCGGCTCATTTTTCTACACGTAAATAAATTCTAAACACCAAGTTTATGGGTCTGCTATTCCAGGCGAGGTCCTAATTATTAAAGTTACCGCCTCTACCCCATGGAGTGCCTACCTATCTTTTGCACGAAGCATCATTTCACATTCTCCCCCATTTTTGTTTAAGTTTCCCCTAATGTTTCACAAAATTTTACTTTCTAGCATTTAAAGGGGCAAAATGTGCCACACTTTTATATTTCCAGAGAGGACAAAAAAACGATGCTGCCTGTAATTATTCCCTTTTGTGTCATGTGAAAAGTTAATTAAATTACATTTTTGGAAAATATTTTACAATTGGGACAACTGTATCATAAATTCTTACAAATTCGCCTTGAAGTACTTAAACTTACAATCATTGATTTTGTGGTTAATCAAATTTGACCGTTTTGTAAATTACATTTCAATATAGGTTCAATGCATACTCTATAATAAAGCCCAGCTTGTAAAGCATTTCGTGTTTTGAAATGTATTCAAACACATTTTTACTATTACATTTATTTGCTTCATACAATACCAAATGTTTACAATATTATAGGTATTATAAATTTTATCACATAGTTTGTTTTAGGGTTTGTCCGTACACTTAAATATTACACCAACATTTAAATATGTCACTTGATATCGCTGAAATGCACTTCGAAATAACATATAACCAAGAACGAAAGTATAGATCTTAAAAGAACCCTGTAAAATTTATTCTTTCATTTTTATAGCTTTCATTTGCCTATTTTCATAAATTATTATCACACAACATTTCTGCAGATATTCTGCAGACATTAACACGTGCACCAACTTTACAAACGAGTGATTTTGTAAAGAACCAACTATTTAAACCTTTACAAAATTCGGCTTTGCGCTAATCCCTCTTATGTTTTATTAATGAATCCATTGTGCGATTGGTCCCATTAATACGACTGATATTTATTATGTGACTAGGCATAACGAACGATTGCAGTGGATTGATGTGGGTCCCAGGTGTAGCATTGCCAGAGGATAATCTAACTGTTAGCAGCGATGCATCACGCTGGCTACGTCCCCTCTCGGTAACGAAGCCATTCCATTATTGCACTGGCGCAAACCTAATTGACCAATTACTATAGGCATAATCAACCGTAGCAACCTGAGTCTCCGCGCGATGTTTGAATTAATAGCAGATACCCTGTGTACGTGGACGGCTTAAAAATAAATATTTTACATGCCGCAGAACCATTAGTGGAATTAAATTGATAATTGCTAATATGTAAACCGGTGTAAAAGTGTCAGGGAAATAGGCGTTTTTAGTTTCAGAGATGTGTTATTCAGACAATTAATTAACTAATAGTCTCTGTTTACATTCACACACATGTGTCTACTTAGGTAAATATGTGTATGCACTTTTGGTCTTGTTTTGGTGAAATATGGTCCACCAGAGAGTTGTGATTCAGGAAGAAATGGTGTGACAACCAAATTGGTTAAGTAAAATGGTATTTAGTGCAAAAATTTCTTACACAATCCAAAAATGAGTATATACCAATCTATTAATCAAGCATATCATTGCAATATATATGTAAACAAGGTGGCTAATCGCCATTCTAAGACTTTCTCATTTCTGATAGTTCCTAACAAATGTTTCTTTTATAAAGGGAAAGAATGCTGAGATCTATAGTTCCATAAACAGCACTCAAGAGTTCTTTCAGAACTGACAACATAGCCTGAAAAGGAAAATATTATCTTTAAAGTACTCAAGTTGCCAGAAGCAAAAAATAAAATTACTAAAATAATATTTTTTCTCTGTAGCATAAGTTTAGCGCTCTATAAAAGTTGTCACTTAAAAAAAAAAAACGTTTTCTCACTGTTTATATGGTTTGCTGCATGATTCCACCATTAACGCTACCAATCGGTTTCAAGCTTTAAAAATATGAATTTTGTGGGCAAACTTTCAGGCCCTAAGGTTTGAAGCAACAAACAGCAAAAAAAAACATTGCACACGTTAGAGTATACTGTCTCTGTATGCTTGACAACAAAAATTATGATATTGATATTGATTATCAAGGTATATTTCCATTTAAAATTGTAATACATACGTATAAGAATTTTTTTCTCCAAATTAAAATCATCGTTCTCTCTTCTTCGCTAGAATACATGGTTTTAAACCTGTCCACACGTTGCAGTTATTCTGCCTAAAACGACAAACAACAACTAATTTGCAAAAGTCAATACCATTTTATCAATTAAACCGAATGTTACAATTACTCAGTGTAATTCATTAATGGTCAAGATGTCAGGTATCTCGATAGATAGATATCTCTATTTGGGGTAAATCTAGCCCCTAAGAGAGTTAAAAATGTGTACACTGTATCTTCTTTCAAGTGCATTTAAAGAATTTTTTACCATGCAACTATTTTTATTTAAATGTTTGAAATTAACATTCAATGAACAGTTATTGGATGAGCGAAGCGAAGACTTCAATTTCACTGACCCCCAAAAAATTTAGCTCGGGTGTTTTTTTTTTGTCTGTTTGTTGGCACGATTCCGGGCAAACGGCATATGCGATCTTGATGAAAATTTGGGGGGACCTTCGAAATCTCTGAACTTAGACGTGCCACGTTTTTGAGTACAATCGAAGAAATATTTCTCATGAATATCGTACGTTTACGATTTTTTTCGATTTTTAGTGCGATATTTTCGTGATATTTGGGCCGATTCTGACCAAACGGGTGGGGCTACAACGTTCATATTTCACATGGACATTAATGTTATGGTGATGTATTGCTATTTGAAAGAAAAAGTTGAAAAAGTTAGCCAGAGTTCATAGAATAAAGGTTTTAATATGAGTTTTTTTAGGTTTATAATGACAATTTACAAGTAATAATAGAAACTTGACAACAATCACCAACAATGCGTTCAAAAGGCACTTGATAAGTAAATAGATCCCACGCAAACTAAAAACTTACAAAAAAGCTCATCCATCAACGCGACGGGACTTTAGCGTTTTCCTAGTATATATAAAACTTTTAAATGTCTCGCTACCCATTGATGATATTTTTATTTATCGGGTTGTTTTGCAGCAGTGGTATACATGATATTCTTATATCGACGTTTCAAAGACCATTTTGTCTTCTTCTTCAGGACGTGAAATATTTCACATTCAAAATTCAAAATGTTTAATATTTCACGTCCTGAAGAAGAAGACAAAATGGTCTTTGAAACGTCGACATAAGAATATCATGTATTCCACCGCTGCAAAACAACCCGATAAATAAAAATATCAGTTATATATGTTTGCTTTTATCTTAATATCAGAATGGCTCGAGTGTAATTGTTGGTCTTGAAATTCATTGCGTCTGCATTTATGGTGCAATACTTAAAAAATAATTGGATGTTATAAAAATTGTAGTTTTCTGACCATTGTAGGAAAAAATATATATATCACCCAGATTTTGTAACAATGCGTTACCTATAGTTATATTAATACGAATTTTAGTATCATTGATCATCATCATCTATGGTTTTGTAGTTTTGCCAACCCTTGAGCCAAATTACTCCATTAATACTACTAGCTGAATTACTCATAAAGTGAGTATTACCAGTACAACTTAAACTTGATAAAACTAAAATATGTGAGCTACTCTCTCACAACAGCCTTGTGTTAATAATGATAATCTAGGGATACAATTAACAATAAACACCCTTTATCTCCTTGGCTTGACGGTCAAGCATGACAAAATGACAAAGTGGTACTAACCGCCGGATTACGATACTAAGCTCTATACACTGAAGCTTAATTCGAATCCAAGCAGTGCAGAATAAGGCCGTAGTTTAATTGTTTAAGTTGATTGTCCACACGGTAATTTATACAGGGCAGGGATTTATATAAACAGTGGGGAGATAGCCCTAACAAATGTTGCGTCTCGCAGACGGTTTAATTGCACGGGCATTCAAACCGTTCACTCGACAAACATGGCAACGTTGCAGCTAACTCAACTATACACATTCGCTAGGCAGAGATGATGTCGGGGCAAACGGTTAAGTCAGATCGTAAACACAAGTCTTACATGTCTTCATATTAAACCTCAATGTTATTACGTTATACGATTATTTAGCTGACATGGTGCCGGTGTCTGCAAAGTTATTGATGAAAAAATTACAACTACCAATAGCAACGCACAATTTCCCGTTAGCAAGAAATATAAAAAAATGTTTATTTTTATGCATTTAAAATTAATGTAATATTATTAAAATACTTTTTTATTAAATTTATTTGGTTATACTAAATTATCTTTGTAGAAGTAGATGCTTCAATGTGTGGTCGTAAACAGTTATTTAAGTTAAATAATAAACACCAAAATCATCAATATTAAAATTATGAAACAATTGTAGAGTATAGGTCAGGTTTTAAAAGATCATGATTTTTAGAACTGTTCACTACTCAAATCACAACAAAGATTACTATATTAACTGTCATTAAAAACCTGATGAAGGAGGTTGATTAACCTTTGAAATATGGTAATCTTTATTTTATTTTGAGTAGTGAATAGTCCTAAAAATCATGATCGAAAAAAAATCTTACGAATCTCCCTTGCTGTTGGTGAATTCACATTTACTGTGACATTATTTAATTTCAAATCAATTAACATATTTTTTTTAAAGACAATGTAATAAAAAATTCAAAATAGATGGATCTCAAAATATGTATTTGTTTAAACAGCTTTCATTAAGTAAACTATAGTGTTTAATATTATTTTGTATGTCAAGTCTCAACGAATTACAATCATAATTACTGAAACGATAAGGTAACAAACAACTGTTTATACACATGTTCATGTTTACATAATTATACTGAAATCTGCTTAACAGAGGAATATTCATCTTTTATGGCATACAGTATAAATGCATCACATTGTATGTTCTTCTTATCTGATCAAACTCAAAATTCACCTTTTGGGTCAATATTTTCATAAAACTCTACGATCAATGCAATCCTTGTTTGTAGAAATCCAAAACACACTCGTATAATATAGAGGTTATTACCTTCCACGTGTAATATTTGGCTCTAGTCTACCTTGCGGTTACGAGCAATGGACCAAGAGTTACTGGAATTGTGTTGCATTGTTCCGATTACTATGCAAGAACACGGCGCAAACTCTTATCTCATTTTCCACACCCATTGCAAGGAGGATATGCTGAAATCGCACATCCAATGTTCGCTACGTCCATGTGTATCACATAAACAGATGTGAGACGAAAAACAAAATGGAACGTTCTTAATAAAAATTAAACGCTAGAGCAATAATCGTTCGCTGGAAACAAATGTGGAAGTATAACGCTTTGCCCGCTATTGCACATAAGTTAACCTCTAAAAGAATATGAGAATTAATAATACGGGTCTTGTAAATTCTAGAGAGCAAGTGGGTAGTGTAATGTGAGTGTTTTCAATGAGAACATTCTAAGGCGGATAAGGATGGTTTTAGAAAGCTACACTGTACACATTTCTATATTTTCTAGGTGCGCTGGAGGAACGGTATGCATTATTGTGCGTGTGGGAACCCCCCCCCCCCCCCCCGGTCGTGTTGATAATGGATATACACCATTCTTTGCCTATCTGAACATCTCTTGTTTCACATTATATTAATACATGTTTGTTTCACAGTTTAATTTACTAGAAAGTAATAGGCGTAGGTGGAAGTAACATTATTTATAACTATATATATAAGTCCTACAGGAAAGCGGGAGATCTGGGTTTAATCCCCTGTCGATTTGAATTTTGTGATTTCTGATTTTATTAAATATTGTTGTTGTGGCTGTCAAATTATAAAATATCGGTTAGAATATAAATTATTCTACAATATAATGGATTTCCAAAATAAATGCAGAATGGTTGATGATTTTGCTTAGAAATAGATATAGGCACTTTGACAAAGTATGTATTTATTCAAATGAACTTTGTTAAGGAATCGTAAAAGCATTTTATTTTAAGTTCACGTATGACCAACAAAGTAGCTCGCTACATCTAAAAAATAGTTACCTGATTACTTAATGTAATAGGAATTTTATATTGGAAGACAAGTTTGGGTGCATATTTTGAATAACGATTCACACTATTAATCGCGATATTTATTTACTTAAACGATTACTTTAGACAAGTATAATGAGCTATGATTATTACGTTGATGAATGAAAGTAACAACGCTGTTCATACATGATGATTAGTGCAAGTGCGTGATAATACGTTATTAACAAAACACGATTTCGGAAAATGTTTCCTTTTGGCTGTCTATACTATATGTAGAAAATGTATGGCGGTTCAACTAATTTTTAAACAAGAGGTCGCTGGCGCGACCTCTTGCAGTGCCTTCCCGCGCCGGTACTTTCCGCCACATGTTCCTATCTGGTAAAATACTTACTAATCCAAAGAAAGCGGAGTAATTAAACTTAATTTTTCTCAAA
Organism: Sweltsa coloradensis; assembly: GCA_024449915.1. Taxonomy (NCBI): domain Eukaryota; kingdom Metazoa; phylum Arthropoda; class Insecta; order Plecoptera; family Chloroperlidae; genus Sweltsa; species Sweltsa coloradensis. The sequence continues at coordinate 436,887 of JAMZAV010000339.1, read as the reverse complement.
TGAATTTGAACAAAATAAGAATGAAAGAAAACACTGTACCCCCTCAAAATATCAGTGCGGTAAAATATAAGAACTTTAATTGTCAGGAACACTTTATGAAAACAAAAATATGATGCGAGCTGAAACGATTACCCAAAAAACATAAAGTGAATTTATTTCATAACACGATTAATACATCCTTGGGTTAAGATTTTTCTCTGTAAATGGCCTCCTGCCGTTTACTGTAGGGCGCGATCAATTACAAAGGCATGCATATTATAACTAGGAAAACGCTCAGTTTGACGCGTTGTTGAGCGAGCACCGGTACGTGCAACATGACCCGAGTACGACATTCCCATAAGGCCCACCACACAGTGTAGGCCTAACTGGATATTGACATTGTACACTATGTACTATTCCAACATCTTTGCATTGTACTAATTCACGTCATGCCTTCTAAAGTGTATCTTTGTATCTTCACTGCCTCCTTCATTTTTTAACATCATTTTTCGAATTATGATTACCAATAAGTCTTTAAGGTCTTGACCGATATAGCTGAAAATTTGGAAAATAGGAGAGAATGTTGTTCTTTATTAACCCTGCAAAATTTCATAACGATCGGTACATTTTTTTTTAATTTTTTATAACCAACGATCGGATTTTGTTCAAAAACTATACAGCAACCCGCCTAGGTGGTATGTACATGTTTGCAAAATTTCAGGTCGATCAGAGAAACGGTGCGACCTGTACCGAAGCAATAACAGAAAAAGAAAAAGAAACAGACATTCGAGCCATAAGAGTCAAGTGGAGACGCTCGCTACGCTCGCTCAATGAACTAGGAACTTCAACTGACAAAAAACATTAACTTTTTCAGTACGATAAAAAACTTTGTGAAAATCAAAATATTGAAAAACAAATAAAAGTAATCACATACAAAAAAAAACTGTAGAACTAACTCGAGTGTCTTTGCAGGCGTAGTCTCTTAGAAGCAATATGGATTGTTGAGGCATAACACGTCTCTGGTTATCGCGTGATTATTTCGTATTGTCCTTACTAGGAAAACGCTCAGTTGGACGCGTTGTTGAGCGAGCACCGGTACGTGCAACATGACCCGAGTACGACATTCCCATAAGGCCCACCACACAGTGTAGGCCTAACTGGATATATTGACATTGTACACGAAAAACTATTCCAACATCTTTGCATTGTACTAATTCACGTCATGCCTGCTAAAGTGTATCTTTGTATCTTCACTTTTCGAATTATGATTACCAATAAGATCCTTTAAGGTCTTGATCGATTAGCTGAAAAATTTGGAAAATAGGAGAGAATGTTGTACTTAGTTACCCTGCAAAATTTCATAACGATTGGAACATTTTTTTTTTTTTTTATATAACCAACGATCGGATTTTGTTCAAAAACTATACAGCAACCCGTCAAGGTGGTATGTACATGTGTAAAAAAATTCAGGTCGATCAGAGAAACGGTGCGACCTGTACCGAAGCAGTAACAGAAAACAAAAAGATATTCGAGCCATAAGGAGTCAAGTAGAGACGCTCGCTACGCTCGCTTAATTTTTTAAAAAGGGGTTTGAAAAGGCCACATCTAGCAATGCTTCAAAAAAAAATTATAATTTTTAGCTTTTTTTCGGGGTGAACGGTGCGAGCGTAGGATATTCTTTTGGGGTATAAGGTGGAACCAGATAGGGGCGGTCGCCGAGGATCGCAGCACGTCGTCCACGCATAGGGGCCAAGGATCAGCAAAAAGTAAAAAAAAACGGTCTTTTAAACTGCTTTGGGAAAAAAAAAACAAGACTATTAAAGCCAACCCTTGCCCAAATATTCTAAAAATAAAGTTTTTAGAAGTGTACGAATAAAATCAAGACATTTGATGCTCCAAAAAATTGACATCAATCTGGCGAGGTTTGGGTTATAAACGCGGGAAAACTTTGGACACACCATTACCAAAAAGGAAAAAAACCTTTTAATTGGATTATTTTAAATCATTATTTCGTAAAATACTGAAGCTGTGGGACGAACTTACTTTATTCACAGCTTATAGAATGTTGATTTTTGATAACATGACCAAAGGGTAGGCCTTTACCTAACCCAGTTGTGTGTAAAATTGTCAACGTTGGGCGTCCGTGCTCTCGCTTGCCCTTGACGGCCGCCGGGCTATCGGGGTTCCACCTAAAACCCCCGCCGTCAACAATATACTCTTAGAGCTTTCGAGAATCCGCTACCAAGCCATACAAAAAATTGGGAGCACACATATAATGAACTCAAAATGATATCGTCTTTAAAAACATTTTGTAAACTTGTTTTTCGGTCCCAAGAAAAAATGTGTGAAAAAATTGTTTTTTTATACTCATAAAAAGGACATAATGAAACAAAAAAAAATTTTACCAATTTGTATTGTGACTGCTAGATCACCGGGCTTAATATTATGTGGTAGAAGTTATAAAAACGAAATTTTTTAGAAAATTTCCCCCTTGTAACTTTGAGAAAGATAAAAAACATCTTAAAACTTTCGGTTTTAAAATCTTTTTAAAAAACGCTTTGGGGTTTTGAAAACAATGTATACGTCAAAAAATGGGTTTGGGGCCCGGGTTCAAGTCAAAAAATTCTTGGGCGGTTTACTTAAAAAACTTTTTTTAAAAACCCGTCAGTATACACCCACTACACTGCCACCCCTTTTTAAAAGAGGCCTAAAAAACTAAACCATTTTTAAAAAGGTTTTGAGATCATTTTTAAACCATTTTCAGCTCTAGTGAAAAAACTTGTCTTGGTTTGCCTGGGTTCTTTTAGCGCACGAAACAGAAAAATAAAAAAAGTGTGCCTTCAAATTTTTGCCAAACTCAACTTTATTAAAATTTGGGGCCCCTATATTTCACCTTTTTATGTGGACTTTTTAATGTCCTAACATCTCTCAATCAAAATAAAAGAAATATTTTAGATATATAGAGTGAGTTTTATCAGTGAGAGCTTGCAGGCAGTAAAAAAAAATTTTTTAAACAATTTAAAAAAAATTTGGAGATAACACTTTATTTCAAAGTTATGTTGGACTATAAATGTCCTAATATCTGCTCAACAAAAAAAATTTTAATGTTTTTTAATACATAAAAGTGAGCTGTTTTTCTGTGAGAGACCTTGCAGGCAGAAAAAAACAGTTTTAAAAATTTACCTAAAATTTGGGAGATAAAATTTATATCAAAAGTTATTTTTGGACTTAATGTCCAAAAATTCGCTCAATAAAATAAGAAATTTAATGATTTAATACAAAGGAAGTGAGCTTTTTATCTGTGAGAGACCTTGCAGGCAGTAAAAAAACGTTTTAACAATTTACCTTAGCTTTGGAGATAAAACTTTATTTCATCTTTTATGTTGGACTAAAAGGCCCATAATATTGCCCAATAAAAATGAGAAATTTAATGATTTAAGATATATAGGAAGTGAGCTGTTTATCGTGAGAGCCCTTGCGGGGCAGTAAAAAAACAGTTTTTACAATTACAAAGAGTTAGATAAAACTTTTTTTTCACAAGTTTTTTGGACTTTTTAATGTCCTAATTCTGCTCAACCAAAAATAAGAAATATAAGATTTTAATATCGATAATGAAGACTTAGAGATCCCCTTAAATTGGGAAAGTGACTTTTTCTGGAGAGCCCTTGCAGGCAGTAAAACAAAACAGTTTTAACAATTACTAAGAGCTGGAGACAAAACATTATTTCACAAGTTATTTTGGTGTTTTAAATTTCCTAATATCTGCTCAATAAAAAATAAAAAATTTTGATTTAGAGATATAGAAGTGAGCTGTTATCTGTAGAGCCCCTTGCGGGCAGTAACAAAACATTTTTTTACAATTTACCAAGAGTTGGAGATAAAACTTTTTTTCACAAGTTATTTTTGGACTTAAAAATGTCCAAATACTGCTAAATTTTAAAATAAAAAATTAAGATTTTAGATATCATAAGGGAAGGGACTGGACGGTCAAACTATTTTCAGTCTCAGTCTCATTCTCTTCTCAGTCTCATTCTCAATCCGGTTTTTATAGAAGTGTAACTTTCGGTCGTTCTTGGGGGGTAAAAACAATGCTATAAACTCAAAAAAAAAACAGACGAACAGCCGTGGAGTTGACAATGCAGGGGCCCCAAATGATTGCGATCTTAACAGTTTTTTAAGGTTTCATCACGTTCCCATATAAAATTTTGACTCTGTGCTTTTAAATTTTATAATTTATTACTTTTAATAATTTTTTGGTACTCAACGTGATTTGGAAGTGTTTAAGTTGATCGTCTCCGAGGCCGCATTTTTTAGTAAAAAAATGAAAAACGAGTGTGGTTTTTTCGTTATTGGTTTCATTCCCGTTCTCAGTCTCGTTGGACCCTTCTACATTGCTTCTGACGCACCGATTTTGATGACGTAAAACTGAGAGTGAATAACTGAGCCACGTTTTTCAAGAAATCAGACACGCCCTTGAGATGGGCCCTTTATATAGGGTAGCTTTTATCGTGAGAGACCTTTGTAGGCGAACAAAAACATTTTTTTTTAACAATTTACTAAGATTGGAACAAAACTTTTTACAAGTTTTTTTTGTCTATTAATGTCCAAAATATCTGCTAAATAAATAAAAAATTTGATTTTAGAGATATGGAAGTGAGCTTTTATCTGGAGAAATTTGCAGCAGGAAAAAAAAACATTTTTTTACATTTTTTATCAAGAGTTGGGAAAAACTTTATTTCACAAGTTAGTTGGGATTTATTAAGTCCATAATTCGCTTTTTTCAAAAAAAGAAATTGATGTTTTTTAGTATCGATAAAAAATTTAGAGATCAGGAAGGAGTGTTTATCTGTGAGAGACCTTGCAGGCGAAAAAAAAACAGCTTTTAATAATTTCCCTAAGTTGGAGATAAAATCAAATTTCCAGTTTATTTTGGGACTTTTTAATGTCCAAAATTTTTGCTCAATCAAAATGAGAAATTTAATGATTAAAATATAGGAAGTGAGGTTTATCGTGAGAGACCTTGCGGGCAGAACAAAACATTTTTTTTACAATTTACCTAAGATTTGGAGAAAAAAACTTTTTTCACAATTTATTTGGACTTATTAATGTCCATAATATCTGCTCAATAAAAATAAAAAATATATGATTTTAGAATCGACAATAAAGATTAGGATCGCCCTTATATAGGAAGGAGCTTTTTATCTGTGAGAGCCTTGCAGGCAGTAAAAAAACAGTTTAACAATTTCCCAAAGAGTTGGAGACAAAACTTTATTTACAAGCATGTTGGACGATTAATGCCATAATATTGCTCAATCAAAATAAAAAATTTAATGATTTTAGGATAAGGAAGTGAGCTTTTTATCTGTGAGAGACTTGCAGATAAAAAAAAGTTTTTAAATTTACTTAAGAGTTGGAGAAAAATTTTTTTTCATCGTTTTTTTGGGGGTAAAAATGTCCTTTTTGTGTGGTCTTTTGGTCTTGGGTTAGCGTATCTTTCCAATGAGAAGGCCAGGGTTCGATTCCCGTTAAAGTCATAGTTTTTTAACTTTTTTTGGACTTAAGCCCCATCAGTTTTTGTCTTAGGATTTTGAAAAAGGTGACTTTGGACCGCCCTATAGCAACGAAGCACATAGAAAATTTCAGGTTGTTTAAATCGGCTTTGTTGATTCTCCCCCTTCGATTCGCGGGTTTTGGGGACTGTCCATACCACTGATTGCTATTTCCTACCAAAAAATATCAATTTTTGGGTTGTTATCGCTACTCGCCGTTTGCGTCGGGTCGACGGGGTTGGTTGGTAGTTTTTGTTTAAAGCCTCCACTGAAAAATCTTTATTAACGAGGGATAGATCTAAATAAAATTTATTTATTTTTTTTAAAATATTGCTCAACAAAATGAGAAATTTAAGATTCAAGATATATAGGAAGTGAGTGGTTTCTGTGGGGAAACCCTTGGGGCAGTCAAAAACAGTTTTTAACTTTTTTCCTAAAGTTGGAGATAAAACTTTTATTTCACCGTTTATTTTGGACGTTTTAATGTCCATAATATTGCTCAATCAAAATAAGAAATTAATGTTTTAGAGAAAAAGGGAAGGAGCTGTTATCGTGAGAGCCCTTGCAGGCAGTAACAAAAACAGTTTTAAAAATTTAACCAAAGAGTTGGAGACAAAACTTTTTTTTCACAAGTTATGTTGGTCGTTTTAAGTCCATAACTGCTCAATAAAAATGGGAAAATTAAATGATTTTAGAGATATAGGAAGTGAGTTTTATCTGTGAGAGCCCTGCAGGCAGTAACAAACATTTTTTAAAAATTTTACCTAAGATTTGGAGACAAAATTTTTTTCACAAGTTATGTTGGTCTTTAATGTCCATAAATTGCTCAATCAAATAAAAAATTTTTGATTATAGAGAAAAGGGAAAAGTGAGCTTTTATCTGTGAGGGACCTGCAGGCGTTAAAAAATAGTTTTTAAAAATTTGCTAAAGATTTGGAGGTAAACTTTTTTCCCCTTTTATGTTGGACTTATTATGTCCATAATATCTGTCAAAAAAAATAAGAAATTTTAATGATTTTAGATATCGAAAATGAAGATTTAGAGATCGGCCTTATATAGGAAGTGAGTGGTTATCTTGGAGCCCTGCAGGCATAAAAAAACAGTTTTTAACAATTTCCTAAATTTGGAGACAAAACTTTTTTTCACAAGTTATTTTGGGTTTGTATTAATTCCAAATATTGCCAACAAAATAAAAAATTTTTAATGATTTTAGAAAAATTGGGAAAGGAGCTTTTTATTTTGAGAGCCCTTGCAGGCATTTACAAAACTTTTTTTTTAAAATTTACCTTAGAGTTGGAGAAAAAATTTTATTCACAAGAAATTTTATGTTGGGAGTAAAAATGTCCATAATTTCCCTCAATCAAAATAAGAATGTTTTGTTTTAGATATATAGGAAGTGAGCTGTTTATCTGGGGAAGAATGCGGCAGTAACAAAACAGTTTTTAAAAATTTTTACCAAAAGTTGGGATAAAACTTTTTTTCACAAGTTATGTTGGACGATAAATGTCCAAAATATCTGCTCAAAAAAAATAAAAAATTTAATGATTTTAGATACATAGGAAGTGAGCTTTTTTTCTGTGAGAGACCTTGCAGGCGTAAAAAAAAAGTTTTTTAAAATTTACCTAAGAGTTGGGAAAAAAACTTTTTTTAAAAGTTATTTGGGTTTATTATGCCCATAATATCTGCTCAATAAAAATAGAAATTAATGTTTTTAGATACGATAATGAAATAAGAGATGGGCCCTTATTAGGAAGTGAGTTTTTATCTCTGAGGACCTTGCGGCAGTTCAAAACAGTTTTTTTTTTAAAATTTTACCAAGAATTGGGATAAAAATTTATTTCCCGTTTATGTTGGAGGTTTTAATGCCCATAAAATTTTGCCCAATAAAAATAAAAAATTTAAGTTTTTAGAGATATAGGAAGGAGCTGTTTATCTGTGAGAACCTTGCAGGCAGTAAAAAAAACATTTTTTTAAAATTTTTACCAAAAGGTTGGAGATAATCACGGGAAAAACCTTTCGTTGGATAGCGCGGGTATCAAAGGGGCAACCTCGCAATGAGGATATTGTTCTGTCGCGTTAGAATATTCTATCGGGAAGCAATCCCCAAACCCTTAAACCGTCCCAATGAAGATAAAAATGAATATATTTGTCTCTGAAATCTGATGACCGATTGAAAATGATTCAGTTCTTTAAAAGATCATCAGTCCTACATTTTTGCTTTTAGTGCAATTCAAATATTTTAATTTAACTTATATTGATTTAAAATTTAGACAAGACATAACAACACTATACATTTATACTCAAAACTTTTTTAGTATTTTAACTAAACGATCTCAATTCTTCCAGATATGGTCAGTCAGTTTTCCCTTCCAGAAAGCCCTTCCCCCGGAAAAACCCACCACTGGCGAGACGACACTGGCGATGCACCCAGAGCTTGAAGCTGCCCCCAGACGTTCAAAAAATTTTGTACAAATGCTTGACAACACCGTTTGACAAACAGCTACCACCCCACATAACCGATGTGCGTGGACACAGCGGGGGGGGGGGGGGGGGGGGGGACATCTGGCCAACCCCCATTGGAGGGCCATTCCTTTCGTTTGGAAGTACGCAAAAAAGAATGTCTCCCTTTATTACCAAGCATAAAGTTTCGGTGCTATTGTTTGGGGCACAAACCTTCTCCCTTAAAGTTGATCTCTTTTCGTACGAAAAGTTTGAGTACCCCCAGACATTCAAAAATGCTGTCAAGCGCGGTCAAATATCAAACGGTTTTAAAATAGATTTTTTTTGACAACAGCTGACACCCCCCCCCACACGTTCAATTGCTGTCAAAAAATTTTTCAAACAACTTTTACGAAAATTTTTAACGTGTGGGGGCCCCTTTAGGCGATGCCCCCAAATTGAAGCCCAACTTGCTTGCTTTAAACACCCAATCGATAATGATGGGAAACGCCACACCGCCACCCACACCACAAAAAACACGCTCCCAAAAATTTTTTTTTAAATTTTAGTGTCCCAAATCAAACATCAGGTGAATTAGTGTAATGCCAATTTTTAGTCAAAGGATGGGGGTAGAAATGTTTAAAGAAAATTGTGCTAACGCAAAAAAGTAGCAAAAAATACTTATTTTACTATGGGGGGGAACAGATTTTGATACATTTTTCGATTTTAATCAAAATTTGGGATTTTTTATAACCCTGTCATTGCAAATTTACATAATAATACTTTTCAATGTAAAAACCCCCATGCAAAAGGCCCAACGTATTTCAAACTTTTACATATAAAAAAAAAAAAAAATTCAAAGAAAAAAGGCTCAAAAACAAATTTGATTGGACCCCTCAGAACATTGAAATAAAAAGTTTTTTGGCACAACACAACTGTTTGGCATGATAAACGCATCTACCCCATTTTGGGGAAAAATTTGGGAATACATCGTAAAGTTTTGGGAAAAAGATACACAAATATTTTGTTTGTAATCTGAAATTTTTTTGTAACACGTGGGTTTGCAACTAAAAAACCAAGGAAAATTTATTTGGTAGTATTCTATTTCCAAAATATCGAGGCGAGGGGTATTTTAGTTTCGTTGTGATAACGCAAATTGATAAAGGGCTTTTGATGAAAAACTATCGAATGTGTAAAAGCAAAAATTTTTTCGGCTGACTAAAATTGTTTAGGGAAAACTTTCGCCCCCCCAAAACAGTATGAAATTTTAAGAGTGATCAGTGTTCTTTGTAATCATGATTGTAAGTTTTGTTTACATTGGGTTTAAAATCTTCTACCTCAAATAAATGCATAGGGCTGAGCGCCCAAATGTACACAAGAAAAAAAAAACTATAAACTTTTGGCAAACCATAAGGCCGCCCCGAGAGTCGCGCCCTAAAAAAAGGGTAATTTACTTCAATGCGATGAAAGCTACGAAACAACACCCATTTAAAAAAATATATCCCTTTCAAGGGGAAGCAGAAAAAAAACATTTAAAAAACCCTCTAAAAATAAACATATTTTAAAAAATTTTTATTTATTAACACTACTCTTCAATCTGAATATCATCTTTAATCAGTTTTTTTTTAGTTCTTACGTCCGTCCTCCCCAAGGACCCCAAAACAGATTTGGCGTTATCTCAAAATTTTGAAATCGATATAGAAATACCTGTACAGAAACTTTACATCAGCCCGTTTCGCAAAAAAAATATGATCATACCCGCTACTCGCTACTCCTACTGAAAGGTTTTTTACCCTTAATTAGTCGTTAATAAAAATGATAGGGGTTGTACTTTGACATTTCCTTTACAACTACCCTAGCCCCGATTACCTAGTCCAACCCTTTAACAGGGCTTTAATTTCCTTTGGGCAGTTTTTTCCCCGAGAATAAAATATACATAAAACAGAGCTCGGGTACTCCCAATGTTGTTTTGTAGGGGCCAATGCAAGAAAAATCCCTACTACCAACCGTCAATAAGTGGGGGTATATTCTAAATTAAAATGATGGAAAAGTTTCCCAACCTCCCATTCAAAAATTGTTTCCCCCAAATTGTCCTTAATATACTATTTAACTAAAAATTTCCGGCGCCTAATCACCTCTCAAAAATAACCTAAAATATCTAAAACACAACGAAAAAGAGTACAAAGTGACGGTGTTCTACAAAAGGGTTTTTACGAAGGGTTAAATTTTTTTAAATTTGCGAATTTTTCGTTGAGGGCTGGGAGAAGGGGGGGAAGGGGGGGGGGGGGGGTGTTGAGAGCTAGTTAAATATTTAAGTCAATATGTTGGACAGTGTTTTTCAATATTTTCATTCGATAAAGTTTTATACACTTTTCAATTAGATAATTTATATTCCATGAAACACTTTAAAAATGTAAATTTCAAAAATGTCGTATATAAAAAAAGCATCAGCTTTTTACAGCAAGGCACGTTTTCCACTCAAAAATTACTTTTCTGGGAAATATTGATCTTTAGTAACTTTTTAATAATTTTATTCATTAAACTTTAACAAACGTTTTTCCGTCATAAAAGTTAAAATAGATAAAATATGAATCCAATGAAAAATATGGATGACATTTACTCTGTGGACGCGTTACAATACAACTTTCAAAGTGGTCTGATAATCCCTTTTTATTTGTGTTGTAAAAAAACGTATCGAATTATCGATGAACAAATACGTTTAGCGAATGAAGCGCAAAACGCTTAAAACCCCAAAACTTAAAAACTTCATTTTAAAAACAATCTTGTAAATTTAAATAATAAAAAATTTCAATTTGGTAAATTTAAAAAATTTTTTGTTTTTTAAATATTTACTGCCCTAAAATACTTGTTAAAAAGGGGGGATATTTGAACTACAACAATGAAAACTATAAATGAAATGAAAAATGTTGGACTAATGAAATCAAGACCCATTACTGCCCAACGCATCGTGTTGCTCACTCGACAGTTTTCACTGCACCTCACAAAACAATAGTCAGCATAACCTTAAGGCCACACTCTTACCGAAAAAACAAAACAAAAAGTGGCTAAAAATTCAAACCATTAATTATCTGCCAAAATAACTTTTTTTTACTTTTATACTAATGAAAACTTTTTCAAAGTCAAACTTTAAAAATTTTACTAAATTTAAAAAGTGATTTCACGTCGAGGAATTTTTTTGTGTTTTTAAAAAAAAAAGTTCATTATTATGTCTGCATTTGGTATTAGTTTTATTTAATTGTCCTCCTTGTAAAAAGTTTTTTTAAAAAGAACCATAGACGTTTAAATAAAAAAAAAACCCTAATAATCAAGATGTACGAAATCAAAAATTTTATGTCAGGGTATTAAAAATAACATCTGTGTGGTGTACCGTAAAAACTCTTCCTAAAAACCTCTTGTAAAAAACATCTGCAAAAAAGAATATGAAGGTCAATTGTGCGAAATGTTAATATGCCCTTTTTAAGTTTTTTGTTTTCCGGGGGAAAGAAACCATGCTGCAATTCTATGAAACCCACGACCCATTTCGTCATCGAAAAGCTCGAAGCCCCTCGCTCTAAGCCCCAACTGAACAAAAAACTACAAGCATTGCAAAAAATCTGGAAATTGCAAAAATTCATTACTTTTTCCAAACAAAGATGAAAAGATCGAATGAGTTGAGGCGAGGAGAGCGTGGGAGTGAGCGAGTGAGGGGGGGTTGAGGGGAAGGGGGGGAAGGGGGAAGTGAAAAAGAGGGACCGAGAAAAACAAACAGGGACAGAGTGAAAAACCTAAAAGAGAGGGGGACCAAAGAATACGAGAGCATAGGCTCATTATTTAAAAATAGGGTTGTATTTTAATTTCCCTTTTATTGCAATTTCAAAAATTTTTTCGTGCGAAAACGTATATACAAAGCCCGGGGCCCTTTCCCATCATCGCCCAATGTAAAAGGATGGGGAAAAGTAAATTCCTAAGAAACGAGTCGCGGGTCCTGGGGAGCTAAAAACCCCCCTACGGATAAATTTGGGGGATGTTGCCGACTTTTATGACAGTCCAAACACGCGGAGAAAAACACAAAATGGATGACACTCGCGAGAATTCGGCCGCACTCGCCGTAGCATCCATCAGACGACTACGAGACACAAGATTGTTGCACTCGCACTTTTTCACGAGTGCAATTCTACTTTAAAACATGGAAATAAGGCATCGTTTAACTGTCTAGACGAAACTAATCCTGGCATTCGTATAACTAGAAACATGCTCAAGTCCAGTGCAGGCTATTCAAGTTTTCTTCCATGAAGTAGTCTCGAGAAAAAGCAATAGCGTTTCCTTCATTGTAGGCTACTCACCACATGCATACTAAGCTATTCGTTTGATTGTAAAAGAAAGTCTGATCCAGGGCCGGAGTGGACTGTAAAATAGCTCTAAAAGGACCCACTTTAAAAATGCGGTTACGGACAACGATTCTAAAGACATTTTCAGTCTAAACAAAGAAAGTTCTAACAGTACAAACATTTAGCGCTATTCCAACGTTTTACTATCTATCTGCAATTCTAAATATTTCGATCTCAATCAGCCAGTGTCCACTTAAATTTTGGCATGGAAATAATACGTTTGTGACTATAGCCATCGCTATTGCATGCTATTGCTATTGCCAGCTATTGGTATTGGGAGTGTTTCCCGACTAAACAAATCGAGAAATAAACCCTCGCTCATACCTGCGTAAAGGTAATGACATTATAATTAATGTTTGGTAGTCAGTTCAAAGGCAGCAGATATTCGTTGCAGTACTGTTCCATTAATTCAGATGTATAATGCAACTACAATTCAGAGTTTAAATGTACCCGTCCTGATGGTCTAGTGGTTAAGACGCCTGTCTGGAATGCGGGTGATTCGTGATTCGACTCCCGGTTGGGGCGGACTTTTTTAATTTCTGAATTGTAGTAAATAATATCGCTATTGCAATTTAGAGAATGTGTTACAGGTCTACTTACGTATTTGTGAAATTCTTGCAAAGTAAGTGCAATCCAACCAAATACAAAAATTTGTAAAAAAAAAAAAAACGGCAGCCAAGCTCTCCTTCAAAAGTCTTTGGCTGTGAATGCTGTGAGATATAGAAGTTGAGCCGAGCTTTTTATTCTTTCTCCCTCGTTTCGCTTTGAAAATAAGTAAGATCATTTCGCCTGTTGACGAGCGCCAAGCCAACGATTTTTGTGGAGAAAAAGTAAAATTTTTAAACTCGAAATCATAAAAAAAATCTTGGCCATGAACCAAATTCAATGGCCAAGATTTTTTTTTTATGATTTCGAGTTTAAAAATTTTACTTTTTTACCACAAAAATCGTTGGCTTGGCGCTCGTCAACAGGCGAAATGATCTTACTTATTTTCAAAGCGAAACTATAGGGAGAAAGAATAAAAAGCTTGGCTCAACTTCCATATCTCACAGCATTCACAGCCGAAGACTTTTGAAGGAGAGCTTGGCTGCCGTTTTTTTTTTTTTTTTTTACAAATTTTTGTATTTGGTTGGATATTACATCTTTTTGTTGTTCGTTTGCTATCATGGTGTGACTGATGGACTTTGAATGATTAAATTTGTTAAGTTCAAAGTTGTTTTTTTGACATTTTTGGGCCCACGGCCCCCCCAAAGATACCCCTTGTGTTTTAAGTACTAGATATTTACAATGGTTAAGAGCATGTTTAATTTCAAGCTTGTACAAATTACTACACCTGAGTAATTACGCGTTTTGATTTTGATTTTGATTTTCCCCGGTCAAAATTGCCCGGTTTTGGTTATATGAGGTACATCTGAGTGTGGCCCAAGTTTCAAAGTTCTAAGATGAACCGTTTTCTCAGTATAGCGTATTATTCATAAGAGTACGGAATTACCTACTTTTGATAATTTTGATTTTCTCCGGTACCCGTTACCCAATTTTGCTTTCCATATTCAAAAGTGATAAAGAATGAGAGATATCAAAATGTATTCCACGTTTGATTCATCTCAGTTGTAGCGTTTTCTTTGAATGATTCATTTCTTAAAGTTCAGATATGTTTTTTGTCATTTTTGGGCCCATGGTCATCCCCAAATTTAGCCTCTTGTGTTTTGGACGCAAGATAATTATAATGGTTAATAGCTTGTTTAATTTCAAGTTTGTACAAATTACCACGCCTTGGTAATTACGCGTTTTGATTATCATCCAAATTTTGATTTTCTCCGGTCCCTGTTACCCGATTTTGGTTTTGAAAGCAAACGTCACTGCGTCTGAAGTACATCTAAGTGTGGTCCAAGTTTCATAGTTCTAAGATTTACCGTTTTCTCTGTAGGCTAAATTAATCTCCGCGGAGAACTAGCTAGCCAGCCACCCAGCCACCCACCCACCCACCCAGCCACCCACCCAGCCACCAGCCAGCCGAAAGGAATTTGACGATGTTGAGAGCCTTTTTTAACACAGAACGAGTTGTCGGATTGGGTTGATTTTTTTTGGTATGTCATGGACCACATACCAGGTTATATACCGAGTTTCAAGATAGTAACTCTTTCGGGGCGGCGTGTGCAGATAGCTGAAACCCCCCCAACTCTCGTAGCTGTATATAGGGCTGGAGTTCGTGTCGCCTAAGCAGTCGCATGCGCTTGTCTGCCGGGCGACGACCGTCGCCCTAGATATACAACCATTAATTTAAATTCTATTTAAATAAAAGTAATCGGGAATAATTAAATACTCAACAATAAATAACAAGGATAATAATTAGTGCTTCTCATCGTGGTGCGGATTTATCTCCATTTATCATTAATATTCCACAGAAATAGGCTACAGGCAACATAAACTGAGCTGTCTTAGGCCTATATGTTAATTAATACGATATACTTGATTTAAGTTCATTAAGTTCATGACCATAGTATCGTTATTAAAAACAATTTTATTTGCCCATTTAATTAAAATAAAAATTAACCAAATTTGTAATACTTCGAATCCAGTTACAGAACTGATGTTTAGTCAAAATTGCTTTGAACCAGCCATGCCAGCGCCGACGCTATAGTCGAGAATACACATGTACTAAGATTAATTTCTGTATATACATCATAGCATGGAATATATTTTAATGCACAATACGTTGAATTCCGTATGTCAATTTCCCCGAGTAGAATCGTTTTATACTGCTGTCAAAGAAAGATTAAAAATTACGGTATACATGATAATATGCTAGCATGGTTATGATTGTAATAAAATTACAAACCATGGTTTGTTTATAAAATGCAATCTATATTATGAGCGAATGCAACTGGTCGTTAATTCTTAGCTGCTCTCTCCATTGAAGCACTTCAAAGAGTCTGGCAGAAAATAACATCATGCATATTTAAAATCCATCATCTATTGCGCTTAAAAAGGATAGTTCAACATAATATGCATTGCGCATAATGTGAACACTAATGCCGTTTTATGTTGCAACAAGAATGCTCCTTAAAAATGTCACATATAATATTTCAAACTTCTTGATTTCTAATAATCTTACCTAAATACCGTACTTATACGTTTCCACCATAATTTTCAATGAAATCACAGAATAAGTAATTATTGTGTTGGTATATTGAAGAGAGCGTAAGATTCTGCAGGCGGCTCAAAGATGTTCTCGAATCATTAACGCAACGTCGAGGTAGGGCCTACATTTGGTAGTTTCTGTGAGTTAACCACCGGGAATCGAAAGTTTTAATAAACGTTAACAAACTGATATTTATTGTTTACAGCCTACTTAATATTTAAGCTCGATCATATAATTATGAGGGTGTAAGTTAATAAGTCAAAATTCGAAAAAAATAAATTAAAGCAGTATAGTCGACGCTTTCTTAACTAATTGCCTTCGTGGTAGGTTGGTGGCTTATCTTTGGCAAATAATAATTGAATGAGCGAAGCGAAGATTCCATTTCACTACACTGGAGAAAAAATCCGGAATGTTTTTTTTTCTGTATTTTTGTGTGTTTGTCAGCACGATTCCGGCTAAACCAATACTCCAATTGCGATGAAATTTTCTGGAGGCCTTCGAAATCTCTGAACTTAGAACTGCCACGTTTTTGAGCGCAATCGAAAAAATATTTTTTATGAAAATCGCAATTTAAAAATAAAAATAAAAAAACGTAAAATTTCGATATTCATGACAAATAGTTTTTCGATTGCGCTCAAATTTCACACGAATATCTGAATTCATAAAATTAAGGTTCTGTGAAAAAATCATCAAAATCGGATAAAGCATGTAGGTGTTATAAGTCGAAGAAATGTTTTAAAAATCGAAAAAAATCGTAAAATTGCGATTTTCATGGAAAATAATTTTCTGATTTCGCTCAAAACGTGGCAGTTCTAAGTTCAAAAATTTCGAAGGCCTCCAGAAAATTTCATCGCAATTGGAGTATCGGTTTAGCCGGAATCGTGCTGACAAACACACAAAAATACAGGGAAAAAAAAACATTCCGGATTTTTTTCTCCAGTGTAGTGAAATGGAATCTTCGCTTCGCTCGCTATCGCTATCATTTCATTACATTATCACACAATCTTAGCTTATCCTGTCCGTACCATGATCGACAGGTCAGATTTATTATACATTTTTAGAAACATTTGTTGACTTGCTCTAACAAAAACGTGTTTTCTGTAAACTTGTCGTGCTAAGATCAGGGCTAGATTAGCTTCGAGTTCAGTGTTGACACTGACGGAAAATTCAATAATTCTACGTCTGGGATTCTGCTAAAAACTTTAACAAACTTGAGGTATGTATTATTTCCGTGCTTCTAAACCACCTTGTTAACCCACTTAACACGGCATTGATCACACTTATTATCACACGACTAGGTCATAACGTAATCATTCACAGACCGTAACCCTACGTATTAATTCGCGTTCTTCGATTGTCAATTCCTACTTTATTCAATTACCTCTTCAAATATTGACGCAGTTATAATATTTGCATTATGTGTACACATGCATACAATGAATCGGTCGAGTAATGACCCGATCAATTAATTGTATGTATAATATACCGGGCCGCGAAAGCCTTAATTTGAAATTAGTATATATTTATTTATTTAACAATTATCATATTTACTATAAAACATTTATCACAAAGTACAGTAAATTGTATTAGGTTAAAAAATATTTACAAAACTATTAACGGTATTTGATAATTATTTAAAAAAGTAGTTATATAACCAGAATCAATGTACACTTAAGAAAATGGGTTTATGTATGATATTTTGTATTGTTTTGTATTGTTAGTTGTGATAAATGTGTTTTATAAATTATTTACTTTTATTTAGCTGACACTTGTGGGTTGATATTAACATGTTGTTAGAGATAAATAAATATTATATAGTAGATAAAAATAACGCAGTGGTGGTTTTAACTGAATTAAATTATAAAGTAACAATAATTAAGAGGTCATTAATAGTAAATATCTGCTTAAATATTTATTTCAATTAATAGAGAAATGTACGACATAATGGGTTGTGAAGGTTTGTAAAACAACAACCAAGATTTTAGTATGACTCATGTTATGGGATATAACGTAATTTATTATATGCCCGCTTTGAGGACATAGTAATTGAATGAAAGCAATGGTTGTAAAAGTTTGCCCCGACTGGGGATCGAACCCAGAACCTCCGGCTTTACGTACCGATTCTCTACTAACTAAGACAAACCTTTGTTATAATATTACATATCGTATATACTATATAACCTTCGTGAGGTCATTGCTTCTCGAGACAATAACAACAGTACTCTGAAATGCACCCCACAAATAAGCTTTTATTTCCCAGTGGACCAATGATATAGGAAATAACGACTTTCGGGGCTATACATCGCATGTGCTATACTAATAACGTAGAACATACATAAACAGACAAGAAAATGATTTTGTCTTGTTACTATATTTTTATTGTATTGCACTGAATCACGGCAACCAAACTTTACAAGCATTATTACCTTATTTCCTTTTTACATTCCATATTTCATCATGGAACACAGCTCGCTTTTCTAAGCCTGGAGAATGTAACTCGTCTACTTTTCCGACACGCTATGTAATTTTGTACATTACGTGAAAATTGAAAATGAAATTACTACGAGTTTACATGTTTTTATTGTAGTTGCGACGAGAATACCCGTATTTTAAATGTGGTGTTTAAAATTTGCATTTTTAAATAGTGAGATTATTGGTTAGTTCTTGGATTATTCTTTATGACAAGATACTTGAAATCGTATATTAATGATGTTATATTATATAATTATTCAGAACAGTTTCATGAACAGTTTATGGGTATAGTTTAAATTGGTAAAAATAAAAAACTCAAACGAACATTTAACAAACACTACATTTAATCATGTTACGCAAAAAAAACATTCCGCTCTAAAGTGAATGTTACTTAATGCTGTTTGTTTACTACTTGTTAATGTTGTTTAAATATACATTTTAAGTTTTTGTTCATACATTAACTACTTTTTAGGATGGTCGAGTGAAAATATGTTGCGATTCGTCATATTGAAATGCATGGTAACGTAAAAAAAGTCGGTAGAAGATCTTTAAAAAAAAACTCTGTGTTGCTGAGAAAAACTTATAATTTTGAGGTAAAATCTTGTGACAGGGAAACCTAGTTTTCTGTAGTATAGTAGAGATGAGATGAGTGTTTCGTGGTGAAACTTGTAAATGCATGCATTCTTAGTTTAATAATCGTAAATAAAATGTGCCAAGTTTGCAATTTATTTACAAGGAACTACTGTGTGACTGCACATATTACTATAGAAATTAAAATTTCTGTGCAATTATTTGATTATTTGTTATATATAACAAAAATATGTTTACAATAGATTAACTAACATTTTTCTATGATCATATTTCCATCATTAATTTGATTATAGATAGATAGTTTGTGGGAATTAAATAGCAATCACAATATAGGTGTTGTAGTATTGTGGTAAACTGAAAATCAGTTATATAACTGAGTGGGCAGACTCTAAATAAAATTTATTTATTTTATTTATTTATTCATCAACATGAGGCTACTGGATATGCTACTTCCAAACTGAATTAAATAATTTAAGAAGATTATATTAGTGCAAACAGTTTCAACATAATACAGCTAACAACGCCTCTCTGTCTTGGTGTCAAATAGTCGCACCATTGCAGATTTCCCGGTGGAAACATTCATACTAAAGTGGGCGCGGTCATTGCAATTCGGTCCTTGTAAAACTACCTTGCTCCACATTCAGGTTACAATAAAAATATCAAATTCATTCTATCTGCAGCGTAATTTTTCTACGATGGTCCAGTTTGTGAAGCATTCTTCAGAGAGAAAATAAATACAATAAAACGTTAACATTGATATTGTCTACTCTACCGCTGCACCATATAATTCTTTAAGCGAACAATACTTCAAAAGTGGTTCTGATAATACACCACTATTATTATTTTATATTGAACTAGGGTATATAACAAATTTGTGTTGTATAGAGGAGCAATTAAGAAAACATGATAGTGAGGAAAAATACCAGTGGAGATAGATAGGTCAGCGAAGTACATTCCATCACTGACAATGCTAAGGGTACCTACTTAAATAAGCCGGTCTCTAGTTTGGTCATTGTTCGCTCGTTGATGGTGTCGGCGCCTACAGAGTTGGTTTGGTCGGCTTAAAATTTAATGAACCCACTGAAAATCATTTTATGTGACCAAGTGTGTAAAGTCTAAATCTTATTTTTTAAAGGGCATTTTCCAAGATTTATAAGATTCCTTATTTAAAATGTGAATATAGCGATTCAACATTATTAATGCGCCTTAAAATATCCTACCAACTATCCCTACAGATTGAAAAATAATATTTAGTCTAATAGTAAATATACTAGTTAGTATAAAAATGTATCAATGTAACAGTTTAAAAGACAGGGTTATTAAGTTTATATATTATTCACTTAGTTACTTCGATTAGAAACTTTTATTCCGAAACAAATCCACGCCATTTTCTTTAGGGCCAACTCTACAGTATAGAGCAGGCAACTGAATGGAAATAAGAAATATATTGTTTGTTATGTAACCGGGCTATTTGTTATTAAGCTTCTTTTTATACGTCAACTATGGCAATATCACATAACATGCATGTCATCAAAGGGTAATGAGACACAATTCTCTACACGATAGGTCCTCAACGCATTTTTAAATGTTGGGAAAGTAAGTTTAAAAATAAAATAACTTCACCCCAAACATGCATGGCACAATAATGAACAATATCGTGATTCAGATAGCTTATTGGCCTATGATAGGATCTTGGGACCTAGTCGGAGCTAACAATTATTAATATTCTAACTACATAAGTTTAACCGGTTTAACTGCTATTGTCTAATTAGGAGAATTTTGAAATCTGTTTTTAAAACTATTTTTGTGAAGTTCTATTAGTTGTGTTCCAATATTAAGATCAACTTTTTTTTTTTAGTTTATGCCTTTACTAACACAAAGTAAATATCTTAACTGATGTCGTGACGTATTTGACAAACACCATCTTCCACACATAATTTATTCATAACACAAGATGGCTTTCGAACTGGCATTGAGTTGAGCCTTTCTGTTCCCTCTGCTACTCATTACATCATTACTCCTAGTTATACAACTTTAGCAAACAAACTAAAACTAAAACAAGGCGTGACTGCAAAGAACTGTGTCGCTTCTATGCAGCACTTAACTTTTAACTACTCGACCTGATACTCGTTGCTGGTAATTACTCCTCATGTGAATCATGACGCGCCCTCTGAAGGCGAGAGAGAAGTGAAAGACGTGTCACAAGATATATCTTTTACTACATCTCTTTCAAGGAAACTCTTTTATGAGGTACACACAAACGTGTTTTTACTCGGGAAAATGTTTGCATATTCGTTTTCTACTACTTACATTCTCCGGCAATAATTACTAAAAATGGTATACGCGGTATAAAAAACCTAAAGCAATAAACATTTATTTCATGGTAAATAAAATAAATAATACATTCCTATTTAAAGTCTACTCACTCAGTTAGAACTGATTTTAAGTGGATAAATTAAATCTATAGCATACCGACCGAGCCAATTCCTTGTTGTCCCAGAAACCATCGAAGAGCATGCATATACAATTAAAGATAATACAATACAATGTCTTCGCTTTTAGAGTTTAAATGTGTAGACAGAAGATTGTAAAAAAAATGCACACATATCTATTAAATGTCAACCCCATCTCAGACATGGGTACGTTCCGCAGATTTTCTTGCGTTCCCACGTGGGGGTATATTTAAACAGCTAACATTGATGAGTGACCGTGTAAATTTAATAATAAGTTGTTTCTTTATTCACAAAAGTTAATTATTTAGTTACACTATAGCAAATAGATTTTTGATTGATTTTTGTGAATAAAGTCTCTAAGGATGAGCAAAATTAATCAATTACGGGGTGCAGGAGTAAAAATAAAGTGATACTTAGTAGTATTTGATGTTTGTCAACGATCAACTACCGTTGGTGGAGGTGCCGGGTATATGGACATTTCAACTTTCGGTAGAGCTAGCTAGCATTGTGTACAATAAATATTATCTATTTCACCTTGAAGAGAGTTTCACGATTAACCAAATCGAGGAATCATATCGCTTGTTTTATGTTGAAACAATCATATAATTTGTCATTGTTCACAATGATAATACCCTAAATACAACGTAAAATTTACCTGAATTCGTTTAAAAAGTGGGTAAACGCAAAACGCAAGCGATATATTTTCGAATAATGGGTGAGGTTATATGAGTAATGTAAGCTCGTTTATCTCTGGTTATTTGTTAATAGAATGAGTGCGCGAATGCATTGGCACTGCACACTTTCAATTACATCCCCCCACTTGTTACGCGTCCCATTAGCCTTGTAAAGCACCGGACATTTTTCAACCAGCAACCAGCCAACTAATTACCACGAGGATGGCTAATTTCTTTTCTCTATTATTGTAATGGGTTTACATTTTTCATCTGTTGACTTTCCGTCGCGGTCTTTGTTCATCCCATGGCCGGCAGGGAAGGTGATGGATGGTGGTGCGTGCGTCGTACGCGGGAGGGGTAGGGGATGTCAAGCATTGTGGGAAACACGCATGTAGGTACACGTACACGCATACGCATAATCAACAGGGACGGACGACAACTTTCTAGGACGGAGACGCGTGATGTGGGGTATTGTGTGGTTTTCCGTAGGTGGAGATGGTGTCTTCCACTCAACATCCGAATGCAACTACCAAGGATTCAATGTTACAACTCCAAATAACAACTTAATGTAAGGTTACGATAGCTGCCGTTATCTATGCTGTACTTTCTAGAAATCAACCCTACACAGTTTCAAATGTCATGTATTCCACGGTAACATTGCCTGCCCAAACAATCAAATACTTTTCTAGAAAAATAAATCAAGATTACGGTTATTTCTTGAACATTGTGGTACAATGGTTGGCGTACTATTGCAATGTGGCATTGAATTTTAGAGAAATCGTTTATTTTAAAACAATCATGTTTTATCACAAAGTTGTGACACAAGAGTAAATAAAGCTTTTAAGATATATTTGTTTTGCCTGTTAACTGTTATTGTTTGTATGGAGAATATCAAATTATGTATATAACCAATATTTGTGCCGCATATAACGGGAAAACAATAGCACTTCGGTTCTATTAGAGTGGCTCTATCCCAAAGGAAAATCATGATAGTGCTTTTGCTGCACTTGTGTATGTTCTGTTATGTAGCACAGTGATTTCAATAGTAATACAAATTTGCCTCGGTCTACACTCACTCACGTACACAGCCACTCACGTAGACCGCAGTTCTTGCCAATTAAGCCGCAGGGCTGCGGAGCAAATTGGCATTTAATTGATATTTGATTTTGTGATTGATGTAGCATTGATGAATTCGGCACTAGATTGAAGTAGTCTAGGCAATTATGCCTAGTGTATCGGGGATGGGAACATGTTAAGTCAATGCAATATCATTACTCCGAGTTTAAAGATTAATACTAGTTTCATGTGTTGTAGAACCTACACTATGCATATTTATGATAATTTACGTAAAGTATTCAAATTGTGCTTTATGGTGGCAATATAACACCTAAAAAGTGTATAAAGAATTTATGGTATGGTTGGGGGATGGGGCGTGTTTTGTTACAACGACCCGTAGTTGCCAAACTCTTAAAGCAGAGTTTAAAAATTGCAACGCGATTGCAATTATTATTATAATGATATATTTTCAATATGTCTTGATTACAAAATACATACATATTGATGTTGGCAAGAGTACAGCTAGGCCTCACCACCAGTTCTAGATTGAAATATTAAATTGAACAGCGACTTTATACACAGTAGTGTCTTTTGGAAGATGTGCTTTGAGAATGTTTAATTGTATTAACAGGGTGCGAATTAACGACTTTGCAGAGGGGGGGATAGCCTAGAATAGTATTTTCGTTGGCGAACCGGGGTCTGGGGCGAAGCCCCATCCGCCGGAGGCGAATTTTTTTTTTGGTATTATTGCCCTTGAGATGGCCTTAGAAGCGATCTAAAGAAAATATTTGGGGATATTATTGCTCTCAAGATGGCCTTAGAAGCGATCTGATGAACATTTTTGGGTCATTTTGCCCTCAAGATGGTATTAGAAGCGATCTGAGGTATTATTTTGAAAGGAATATGTGTAAATTGACGCATTATTTATTAACATTTCGAGATAAAGTCACTTGATATGTGTTATAAGATGAGATGGAAATCCAGAGGTGGGGATTTAGCCATCCCCGGCAGGGATACCTTTCAGTAAAACAGAGCCAAGGATGAAATTACCAGAGGGGGGGAAATCCCCCCCATCCCCCCCGTCAATTCGCACCCTGTGTATTAAAACCGATTGTAGTTTTTTTAGGTAAACATTTTAAATCTCTTTTATTCACTTCTGTTACTGAGCTTTAATTAACGAAGAATACCCCATCATCGAGTATTCCAGAATGCATTATAGGGTGCCGGTGGTGAAGAATCCATGGGGTGGATTCGTTACATAGTTGGACAACAAAATAGAAGTTTACTTGCATCGAATTGAAAAACACTTTGCTGCTAGAGAATACAAGGATTTCTGTTCTAGCCAATTCACATTCAAACAATAATTAGACCAAGATAATGATAGATAAAACAAACAATCTGGGTTATGGAGCCTAATATTTAGTAATACTAGCTATAAACTATATTACACTGTCATGCAGAATAGAGTGAAAACAATATTTTAATCAGGTCACGGATTAATTTCTTAAATACAACACCTTCATGCTACAGAAATATTCGTGTGTGCGTTTTAAATTTAAAAGTCTCTTATATACAGCTATTTTTTTAATCAATTCAGGAATTATGTCAAACGTGTCTCAACACATGCATGTTTGCAAATTATCGTCGTGGTATTACCTTCCTCCTGGATTATAGCCTTGCTTTTGTTGCACAAAAGGTGTACTGATTTGTTCGAACGCCTCGTGCAACATGAAAGGCTTGTTTCCTGTAAGTGCTTATGGATTTAATTAAAGCTAGCCAAGAAAATTTTAAATCTTGAACATGATATTCGATTTTAAAAAATGAAATACGGAAATATCTGGTGTTTGAATAACTTACATATTATATAAGAGAGTCGAACCCAAACCTAAACCTGTATTTTCAAGGTTAATTCGAACCAGAACTCGAACCGAGAATTATAAAATAAAAATAAATCCAAATATAATTATTGTTCTATTCCTTAAAAAAGAGTATTTTAAATTCAACAGTATCTTTCTTGACGCTTTTCAAAGTAAACAATCTATATCCATGCTATTTCTTCATTTGGTAATTCGGAAAAGACTCGGTAGGTGGAATTGATGGGATTGTTTAATTTATAGATTGTTTTTAATAACAGAGAAAATAGCTCAAATTATGGCCAATAAAAATACACATAGGTCAGAATCATTAATATGAATAATATTGTAAATCTATTTCAAGTATAGGCCTAATAGTATTTAAATAATTCCTCTAAGAGTGTATTCCTTAATTTATATTTAATTATTTGGAACATAAATCAATTTGGGATTTGCATTTTTCATTTGATTGTTTTGTGTGCTAGTAAACAGAATTAATAGGGAAAAATATGGATTAAATATCCTTTCACTAAGAATCGCATTAGAGATATAACATAAAGTACGAATGTTTTTTTAATGAGTGCAAAAACAAAAAATAATTAATTTGCTATTGTTCATCATCCGTAAAGAAGTTAAATATTTCAAATGCAATCAAATCAACGTAAATGTAGAACAGTGGTTTAAAAATTAATTTCTAACTAGTTTTAAATTATTATTAAGTACAGTAACCGCTTTGCCTGGTATTTGAGTAACTTCTCTCTTATAATTTCCTATTGTGCATCGCTAGTTTCTTTACCAAACCAAGAACACAAGTTCTATGTTCTAGTTTGTCCGCCCATTTGAGTACATTGAAAGCATAATCCAGCATAATTAATGAAGTTGTTATTCGCCTTTACACATTCGGAATTCCTTGTATTATTATACACGAAATGCAAAGCTACGTTGAAATACAATGAAGACGGGTAATATAATATCTAGTTTGCCTGTGTTAGTTTAAAGACGAACCACGTAATATTCGTTAATTTAATTAGAAATGCAAGATTATAAGGGGAGGAGGGAAATGTTTCTGCTAGTTTGAGTCTTCTTGTTTCAAAATTACCTCTTATTATGTTTTCCATTAGGTTCTGCAGAGGTTTCATATTAATTAGCTTGAAGAAAATTGCAAAGATATAAATAAATTCAAAAGATGGAAAAAATAATTAATGAGCATGCACATGGCTTGTAGGGTTAGTCATAATATAATAGAAACTCGGGTCATTGTTAAGATTTTTATAAATATTAAGTAAAAAGTAATATATTTATGTCTTTACGTATAGAACGTTGATTTATAGAATTGTAGATAATCAGAAATATTCGTAGAATATTCATAAAGGTGATCTCAAAATCCTTAACGAAAAAAACTAAACAAATGTTTAAAAAATTAACGGTGCGTTTTTGGAAGTATTAATGACAAATCAAGTAAGAAGTTTTTGAACTGCTGACGAAAAGGTGAATAATTACATTAAAACATAAATCAGTGTTTAGAGTATCCACTCAGTCCCATAAACGTGTGTATTAACAACCAGCTGTATTCTGTTTAGCAATAAAGTCATTGAAGTGATTGATTTTCGGAGTTACTTAGTTATTCGAACTAAAGGGCATACATCACTTAAGTTCTAGAGAATTGAAAACAGACCATCAGTGCAGTGTACGACTCCTGGCACAGGTGCAAGGATGAGTGGAATGAAGGTACCGTGACATTTTATATGTTTAAACGTGTTTATGATTATTAGAAAATTAGAGTTTAAGTTTAATTCGATTAATTGCATTGAGTTTAACGTGAAGTGATTCTGGGTCTAACCATGCAGTTCTAATTTATATTTTTAAAGTAAAAAAGTAAGATCAAATATTTTCTTTACATATTTTGAATACAAGGTTTACAAGGTGTTTGAATGATAGCAATAGTCGTAAAAGTTTGCCCCGGCTGGGGATCGAACCCAGAATCTCCGGCTTTTCGAACCTATGCTCTACCAACTGCTATATATTGTGATTGTTGAGAGCTATGGTAAAAATCAAACAGAAGACTGACATATTTCTTTCATTACTGAAAGATAACATAGTAAAGGGACACTTCTCATCTCATATGTCAAAAAACTAATAACCACAAACAGAAATGAATGAAAGGAAAATGTCAGGGCAAATAATTGTTATAGAAGTTATTTGTTATTTGATTGAAAATAATTTTTTCGATTGAATTACAGATATGCGACTGCAAGGGTTTTAAGAAATATTGAAATTAACATATATTAATATCGTCGAATTACGAAAGTAAATGGGGATTGGTTTTCAACCAATAAGTTTAATCGAAATTATAAACTATACAACAAAATTTTTACTGGCAGCTGGCCAAATTACATGGCCACAGAGGTCCACTAATCAGTACAAAGTAAATATGTTTAAATGAATAAAATTACAAATATGATAACAAACAGCAGTTTCCATAATATACATTAGAAGCACTTAGTCGGATATATGTTTCTGGCAATATAGAAAATGTTCATAAATAAATGAGGTTTTAAAAAATATTTCTACTGCAAAGACATAATTGAGTGACATAGCTTTTTATCAAAATTTTAATATACCTCTCATATACTGCTTTGAAAAGCATACAATGTAGAAATTTGTAGCCAACTGCAATTATAATGGAGCCATTTGTAAAGAGAACTTTGCTTGTATTGCAAAAATATAGAAATTCTTTTCTAAATTTACACATTTTAATAACAAGGAACCTCATTTCCTTTCTGCGAAATATATATTTTGAAATCCAAGAGAAGTTTTCTTTTTCAGAAAAATCTCGAGATTTCAATCTCTGGATGTAATAACCGTCCTTTTGAATTACATTTACTCATGTGGCATTGAGAGAGGAAAACCTGGATTCCAGACTGGTGAAAATTAAACTTGTGACGGAGCGCCTCTGAAAACGAGTCTTTGAGGTGCGATGGATGTGATTTGAATGTTGTTGAATCTCAAGAAAGCTGATGTTACAACACTCTCAAATGGTTTTAGTGTTTTCAAATTAAACATCAAATTAAAAATCAAGATGCAAAAGCACGAAGTTTCCTCTAGACCTTAGCTATTGAGAGTTGAGACCCACTTAAGTTGTATCATTCATCGCTTATTTTCATATTTTACACTGTATATTATTATTGGAAATAATTGGCCACAATTTACATTTGAAAAGTTGTATAGATAAATACTCAATAATAAATTCATTTCCATTAAACCGTTGCATATTAAATAAGGCATTAATTAAATTAAAACAAATACAAATAAAGGGCCCTACTGACACCTTTTTATAAACTGATTTTTTAATTGTTAGAAATATTTTAAGTATACCATTTTCGTGCAGTTTAAAAATATGGATAATACAGTCATGTAAAGCTGTCCATATACCCTTGATCGTCAACTACGAACAGTGTTATACCTACATCGTATGCTAGGCCATGCGGAAGGTATAGTTGTTGTAAAATGCCAAATGCGTCCGATTCCCTCTCAATATGATTTTAAATTATCGCCACTCCAAATTGTGACAGATTGATTGGTTTTAAATATTGATTTCAACCCTGAGGTGATTTGTGATAAGATAAATAAATTACTTTCGTTTGCTAATTTTTGGGTTTTGTTCTTTCGCCGTTGTATTTTTATTTGTTTGGTTGACCAATGAATATCTCGATGAATTTACAATATCAATTTTACACTTTGAAATGATAACTTATTCCAAATCACTAATAAGTTTTATAGTTTTAGTTATTATGTTTAACATGTTCAATTATAAATAAAGTAAGCTTGAGTTTGTTCGGTGTTGCAGAACGACATACGTCGGTAGCTCGTGCGTTACGCATCAGACTAATGCGGGATGCCACGGGTTCGATTCCCGACACTGGCAAACATGACAATGTTTTGCGCATGGTTTTCTACAGTAGATATAAGACGAATGTTCAGGATTGAGTTTTCTCAAACAGATCTTGGAAGTTCTATTCTCAAAATGGCCTAACTGCATATTACCCTGTCATCTGAAGAGGACCACAACGGGTATCAAGTTGATGCGTACCCTACGGCGAACAATGTAAAATAAATTAATATCGTAGTTCAAATACATAAAATATACATTCGTCTACCCACTCAGTCATAACTGATTTTCAGTGAGGGACATTAAACCAAAGCAACCAACGCCAATCCTGTAGGCGATCGACGAATGAGCGATAACCAACCAAAGATTGATATTTTTAATAGGAAATATAGCACTTAGTGGTATGGACAGTGCTTACACCCGCGGATCAACGCCAGAATCAACAAGGCCGATTCTGAACCACTTTGAATTTATTATGTGCCTCGTTTCTAGGACGGCTCCAAAGTCACCATATTCCTAACCCAAAAACTGATGGACTTGAGTCCAAATCAGAAGTTTAAAAACTTCTGCCTATAGCGGGAATCGAATCCTGGACCATTTGCATTGGAGGCAGAGGTGCTAACCACAAGTCTAACGAGCCACACAAGTCGTAATCGTTAAATTTCAAACTTTAACTTACACAATTGCACATCCTAAGAAATAAGAACAAAATAATGATTTGTAATACTTTAAACGCGAAAATAAAATAAAATAAATACATCTTTTATCTCTACTTGTGCTAAGTTCGCTAGTTATTGCATACAAGTTATTTGAGGCAATTTCGAAGCTGTTGAACGAAAATGCGGTACTTCAGTGTGACTAATTACTGTAAGCTGTCCTCTGTTAGTGACCCACTTTTCGTAGACTGGAGTCAAGAAACCCGAGCCACACAACCAAAGATAGAGTAAAACAATTACCGAGATTATTTCATTTCGTAAAGTAAGAAAGTTTATTTAAGACAAATAAAAATGCAATAACGTTTCTTTTCTTTGGGTTCAATTCAAATTAATTTAAATCCTCATTCTAAGATCACGCATATTATAACTTATTAGATTATTTATTCAAATGTAATACCCCAGCACACGGAATATTTCTATATTTTTATAGTAATTTCAATATACCTTTAATATTTTTAATGACATCTTCTCATATTTTCAACTTTTTACATCAACTCTTACTCAATATTTTCGAGTATTGCTTTTCTATCACACTAGATTCTTCTGCATGTAAACTCCACCTTATACCTTATAAGACATGTAAAACATGAATTTGAATATCTAAATGTTTGTATTTAATTTAAAAATGTTAATATGTGTGATCTTATCTAACCTAAAATAAGGTATAAATGGGCAAATTGTCTGTAATAAAAGATAAATTGTAATATAACAATAAACCACTTTAAATAGTGGTATTTCTTACCACGCAATCGCATGTTGTGTGGGGGGGGGGGGGAAGGGGGCTAAAAAACCCAAAAATTTATTTTTTACCACATGATCTATAGCACAATACTACACTTAAATGACCGTTTAAAAAATTATATCTTGTAACTGTGATTTAACACGAATTTTTTATTATTTTTTTATCCAGAAATTGGCGAAAAATGGTGTTTTGGAAAATTTCCTAAATCGGCTTTAACCTGCTTCTTTTTTGGTCCACATAGACACCAGAGCATAGTACCAATCTAAAATGCCCCTTTATAACATCGTGTCTTGAAACTGTGCCCAAATATACCCTCAAACACGCAAAAATATGCATTCCAAAATCACACCCCATCTTGGTAATCAGCATATTTTGACCGAACTACTTGCCCAAATTACAAAACAAAATATACAGAATTTACAGAAAAGGCTGTCGAGTACGTCAATAATGGCCAATATTTTTTTGGATCAAAATCCTCCAAGGTCACGGGGCATAAAGATCCTCCCCATGTTATTTGTTATGGGAGATTTTTGCCGATGGGACCTAGCTCGAAAAATGTCATGTTTAACAATTTTTTGGGAGGTCATGGTGGCCCCAATAATTTTTCTGTTAATTGCTAAATTCATTACTAGTTAGCCTGAATGGAATATATATTTTTGAGTTTAGCGGTTAAATACCCCTTTAAAGATTTAATCCTAATC
Organism: Sweltsa coloradensis; assembly: GCA_024449915.1. Taxonomy (NCBI): domain Eukaryota; kingdom Metazoa; phylum Arthropoda; class Insecta; order Plecoptera; family Chloroperlidae; genus Sweltsa; species Sweltsa coloradensis. The sequence continues at coordinate 406,243 of JAMZAV010000339.1, read as the reverse complement.
ACGTGTCAAAAAAGTATTTAATCTGTTAATAATAGCATGGAAGAGATATATCAAACGTAGACCTAATCATGCACATATCAATGTCGTTTCCATTTACTATAATTCCACGAGTTATTTTCAATGTCAAGCCTACAGGGTAGAATATAGATGAGTACAATTAAAAGTCGCATTGCAACCGATGATTCAAAGAGGGTGAAGTGAGTCTGCAGTTTGTAGAGCCAAGCCATGCCAGGTCACGTGAGTACATTTGTCTCCGTGCGTCCTGGTGCATAAACGTGAGATGTAGACTTCACCCCCCCTCACCCCTCGAATCAATCAACCTACGTCACGTTTGTTATCGCATTAACACCCCTTAGCGAGCCGCTTATCGCTTTGAATAAGCTAGAAAACATGCGCTGGCTCCCTTATACGTCAAAACAGATTCGACGTTTTCATGGTCTGGATGCAACAAGTCGGAAGGAAAATATTATACGTTTCTGATCGCAATAGAGATATGAGAGTAAAGTATTTATAACTCCTACTTGGTCGTACAAATTCTTACCCTTTCACTTACTTTAGATTATATCCATACAACCATAAAATAAAATCTGAGAAGATATCTGAAGAAACTCATTTCAAATACTTGGTACTGGTCTACTTCTAAAAATAAATTCATTATAGTATGCACGCATATATTATCTATTATTTTGTCTTCACAATGAATCTACAAAAAGAATTAAAGATACAATTTTAATTACGGCAACGTATTACTTTTTTACCCTTGTACTTAAAAGCTTATACTGTACGAATACTTTTATTTTTAGGTTATCCCTTTGAATGAAGAATTTATGAGATTTAATTAAATTTTTGATTTTTTTTACCTGAGACTACAGAGCATAGTCAACGAACTAGCGTAATGTAATATAAAATTAATTTTTTTTTCAAGTAAGAGCTTTTGGGTTTAAGAGCTTCATCTATGCTAGAAAAGTATAACCATTTGGTTCCACAATGCACGCCTCACTATTAACATAGTTATATATAGGTCATACAAAGAGTCCCAAACTTTATATTTTTTTGTTATTTTAGTAAGGTTTGCTTAATGTTCACAGTATCATTTAATATAATGATCAACATCGGTGATGCTAACATTTCATATCGCACAAACACATCATGCAAAATTACGTAATTTTTCGTGTAGATTTATGTGTTATGGAATATTGGTTATTCCGTTATGTAACAATATATATGTATAACCTAACATTTTTCTTAGACATCATAACTCAATAATAGTAACAAGTGAGCCTAATGTATTGTAAAATTTATCTCTAAATTGTTTTATGTAATAGATAAAGTATAATTACGATGACAACAATGACAAACTGTGCGAATATTTTCATATTCAACTAGTATTCCAAACCAATACACTAGAAATAAAGTCACACGCATTGATAAGTTAAAAACAAAAGCAATTGAATATTCACAAGCTAAAACTACTTCAAAACATCTACTTCTTAATACCTTTCGAGCTTTTAATGTTAATAAATGTTTTAACAATAGGATACAGTTAACTGACGGATATACTCAAATGGTACACATATTTTCAGTAAATTAATAATAACCCTAAAGTGAAATACAGCTCTTGATGTAGGTAACAATTGAATTGATCAAGCTACGCGCACTGAACTGACTAAAAGCTGAATATGGAATGTGATTAATTCGATTAATTTAATTATAAGCTAACGTTTGGTGGAGTGATTAAAGTTCATTGTTTGTAATCGTGTGTGTGTTGGGGAGGGGGAGGATGATGGGTAGGGGGATGGAGGGGTTCATACAATTGCATTGAAACCGGAATTCGCGTTTCAGAGTGGAACTTGTATGGGAGAGACAGACGGTCTCATGTGTATAAAAGACAATCGGACATATCGTAGACTGAGAACTGTGTCCTGACCTTTATCTTGTGGGATTGGAGTTGGAGGTCAGAACATTGATTTCATAAAATCTTGAAATCACAACAGAAACTGTTTTGTCGGCACAGAAACTAAGATGTGTTTGTAATTTTTATATTTTTATAAATGGACTTTAAGTATAAGCGTAGAAATATAGGTTTCTATGAATTAAATACGTACTATATTTTTCCCAAATCGGAACTTACTTTTAAATGGGCCGAGTACATTAAGTGTGATTTATTTTATTTTGCGTCTATTATATCGTATTCAACTGTTATAAAACTAAGTAGTGATGGATTTTTGGTGGAGGTGCCGGGTATCTCGTATCTTTTCGTAATCACAACTACCAAGGTAAAAACGACAACACGAAACGTAAACTGGCTCAGCTCTGGTGAAGCAAGGTATCCTGTATCATTAAAAAAAACGAAAACATACAAAACCAGTGACTATTTTTTCCGGCAGAGTCAAATGGAAACGCTCGCTTGCTGTTGCCAGTTTTTGACATACAATTTCTAATAATTATATCTTTGATAATATAATGATATCTCTGATATAATTATATATTAGAGTCAAGATCTTTTGTACTATATTGTTAAGTGTTATATTGTTGTTTTTGAGTTTTGAACACAAGAATGAAGATTCGCGTTCGGTGGTTTGTGCCGCGAAAGTTTGATTATACTTCCTGATTTTCGGCAAATCTCATATTCGTTTGAGTGGGATCGTCTAATAAATCAGTTTTTTCTTTTAGTTTTTCTTTTTTGATGATTTTTTTCTTTCATTTTTTCTTTTCTTTTCTTTTTCTTTTCTTTTTCCCCAATTTTTTCTTTACTTTTCATTAATTAATTGCATTTACTATCCTTGAATTGAATTCATCCTTGAATGAATTTTTACCAAAATTATTGTATTTTAATATATTATTGTTGTAATATTATTATTTCAAATATTAACTTAACTGTAGTTCATTGTTGTGTCTGCATCTATGTAATTAGATATATTTAGTTGTCCTTCTTTGTAAATCAGTTTTTATAATTAAATAGGATAGACGTAAAATGTTTTTAAAGACCACACACAAAATAATAATCTCAGAAATTAATCAAAAGTAATACACAATTGTGACCAATTTCTGTGGAAAAGGTTGGGAAATTAAAATTGATTATACCAAATTTTACACCTCGAACCATTTTTGTGTTATTCATATTATTATTAGTGCGCTATAATTTTTGTGTTTGAGCAATTGAATTGTTTAACAATAGTTTACATCTGACTTATGATGCTTTCCAGTACTGAATTCGTTTAGATACTTTTATTATTGGAGACAATACTGCATAAGAGTTTTGTTATATTTGGTTTATCGTTAATCTATTTCATATGTGATAATATGCGTATTATAACTATTTTTAGTAGCTAGATATACACCAGTATAAGGGTCTGCTAACCACATTTGCACATAAACTTTCCCTTACCATCGAGCTTTCAGCAACGAAGGTTATATATATTTATACAGCCCCATACAGCTTAAGTTATGATTTAATTTGATATCAACACAGAAATTGTTTACCGTGCTCTTCATTAATATTTATTTCCCAAAACTCTATTAAATCCCTTATATAATCTAAACAAAGTAGTTCTACACCGCGGTGGCCTTGCTACAAATTTGTAAGCCGGCGTTTGCGTGCACCTCGTATAGGGTATCCGCGGGGAGTTTTGGGGCCCCAATGCCTGACTTGTTACTCCCGTGGGACCCATAACTCATGGGGTGCAACACACTTGGGTGTGGACTAGCCTCGCACCGGGACCCCATAACAATAAACTCTTACTCACATAGATGCGGATACGATATGCATCTTGTAGGTAGGGATGATAGGGACAAGAAGGCATTATACGAGCATGTCTAGACAAGACAGAGCTAATCTGAAGGTTACTTGATCTATTATTAAGTTTAGTATTTACTTCAGATATTAACTATTTGTAGCAGCTAGATATTACTAAAACTATACTAGTTTAAAGATTTAAAAAAATGCAAAAACATGGTAATTTTTCAATCCTTTGTTTTGACAAGACGGATTTGACCTTGAAGGTAGCTTGATCTAGGACAAAGCTGTTGTGTCTTCACTTTGGATATAATTTTTTTTATGTAGCTAAATATTATTAAAACTTAACAGATTAAATATTAAAATGTATATTCATGGGAATGTTTTAACCTTATTTTAACAGGCGGAGTTAATCTAAAGGTTACTTGATCCGTATTTTTGTGTTGACTCGCACTGGATTTAAAAAATAATAGCCTACTTATCTTATCTAGGTGCCCGTTAGGGCGCCGCAGCCAAGGCGTGGCGCGCTTCACACTCGGGCACCTTATACAGCAAGCAAAGTTGGGGTGATTTCGAGGTGTTACCCAGCCATCATGAAACGTGATGTGAACTTGAAAACTATCAAAATCGAGGGGATTTAGGTACCTGACAACACATGCCAAATTTGGTTGGGGTACGAGCATTCCTTCTTGGTGAAAAAATGGCTTGAAACATGCTCGCTACTGCTACTACTGTTACTACGGTCTAATTCGTCAGTTTCAATCGGCCAGCGATTCTGCCCAAACGGGTGGGGCTAGAACGTTCATATTTTACATGTACATTAAGTTATAGTAATATAGTGTCTTTTGAAAGAAAAAGTTGAAAAAGTTTGCTGGAAGGCTTCCAAATAAAGGTTTTATTATAAGCCTTTTACAAGAATATAATCAACAAGTAACTATAGTTACTTGACAATGATCACCTACATTGTTTACAAAAAAACAAGTCTTTTGGACCACTAGATATTTTAAATTCTATTGTTAATTGGTAATATCATATCAATTAAATCGACTTTGATAAAATTATTGTATTTTAACAAATAATTTTGTAATGGAACTTGAAAAAGTAATGAGATCTCACATATAACAAAAAACTTGTAAAAAAAAACAGCCAGCTTATGTACCCTCCTACATTTTCGCAATCATAATACATAAATTCACTTTGCCCTGTGACTGTTTCCTTGCAAAGCTTGGCTAAATAAATTCGCACAAACTTTTACATTTAAAACGATAGATGCAAATAAAATTTTGCCACGCTTTACAAGGATCCATTCACAGGGCAAAGTGAATGTATGTATTAAGATTGCGAAAATGTAGGAAGGTACATAAACTTGGCATTTCTTTTAGATCTCATTACTTTTGATTGTGTAAGGTTTGGCTGTTTTTTTACAAGTTTTTTTGTTATATGTGGGTACAGATTACTTTTAAAAGAATGTGTTTGCAAAGAGAAAAATTGACCGAAATTAATCTTAATCTTGTCATAAATAATATGAGAAATAGTTTAAGAAACGCATTTCTCTCATTCAAGATGTAATATAGAGAAACATCCTCGCGGACTATTGTTAAAAGTAAAGTAACGTTCATCATAATACAATGACATGAAACTGAAACACAATCTCTAAACCGGTGAATGAGCATGTTGATCAAACTATGGGTTTTGGCAAGATTTTCTTCGTTCAGAGTTTTATAATCATGTTAAGGTATGCGGAGAATGTGAAATAATTTTGAGATTGCTCATAAACTGAAAATTAAGCCATTTACATCTTTAGATTGCATTTGAGTATATATTTACAGGGTTCAGGTTTATAATTCGGTTCGAAATAAGAATATTATTACATCCGGCAGTTATAAGGAGTTAAATAATAAATTTAAAAAATAAAAATAATAACATTTTCTGATGCATTATTAATGAATATGCATGTATAATATAATAATATGTATGTTATAATAAATATAAATGTGAAAATAAATGGTAATTTAGAAATTGAGTTAATTTTATTTTCTATTGTATTGTTGTGTTATGAATTGTATTGGAAAATTGTAAGTGTAGGACACATTGTGTCCTGATGTAATTTGGCCTCAAATCAAAATGTTATCTCTTGCTCACAAATGATATTTAAAAATAATTTAATTTAATTGTGTAATATATATCTTCCAATTATTTATTATCTAACAAAAAGAGATCTACAACGGATCAAAGCCGTCCACGGTGGTTCATATTACTGGGGCGAAGGCCCAAAGCGTATGACACTAGGAGGACGTGGGTTCGAATCCCGTATAAGGCACGGGTTTTTCGTAAGAGTCATTCAACCGCATCAGACCACTTTTCGTCTGGAAAAGCAATATTGCAATAATATAAACGTTAAACAACAAAAAAATAAAAGGAAATGTTATAAAATATTTGTATTTGACAGAAGCGTGATACTATTCTATCTGGCTCGTTGGTCTTGTTGTTAGCGTATCTGCTTCCAATGCAGAAGGTCCAGGGTTCGATTCCCGCTTAAGTCCATCAGTTCGTGTCTTAGGAGTTTGTAAACAGTGACTTTGGAGCCGTCCTTGCAACGAAGCACATAATAAATTCAGAGTTGTTCTGAATCGGCCTTGTTGATTCTGGCGTTGATTCGAGGGTGTTCGCACTGTCCATACCACTGATTGCTATATTTCCTATTAAAAATATCGATCTTTGGTTGGTTATCGCTCACTCGTCGATTGCGTCGGGGCCTACAGGGTAGGCTCAGTCGCTTTGATTTACTGTCCCCCACTGAAAATCAGTTATATAACTGAGTGGGTAGACTGTAAATCCAATTTATTTATTTATTTATTTATTTATCTACTTAATCCATATTTACGTTAATACATTCCTATACAGTTCTTGTCAAGAGGAGGCTGGCATGCTCATTTTACGCACTTTCAATTTTCTCGACCAATTTTAGTCGCAACTATTTGTAATTGATATAATAATTGTACACAAATTTATGATGACGGCTCAACCATAAGACTTTTCCATTAATTTAACATAGAAAATAAACAAAAAATTAATTCAATTTTGTAGAATTTAGAAATTGTCAAAATGGTCAAAAACACTAAAATAACTACGCATTTTCTCATTGATCTTATGATATGTATTGAAAATCCGATATCATAGAAGAGTAGCCTACACATGTCCTTCAATTTCAATTATGCCAAGTTGTGTTAAGATGTAATGATTTATGGCTTCAGGACACGGAACGCGCCGAATATCAAATTCCTATCCTCTTAAGTTATGAACTCCAACGTTATTAATCATGCAAGTAAAAACACTTAACTACACAATATGCTTATAACACACGCATTTGTTAATCTAATTCACAATTGAGATTTAGCACAAGTCTTGACGTGTTAATACCCAAATGAATGGCAAAACGACAATCTTTTGGTGATAACTCTGTTTCCGACCTCGAATGTCGTTATTAGCTACTTTATTACGCACACTAAGCTTGCAGTGCCAAGAATGCAATAAATATAACCTGCAAGTGCACACGATTGTTTGATGTTTCCCGAGATTATTTGACCCCTTTTTAACGTAAATTTTCCTATCATGACGTTTGTTTTAAAATATAGGCCAAATGCTGATAAGTGACATGCCAGAAGGCAAGGTCTACATTCAAGCAACGAAGCACAATAAATTCTGAAGTTTACTTCTTGATTGTGGCGTTGCCCGAGGGTGTAACGTGCCCAACTAGTTTGGTCGGCGCTTTCTCTTTCAAATACCCGTCTCTGGTTGGGAATAGGTTACGCGTCGATCTCGTTGGCGTCGACAGGGTTTGCTTGGTCCACTCTAAAATTAAAGTTTCCAATGTTACGGACGGAATAATGAGATACAATTTAATAACAAATTATACAATATTTGTATTTTGTACTTCTTTTATATTTTAGCCTAACGCCTTACCTTATCAATTATTTAAACATACAATAACGCCAGTATAAATTGTAAAATAGTAAATACGGCAATTTTGAATAAATGCACGTGTCGTTTTCTTTAATTGGATCATAAGGCTTTTATTTTAGTCACATTAATGAATAATTGTCCCAGAGCGTATTTCCTACGATATACACATATTTTTAAACAATTGTTGTAGCTCTTTCGATATACTTGAGAATGGAGAATAATAATTTGAAACCTTGTTTGCAACTTTGTGCATAGTTCCGTATATACTAAGGCTATCATCCCTATTTTACTGTTATTTTATTTTATTCTGATCTAATTAACTTCAAAATTAAATGTGTATTGAAACTTTTGTCTGTAAAAGCCCCCCCCCCCCCCAAATCTAAATTCACGTTCTAAATAATAGAAAACAAGGTTTGTGAGTGTGTTTGTATATAAGTGAAATATTGTTTTGTATTGAAAAGTAGATAAACGTGTACATTTAATGAAAGATTGGACTATGAATAGATCGCCAAAAATGAAATAATACGGGGATGGAAACAATTCAAAATGTGCGAACAATATTAATGAAAGTTTTCTATTAGTTTTCATGCAAACTATGAGCAAAGTTAAAAATCATAAACTGTTTGTTGTTTTTCTTATCTTGACACATAGCACATTAAATTTAAAGTGCTCTATTGAAATAATTAATATATAACTATTTGATAAAATATTCTTGTTTTGCACGATTATTCAAATAGCACTCTAACTGAACACGATATCAAATACAAAATTGCAAGACACTACGTTATTCATGCCGTGGTTAACACTGACTATTAGTACTGTGACCAAGTGGGTATACTCCAAATGTAACATTAGTGATGTATTTACATATTATGATAAACTAACCAATGGTATAAATGTTATTGGATGAGCGAAGCGAAGACTTCAATTACACTGGCCCCCAAAAAATTTAGCTCCAATGTTTGTTTTTGTTTTTTGTTTTTTTTCTTTCTGTTTGTTCGCACGATTCCGGGCAAACGGCGAATGCGATCTTGATGAAAATTATAGGGGACTTTCGAAATCTCTAAACTTAGATCTGCCACGTTTTTGGGTACAATCGAAGAAATATTTCTCATGAATATCGTACTTTTACGATTTTTATCGATTTTTTGTGCGATACTTTCGTGACATTTGGGCCGATTCTGACCAAACGGGTGGGGCTACAACGTTCATATTTTAAATGTTTTGCTTTCTGTAAGAAAAAGTTGAAAAAGTTAGCCATAATCCATAGAATAAAGGTTTTAATTAGATTTTTTGAGGTTTATTATAACAATTAACAAGTAACAATAGAAACTTGACAACAATCACCTACAATGCATTTAAAAAGCACTTGCAAAGGAAAAGTGGTCCTACGCAAACTAAAAACTTACAAAAAAGCTCATCTATCAACGCGGCGGGACTTAAGCGTTTTCCTAGTCTATCGTTAGACCCCAATCTAAGATGCATAATATGTTTCTACGCGGGAAAAAATAAGGCGCGTAACAGACGATATGCGACTTATTTTAGTGCATCTTCAAAGTTTATCATAATTATCTACATATTTTATTTGCTACAATTTTTGGATGAGCGAAGCGAAGACTTCTATTTCACTGACCCCCCCAAAAATTTAGCTCCAATGTTTTTTTGTTTGTTTGTATTTTTGTCTGTTTGTTCGCTCTCTACCGGACAAACGGCATATACGATCTTGATTAACGTTGGAGGGGACCTTCAAAATCTCGAACTTAGACCTGCTACGTTTTTGGGTACAATCGAAGAAATATTTCTCACGAATATCGTACTTTACCGACTTTTTGCGATTTTTAGTGCGATATTTTCGTGACATTTGGGCCGATTCTGACCGAACGGGTGGGGCCACAACATTAATATTTTACATGGACATAGAGGTTATCGTGATGTAGTATCTTTTGAAAGAAAAAGTTGAAAAAGTTAGCCAGAATTCATAGGAATAAATGCTTTAATATAAGTTTTTTGAGGTATAAAATAATAATTAACAAGTAACTATAGAAACTTGACAACAATCACCTACAATGCGTTCAAAAAGCTCTTGCAAAAGTAAAGGGATCCCATTTAGACTTAAAACTTACAAAAAAAAGCTCATCCATCAACGCGACTAAAAAAAGCGTATGCGAAGCGGCGTAATATTTGGAATGATAATATTATTTTTTAAATGTACGTTTTAGTTTCGTGGATGCAAAACTGTAAATCAAGTACTTGATTTAGTGGTATTGTGTCTGTTGTGTTAAATAATCGTTAATGAATCGAAACATGTATGTGCAAGCTAAAGCATGATTAAACTGTTGTACGTACTGTTTATGTATGCACTGGTTGAACCCTACTTAATTTAACACTGCATTAAACATATTCCCAAACTAAAGTTATAGTTATTAATCGACCTTATTACACGGTTTATTATTTAAACTTGCATGTCCTATCATAATACGTCATGTAATAATAAAAACGTTTGATCTGAATCGTATTTGATTGGATTTGTCACGCTCAATCCTTATATTAAGTGTCCTCGTTAGAGCGTTGTCATTAGCAACCTCCACGTCACAGCTAGGCCTAGTTGAACTCGGTTGATACACGATAACCGTAAAACACAGCACTGTTGAGCGCAGATAATAGACGCGGAATCAATATGTTACTTTCATATCAGAAACATTGTAGAAATGTCGATCTAAACTAGCAAAATAACAGTATAAACCATTACAAATAAACAATGTTACTTATTCTAAATATTATTTACATTTATTTATTGATTGATTAACTATTATTATTTATTATTTATTTAGTAGGAAGGGTGGCAGAACAGGGCAGTATGCCCCAAGCACAAGGTGTCTGCCAACTTCTACACAACAAATTGTGAGAATAAACAAGCACTTATAGAACATAGAAACATATTGGCAAGTATTGTAGAGTACTTGTTGGCTAAATACTAATTATCTCGAGGTCCAATACATTTCGTAATGCAATCAGAGAACAAACGTGAATTCATCTAGGGTCAAGATGTCTAGGTACTTTCCGGTGTGGCTCATTTGGTCGCGATACAGGAAGGGAAACGACCGACAAAACGCTGAGGGCTAAATTTAAAATTTTTATCGTGGGAAAACTGTTATAGGGTGCAATTAGCCCCTCTTCAGGTGAACTAGGTATGTGCGGATAGGAAATTGTGAAAGGATGTCCGAGGGCTGTTTAAGAGGACTCAATCCCTTGCATGGCCTTAACGACTGAGGAAAACCTGGGAAAAACCTTCAGTCAGGATTGCCTGTCTCGATGGGATTCGAACCCGGGACCTCCCGAATCAGAGTCGAGCGCTTAGCGACCGAGCCAACACTGTCGGTCTAAAGATTGCACAACTAAATAGTGCAAATAGATCGGACTTTGATTAAGGTCATTGAACGAGAGAATGCTGAGGGACGTAGAGACGTTCGTTGAGAATAGGGAGACGAGTGACAACCGTTGACGGAGGAGGTCAGGGAGTGGAATAATAATCGTAAGGTGAACGACAAGTGTCCCGGAAGAGTTCTAAGTGATGATTACCGGATGAAGAATCACAACAAGGATTAGCCATAAGAAGTGGTGAAGAGAGAAGACATCACCGGGTTCGGCATCAGAGTGTCCGGAGAGAGCCAGTCTAAACCAAATACCAGGAACCAGGAGTCAATAGGTAAGCCATGCATACCAATTAGTAAGTCAGTAGAGGTATGAACCCACGGTCTGCCAGACGGAACTCATAGGTTCGATCCTAGGCCAGAATAGGACGGTTATTATGCTTATCTTTAATACAGTACTGGTATCTTAAGTGGATTCACCTCTAATTACTGTGTCTACATCCCCTCCATGAACCCACCTACCCACGGTCTTGGTCAATGTTAGGAGGGTAGGCCCTAAGGGTGACAAGAGTTGCGACCCCCAATTGCAGTCACTCAGGCAAGTACATCTTTTGCCAGGGGCTTAAGTCCGACAATATAAGAGACATAGAAGTGACAAATTAACAAAACATTAACAATTTACGATATAAAAATTTAGAAGTAAGTAGGATAATTCTATGACTTGGATCCCGTTTTTTGTGTATAATTTGTTTGAAAAGATTGAATAAAATGTTAAATTGCATTTTATAAATATCCTTTTGTGACATTTTCACGTTTCATGTAATAATAATTCATTTAATCAAAAACTTTTTGGTACATTAATAACTTGTTTGTACTTTTATTTTTTACATTATAATCAATTATAATGATTTCTATTTTGTTCAATTTCATATATTCATGTATTGTCTTTCTTTGCAAGTAAAGCATTGAATTAGGAAATCATTTATGTTGATACACTGTACTTGGTGCAATATTAACCGGCTCTGGTACTAAAGCATAATAAACTACTTTATAAGCTTCGCATTTCCTTCAACGCGGATGATACAAGCCAACATTTTGTATTCATAGTGACCAATGAGTTGGAGGGGACGGGGCTAGCATGTTTTCCAAGAGGCATATTACCGTACCCGGCACCTCCACCAAATATCTTGTCAAAACACGTAACATTGCATTTTGTTTGTTTTTCTTCGTCAATCTGTTGAATAAGTAGCTTCGCTTCCTATTTTGGATGCTCCTTCACCGTTGTTTTTTCCTTCAACGGAAAATCTGAATTAAAAATATTTAACGCGTCAAGTGTTTTTGTTTAACTTTCTTAAAAATCATAGGTTTAACGAGAATTTGTCTTTTGACGTCTTATACTCTCTTATTAAACTTTATTTTACTTTTTCGCGGAGTTCGTGTTAAATTTCATATTTCATATTTCAAATGTAAATGCAACATTCTCGGTAAAGCTGTAATATAGAACATCATATTTGACTTGTTACATAGCACATAAATAAAGAACATACATAAAGGTGCAATTTAACCTTGCTAAATCAGCAACAAATATAGAATCAGCTGACGCTATTGCAACAAGAAAACTATCGTCTTGTAACAAATTCCGTTCTAGTTGTGTGAATGCTAGCACATAGACGTGCTTACCGAGTTCTTAGTCTTGTACCTTAGGTAATCCTAGTAAGCCGGGCTTAGCACAGCACCAAAGAACAAGATTTCGAAACTCAACTAAAGTAAGCCATGAGTTTAAATCATCCGACTGAAGCAGAGATGACGAAAGTTTTTATCTAGAATGGAAACCATAAAACGTTGTAATTTGTCAAACGCAAACGCAATTAAGAAGGAAATCGATTTTAGAATTCCTTCTTAGATTCTTTTCGCTTGGGTGAAAAATTCAATGAAGTGAAAACCATTGTTCCTAGCTGGTAAAGGTGTAAACACATTTGGTATATTATTTAACTTAGAATACATGAGATTTCAATGGTAGGTAATGTTCAACATTATACGTTTATTTCTTAAAATTAGCATGTGTTTGATATAATGTTTATAAACATTATAAATACACAAAATGAAGTCTCCCAATTCCCACCCTTCACAGAAAATCTGTTCTGTAATGAATGTACACATTAATTTTTTTAATAATACATATTTTGGCGTATTGAATTACCCAATTAAGGTATAATTTCCATGTTTAATGCAAAAACATATTATACAGCTTCCAATGACGTAAACTGATGTTCAGAACTAAACCAATAAACAGTGCAATTATCACAACAAATGTTTGCCTAGTTTTCTACATTATTGGTTTAGCTTCTGCCAATCATCTTTATTAGTTTGGAAACAGTCAATCAGAATTTCACCGAACTGAATCAATATACCAAATATTCTGCTCTCCACAAACAATTACATAATGTGCCAACACAATACAATACTACAGATGTAAAGTTCCTTCGACAACAAATCACTGGTTCTGCAGATTTGAATCCATTCCATCGCATCACTCTAGACAATAAACCTCGTAGACATAACCCAGGTACTTTGATCATTCCTCCTCGTGCACGAACTTCATCATACCAAAACGAATTCTACTTTCATTCTGCTTCGTAATGGAACACTCGACGGCTGACGTGAAGACTTCCATACATTTCAATATAGATATTAGGAACCATTTCAAAATTTCTTAATGAGAACGCATTTACATTTTTTAATCAAGTTGTTACATGCTGGAAGTATTCAAACTATGTTTAACCATCAGTTGTACACCCTTAACTATCAATTGTTCACCATCATTTCAGTACCCTTTTACTAACTCATTTCATATGATATGTACCATACCATCATTGTTCACCCTTTACTTTCACCTTTTATAATATTTGTTAATTTATTTTATTGTATTTTATAATGTGGTTTAAGAGGTATAACTTAGGCATAGTAAGTTAGACACATTGTGACTGGGGCCTTAAGGCCCTTTTCTAGACTTTCTATTGAGTTGTGCAGCTTAATATACGATTATGTGTACAATTTCGAAATAAAAAAATAATAATAGACAAGTACCACAAATAAATTCACGTATACTATGTGTATTTTTAAAGTCCCAGAAACACTCGCAGGCAATCGCAAAGTTGAATATCACTAAAACTTACTAACATTGAGCATAAATTTAGACCACAATACTTCAGATTCCTAGTCAAGTATAGCCAAAGCAAAGATTTAAAAGATTAATAAACATGGATGTTAAATATGTTACTAAGTGAAGAATAACATTTTCGTTCACCTTTCTAACTAAACTCATAAGCATCAACGCTTGTATGTATAAGAAATATTAAGAAGTGTTGTGCATATTTCAACCAATCTTCATTAAGGATATACCATTTTATTGATTTGGCTATAAAACCATTACTAGTTTATTATAAAACCACTCAACTGAACTTTAGCCTGGGTTACTTACTTTTATTCGCGATATTTCTGAGACTAGTTTGTTTTATTATGAAGATCAAACATTATTCGCCATGTATTAATGTTTCGCTTGAAGTCTGTCCTAAACTGAGCCCCACGTTTTTTCACACTCAACATGCGCACCATTTCATGTACAATAATCCACATACACGCGCGCACACACACGCCCACACGAAACAAATAAACAAACACTCACTGCCCCCTGCTCACCACAAACGAAAAATTCTCCTCCGTCGCGGTTTTTCTCGACAACATAGTACGACGAATCGCAGTCTGTAAACCCCAGCTGGAAATATAAACCTTGTCTTTTATTATGCTATTTAACAGTACCCCAAACCAAACGTCCCGCGCGCTTAATTGTGATTCGGCGAACAAGACAAGGAAAATACCGGGTTCCTCATTAGTCCGCCAGGGAAGTGCTCTTGGATTGCGTCTCATATTTTGCTCCTACTTTAGAGGCTCCAATTTCAGGACAATAAAGAGACATTACGCAGATTAGACTTTGAACAACAACGCGCAATCACGGGTGGCCCTTTGTCTACACGTTCAATGGAATGCTTTCTCTCAACCATAGTTGGAAGAAGAATGCCCAACAACCAAGTAAAAATGCACGAACTCTTATTTAAGAGAAGATTTATCCCACTGCTGCTTGCTGACTATACTCACCTATCACATTAAAAATATGTTTGAACAGAGCCGCTGTCATATTAACTATAATGTAACTGATCATTTGTGTTGGGCTTTTGGACTTTATCAATTAATTCATAAGCTAGATCGAGGATGAAGTAGTATGTGTTAATTTTAAAAAGTGACTATTGTGTACCGTTGTGATATGCTGTAATTATGCATGTATGCAAAAAAAGTACTTAACTTATATAGCAATGCTGATTCTATAACTGTCATTGTACTCTGTATAAAGGTTGTACCGGGAGGTTTCGGGTTCAAATCCCGTCGAGAGCGGCAATCCTGACTTAAGTTTTTCCGAAGTTTTCCTCAGTCGTTTCACAATTATCCGAAGTCCAAAATGCGGAAGCATGCCATGAATTACACCCTGGGCAGGTTTCCCACGAAAAATTAAAAAAAAGTTATTATTAAAGGTATTGTATTGTATTGTATTTTATTAGCAGCTGTGGATTACATGTGATGCCGTAACTAGTACGTGTATCGTAACATAAGCATTGTCAGAATTGTTGGTATATACATTGCATAATTTACAACTACAAACTACTTTACTAATACAAGATTGATTATATACTAATAATAATAATTACATCATTATACATTTACATATATACATCATATTATATATCACTTGTCGAGTGAGCAAACCTATAGACACACTTATGCAACTGAGTCATGCTTCCTTGCCGTCACTTATATTATACAGACATTTTTCTATAAGGTAGCTTCTCAGTTTTCTTTTAAACATGATCATGTTTGTTTCACTTTTGATTTCCTCGGGTAGATACTTGAATAGTATTTTTCCTGCATGGATTGGGGCTTTGTCAATGATTTTTGATTTAGTTGATGGTAAGTAAAGGTTGTTCCTGTTCCGCGTGTTGTACTGGTGGGTATCGGAGTTCTTTACAAAGCTATCAAAGTGATGTTCACGCATAAAGACTATAGTGTAATATGTATTTGGAAGGGACGGTAAGGATCTCTAGTGATTTAAAATATTGTTTACACGATTGAGTTGGTTTTAGGTTTAGTATATACCGTATTGCCCTCTTTTGAAGCCTGAATATCTTTAGAGTGTTTATTTTGGTGCTGTTCCCCCAAATCACTATGCCATAATTGATATACGACTCAACTAGAGCATAATATGCTGATTTAAGTAAGTTCATATTACAGTAATGTTTTAGCTGTTTTATCACAAATATGCCCGAGCTTATCTTTTTAGCAATGTGGTCAATGTGGTCATTCCAGGTAAGGTTTTCGTCTATATATAATCCCAAAATTTGTGTTACCCTAACCTGTTCTAGCCTGTGTTCCCCTATAAGTATGTTTACTTCCCTACTTTGTTTGTTGCCAGGGTTGAAAACCATAATATTTGTTTTACTAGAGTTTACTTTAAGGCAGTTGGATTCGAATTGCTGTACTACATTATTTGTTTCAACATATGCGTCTACCTCAAGCTCGTCGATTGTCTTATGAGACATGCTCAGGGTCGAGTCATCTGCGAACAGAGTAATCTCGCCCTTTAGTACTTTTTCTGGTATGTCATTTATACTAATGTTAAAGAACAGAGGTCCATTTACGGAACCTTGCGGTACACCGTGTTTCATAACTTGCGCCCTTGATCTATATGTTTGCACTTGACCAAGACTGTTCTCCTGCTTTAATTCTACGTATTGTGTCCTGTTCGCGAGGTATGACTGTACCCATTTCAATGCCACGCCCCTTATGCCGTAGCATTCTAGTTTTTTAATCAATATTTTATGGTTCACACAATCGAAAGCCTTTGAAAGGTCCATAATTATGTAATTCATGGCTACAAATAAAATAAATAAATACAAACGATAAATTATTGCTACACCACAAGATGAATACCCCATTCATCTTGTGGTGTAGCAGGCAGTTGGTGTTTTATCCAAACCTTAATTTATAAATATCGACTATGGATACTATGGTGAGTATAAACAATAATGTGTTAGAGAAAATAGCATTTCTGACTTTTCCCTGATAAACATATTGACAGTTGGTGTATTGTTTTGGTGATTTCAAAAGAAATATACATACCAGGATATTTTTACATTTCGAAACGAAGATTGAATGAAACCCTTTCGCAAAACGATTATGAATAATTTATTATTGCGAAAGGCTTGAAACTTGTTGGAAGTTAGATTTGATGATTTAAGAAATCACGAAGTGTCAATTCAAGTTATAGAAAGATTCAGATCCCACCGGGGACGTCCTTCTGAATTTTAAATTGGAGCTTTGAAAAAGATCAAGGAAAGCGTTCAGAAAAAGAAAAACTTTACGAAATAAAAAGTATAGATTTCAGTCATAGGGACTAAAAACTGGCAAATGTTTGTTATTAAATTCTTTTCGTGTTTATTCACCGTTAAATTAGTTTGAGATGTATCTGCGAATTATTATAATAATTTTACTTCTCTAGATGTTTGCGGTTAATTTGCTACTCAATTTAATAAGAGAGTCTTCATTTAAACTCAAACATAACTTAACAGGCGAGTTATGACATTTGTTTTTCGAATGTTGTTCAGAGGAAAAAAGTGAGATTTTGCCAAAAGTAGTCCTCAACATCAAAAGACAAAACGAGTAAGACTGCTTGAAGTAAAAATATTATGACAAATATCTATCCCCTTGATAAGGTCAAACCATGGGATTGTAACCGTTCCACTAGGCAATATATAAAGCGGCATACACGTGTTTTTTGGACCTTCAATCCTGTTTCATTGTATTTGGGTATGGTGTTGTTGTGATAGCTGTAAATATGATTTATTTTACTGTGACATGTCATCATAAGACACAATAAGGTATAACTTAAACAAAATATAAAAGAAAAAACATAAAATTTTTTGATTGTTCTTTGAAATTAAAATATATATTGAATTTCATTCTCTATTTAAAAATCAATACAAATGTTACATTGTACTCTTCTGTTTCTTACTTTATGAATAATATATCCTTAAATACTCAACAAATGTAGTTCTTTATATCGACAATATGCCTAACGTTCGCTTCCTAGTAAAACTGTTTATTTTATATATATATATATTAATAGCAAAACATACTCCATTCTTGTTTTAAATTTTTATTGTTGATATAAATAAATAATAAATAAATTGTGTTTAGAGTCTACCCACTCAGTTATATAACTGATTTTCAGCGGGGGACTTTAAATCAAAGCGACCAAGCCAATCCTGTAGGCCCCGACGCAATCGACGAGTGAGCGATAACCAACCAAAAATCGATATTTTTTAATAGGAAATATAGCAATCAGTGGTATGGACAGTGCGAACACCCGCGGATCAACGCCAGAATCAACAAGGCCGATTCAGAACAACTCTGAATTTATTATGTGCTTCGTTGCTAGGATGGCTCCAAAGTCACCGTTTACATACTCCTAAGACAAGAACTGATGGAGTTTAGTCCACATCAGAAGTAAAAAAACTTCTGACTTTCGCGGGAATCGAACCCGGGACCTTCTGCATTGCAAGCAGATACGCTAACCACAAGACCAACGAGCCACAGTATTGAATTGCATATTTTTTTTATCCGTATGTTCATTTGCATTTATTTTGGAATACGTTTTTTTAGCACAGCTTACTTTATTTCAAAATTTTGTTTTTTCCTCATATCGTCCCTATATTTTCCATGAATTGTTTATGAAACTTTTCCATATTAGATTCATGAAATGTAACATTACATTTTCTTCCGTGCTAAGCTCTATATGTTTGAAGTCTGGTTCATCACTCTAACCATGAAGTAAATTTTCTAATGCCTTCGTACTAACGGATAAGCCATTGAATAGCTTAGTCAGTCAGTACCCAACACCTAACTAGGTCACTAGATGGATGGGTGGGTTACCACTTGCCGCTGGTTTTAGGGTTCGAAACTTGTGTTACAACTTCGGTTTACTCGCCACTGCTTAGTAATTTAGCTTAGTGAACGCATCTTTGTCACTTGTCAAGGTATTGCAACCTCTTTGGAGGGGAGGAAAGCCGTTGATTCAATACATGGCTTTGGACAGAAGCAGGCCAACAGCTTTGTCTTGAGTTTTCCCGTATCCACCTGTATTGCAGTTGATTTATTCGTGTCAGTTTTTATTAAGCTAGCTCATACGTTTTAAATAAAACACATTTTAAAGGATCTTTCCGGTACCACAGAAATTACAATACATTATTTGTTGGATTTTACGAACTAAAGCTCTGAACTAGGTTGTTGCTAAATTTCTGTAAACTTTTAGCACCTCACAAATTCTTTCTCAAATTTTGAATTTTGGAGCGTTATGAAACCTCAAAGTTGGCGCATTGTAGGAAACTGATATTCTTGTTTCACTTTCCAAAAACTATAGAATGGGATTTTCTTGCGACAAAAGCTAATTCAAACCAATTATAATCAGTGACAAAACATAGTGAAAGTAATTTCCGATAGCTTATAAAACTGCAGGTTTAGTTTTGCACCCTAACAAGAAATAATAGCATTTTCAATAATCTTGAATTTGCTTTCTTGTATTTATAAAGCAAAACGCTAATTTTATCCATTTTTATTACGATGTTATATAACGGATATAGGTTCACGTATAAGTGGTACAATATATAGTAATTATGACGTATTTTAACAGTCAAAACGTAGACTGAACATAAATAATTGATTGTAAATGGGTTTAAGAGTATGACACACTAGTAAAGTCATAGACATGATATTATCACATTTGTCTTTATGTCGTCTGTATTTGTGAGATATAATTCATCATGGTGTCAGAAATGAAAATTATAAACACACATTAATGCTTCAGTTGAAGATTAAAATATTTAAAACTTCACTTTTAGTATCATAAAACGAATGGAGTGTTATTAAATAGTAAAATCTTTTTGTTGAATAGATAATTAGAAAGATATACTGCCATGAAAAGAGAAAATATTCCCTATTCGTCTCAACAATTAAAATTAACAATTACAAAAAAGTAAAATAGAAAAATGTGTTTATAAAGGTTGATAACAATAATTGTTTTGTTCACACCTAATTTCTACACATTGTACACCATGCACGTAGAAACGTAAAACCTTAAAACATAAACAAAAGTATTGTAATAAATGTGTATTACACTCACGAGAAAAATAAAGTATGACTCATTTATCATTGTCATCATATCATTATCCTCCTTTGTAAATCAGTTTTTATTTGTAAATAATTTCTTACCCATCATTTTCAAATCAGTTTTAGTAGCTAAATAGATATACGTTGAATACAAAATAATATACATTTTAGAGGAGCATTATCAACATGTGTATTCACATTAAGGACAGCTAGAAATTGATGCTAAAATTACAACTCGAGGGGAATACGTTTTTGATTGTATCGATTTTTAACTTAGCAACTGTTGTGGAGATGTTTTATATCAATTATGACACATATGAAAACTCATCGGAATTATGTGACCTTGATTATTAATTAAGGAAGAAAAACTTCAGGCAAGGTGATGTACGAGTTATTGAACTGAACGATAAAATTATTCTCTAACAGGGTGAGTCCAAACCCCAAGATAAAAAACACAAGTTTCTAAAGACCGAGGGTATAAAATATTCCTATACTCAATTTCCCAAGTTAATGTGTTTATTATATATCGCTTTATAACTGCGTGACAGTGTTGTTCAGACTAACCTTATAGGCGACATTTTGTTCTGATCGAAAAGCCATGCCTAAATTTAGAAGCCTATCTACAAAAGAGAATGTTGTCCCGACGCCCTTTCACAAAGTAACAGAGCCTTTGTAGCACATTCACTTTATACTTTCTTGAACAACGATATCACTTTCCTGTTATATTTTCAAACTTCTTTGTGCCACATTTGGTCAAGTTGTTTGAAACTTGTTTGAGTGACGCGTCGCTTTCTAGACTCGGGGCTACAACGGCGAGGTCAGAAACCACTTTCACGATAAGAAATTGAAAATTGAATGTTTACGATAAGTAACATTTGTGATAATGGAGGTAAAATGACGAAAATTACTGTGGTATTATATGATCGAGTTATAAACATTAAATACGCCTTGCAAGTCACGCGTTATGTGGGGAGAGCTTTTGTCGTGGACACGCAGGATTTTTGTGAAGGTAAAACTTTCTCTTATTTTCGTATCACCTTTTTATGATTTCATTTTTGACCATGTATTCTGCCCGTATAAAGTGTGAGAGAGTTTAAGTCACTTACGGGCTGCATAGGCCTATCAATGTGGTGAACGTGTGGAGAAATAAAATGATTCGAAGTTTTACGTGGAAGATTCAAATAGGGTTATTGGATATGTTATATTTCATGGCTTAATTATATGTTATGTTTATTATTATGAACAAGTATTTTTTAACAATTTAATTTGGTTCTTGTGTAAGTAAATATAATTAAAAATGCACGAATTATTAATATGTGTACAGTGGTGATCAGTTTAAATTTGCATTACTTATCCATTTGTATTGTAAATATATTGTAAATAGAACATGTATACACTTTAATTTAATTTAACTTGAATTTATTGTAAGACATCGATAAAACTTCGGCCTAATAAAACATTATCTTTGACAGTATGTTCTGTAATCATATATATTTTATAAATACAAAAGTTAATAATTTCGTTTATACCGTTGATAGCACACCTTGCAATAGTTTTCAATCAAGACTTTAATAACCTAAGAAATGAATATAAATACCTTAAATAAATATAACAAAAATAATTTAATTATTATTCAGTAGCATGTATATAATATTAAACATTAACAATATCGCGTCTCGATCCCTTCAAGGGAACCAAGCATAAAATAGCTTGGAAAGTCTCCAGACATTCACATATTGCGTGACACAATACTCGCTTCTCCACATTATCTATGACATAGATATATCTTATTGATATCGGAGACAATCGTGGATGCGTATGAATATACGACAAAGAAGCATTGAAGATAAACTTCATTATTCAAACGCGGAACAAATAACCTAATTTGTTTCGTGTTGCTACTCGTATGCATTGAAAGAAAGATATTCAAGTGTATCGAAAGCGAGGAATGATGAAAGAATATGAGACAGAGTGGCAAATAAACTCAATGTTTTATAGCATCGATTTCATGCGCCCGTGGCTGAAAGAAACGCCACTCGACTTATCCAGGCAGAAACACAAATACACACCTTTTGTGAGATTGAGATGAATTTATTTCCTACAACACGCGTCTACGACTCGACGCTCTGCTACTCCGTTTTAACACGATTTCGAAACGTTAGGTCTCTTCGTCGGGGAATTGATTTGCAAATCACGAGCTAAACAATTCTTCAACGCCGGAATTTTAAAACGCGTTCCGCGATTGCTGTTCTTTTCGCGTAACTCGAAATTGCGCGGGCGAGCGCGCTCCTTTTGACGCGTAAAGATTAGAAAAACAAAAGGTTAAAAGGGAAACATAGACAAGGTGCTGAATCGTTTTTCTAGAAACTGGAATTTCGATCATGAATAATCAAATGTATGTAAATGTTTGTTGCTGCTTTGAGAAAATATGGCCAAAAGAAAATTATTTTCAAACGAAACACTGTAGAGTTAATGAATAAAGCTATAAGGTCTAGTCTTCGTGTCCTAGGTCTAGGCTTGGCTATTTGTCTAAGGCTAAAATACAAATCTTGAGCCTGTAATTCCAGAACCTAATATATGGTTCTTCCTTCACTAAATGTCTGCCAATAGTTCCCCTTTGTTTCTCTGTTATCAATTCGACATATCACAACTTTCTAAACATTAAAGATTTTGTTTTTCCTTATCGTTTTTAAAGTTTGAAATGAAATTGCAATTTGCATTAGTTTTAAAAAGCTTATTTCATTTCCATATTTAAATACCAACATTGATAGAATTGGTTGTTGACATTTTATACACAACAAATTTTTGTTCTGAGAATTAATTGAAAATATGAATATATATCGATATGATACCGTATATTGTAAATTCTAAGTATAAATATACAGCGTCGCCACCAATACAATCATATACCTTATACCGCCGCAAATCAGTAACCTGACACATAACTCGCGTCTCCAAGACTCATACATTTATTCATTCATGCTCTCCCATTATTCATACTTTTCAAGGCATTTTTCTTTTTCTCGAAATCACCCTAATCTGCTCCGTCTAGAATCTTATCGGTCTACATCTTGGCTTTCTACCTCCAACCTCCACGACATCATAATATTCGATTCCGTCTCCTCTAAAACATTCCCTCCGTGTGTCAAAACCATCTGAGTTACCCACTTTAAAACTAGATTAGCCCTTCTTATTTTCCTATGACCTAGTTTTAGTCTTAAAGAAGTAGAATTCGTTTTGGATTGCTTCCTCATCAAAACTCTTTGAACGCAAGATGTCTAGTCTAGGTGGGGCTGCGCGCGGGTGTGTTTGCGAACGCGGTGGGTTCTGCTCCGAGCATTTCAAGCTACAGCCTCCCGAGTAGCGGATCGTGAAATCGGCCCCGATTAAATCCTGACGCAAGATTGCCCCCACAGTCCATCCACTCTAGAGGCCAGGCCATCAATTCTAACACTAGCCTACGGAAAAAGAGGGAAATTCCATGTTATGCAGAGGAGTAAAGGGTAGAGAAAAAACAGATCTAAATGATGTACACTACAATATGGAATTGAATTACGCCCATATGGATCACCCAGGAATTCCCGACAGTGGAGGCTCAGGCATAAAGTGTGGGTCTCTGATTCGGGAGGTTTACAGGTTCAAATCCAGCCAACAGAAATCCTGACTTAAAGTTTTAACGATGTTTTCTTTAGTTGTTTTGTGCGAATACAAGGGATTTAGTCCTTTTAAACAGCCTTCAGACAGTCCAAACTTCAAAATACAAAGTGAGATACCTGGTAAAAAGGGGCATGTATTGCACCCTAGACAGGTTTCCCATGAGAAATTACTTTGCATGAATATTTATCACTTGTTAAAACATGTTGACCTAAAACAATACAATACAAAAGTTATTCGACCAAAATGTAAGAAATTTACATTTAAATTGTTATCAAATTATACCGTTTTCAAGCATACATGTAGAGGTAGGTATTTGTGGTGGTAAAAGTTTGTCAATTATTGTATGTGTTATGCCCAAAAGCGGTGAATCGGTGGTGAAAATAATTCTATTCTATTTGTTAGAGGTGTAGTTTCCCCCCAGATATCTTTGGATGGTTTTAGGTCCGTGATCTTGTAAAGCACTGGTAGATTACAATAAAACGGAGTTATAAGAATTCATAGGCAGGTATGAGGAGTGAAAATAAATCTCACATTTTTTGTTCGTTTTGCCTCAAAAGGCGTTAATTGGCGATGAAGATTATTCAAAATTTAGTTTTTAACTGTGTAACGTTTAAGCATAAACATATTTGCTTTTTAAGAATTCTACTCGCAGTAAGTTATTTTAAATATTAATTTACAATTACATGAGTTTATCCAAAACCAACAACCAACATATTATAAAAATATATGGATAGATTTTGTAATTTCTGGATTTTATTAAAAATGATATACACAACTTTTACAGAGGAGTATCGAACCATTAATTAACTTTTACCAATGTCGCCTTCTTCATTTAGTGACTGTTGGTCACCTATCTAAATCCAGACCCAGTTAGATGTCGTTGAACTTCGTTGGTTAAAAATGTGTGGAGACTATACAAGCTAGAGTTAAATATAAATTACACTTTTTTCTGTGCACCAGTATATTAGTTTTAACAGACGATTTGCTTTGTAAATAGTTCGCGATTCCTGTATATAAAAGTAAATTAAAGTGTATAAATTGCTCCAAAGTAGTGTATTATAGTAGTTTAGATAGCTTATAACGAAACAGACGACTGAAGTATATTATCGGGAAGGTTTTTGCATGTGGTGTAAAATAAATTTATATTTGCTGTTTTGTACCGCTTTGAAAAATAGCGGTAGAAAACCATATGATTGTGTACACTCTAAACTAAACTATATAAACCAAATGTGAACCACACTGACATGCAAATCCTGTAAAAGATATGGTAACGACATTTGAAATAAAACTGTTCGTCAAGTTTATGTCATGGATATACAAAACGTATCATTTTAAATTAAATCTAGAAAAAACAGCCACGACAAACTGTCTCAAGTTTCAAGTCATGTCACTTTAAAAGATGGCGTGGTAATGCGCAACACGTATTGGGATCAAACTCGGGGAGGAATCTGCATAAAACTATGACATGTTTGAAGACTTTCGCGAAGATTTCCCCCCGGTCGGTGCGGCGGCGGGGCGGGGGGGGGGGGGGGGGGCTGTCCGCCGAGGGATTCACGCCTGTCTTCCGTACGTCACGGATCCGCAAGACGAACGTGATAAATGGCGCCAAACAAAGAAGGGAAAATCAATGAACGACGAACATAAGTGAAAATAAAATAAAGTTCTAATGAAAAGAAACAAAGTGTTCTTTAAATTTGATCTTTATTCTTGCATGCAAATGCTATTATATCACACAAGAAAATTAATTATTTTCCACGTCAACTTGAACAATTGGAACGGTTCCAGGGTCGTTAAAGATATTGCTATCACGAACATAAAATGCAAACTAATTTAATCCAAACACCTTGGTTTTCTAAGTTTAATAAATTTATCAGATATGATGTCCTACAATTTCAATTTCATCACACTACTTTCATAGTTCAATATAGACAACTAAATAATACCTCACACTCTTTCCACGATGTAAATAATTATTATAAGCTGACAGTTTTCTTGCATATTGCATTTCATATTCTATCCAGTGGATACTAAACAATGAATAAAAGCATATTCAATGTAGTTAAACAGAGTTAGAAGATTTTCAAATGTGTACCTAAAAAGAGAATTTTATAGTCACATAGATCGAGAAATGAATGTAGAAAAAGCGTGAAACGTGTTAACGTATTTTTTTTTACCTTACAACGTCATAATTTCACATGAATATCATCATTTTTTCCTTAAGTTAATCAACTTTGATTAAATTATCCTATATCTAAAAATATTTGATTCGAATAAATTCACAGCTTACGAACACAGTCTCTCAATGTCACACACAATATAAATTGAAGTAACGAAGTAAATTTGTTGCACGCTTCTTCCTTACCATCCTTAGTGAACAAACATTCACCCGTATAGGATATGATGTCCGGATTTTTTCAAGTATTTGTAATGTTTAGAAATAGTTGTAGCTGATTTTTTTCTGTCAGATACACAAGTTATAAGAAGCAAAAATAACGAGGTTCAATCTTGCATCATTGTTTTTCCTCCCCGAACACCGATACATATAAATATCACGTAAAATATATCCTATGTACTACGACCAAGAAAACTATAGAGATAAACATACCGTAACAATATGCGCTCAATAGTCAGACGATAGAGGATACACAATACTAGTTTATCAAGATATTAGGAGCTGGTCCTTGTACTAGTAAATTCCACAAATTTGAATGAGTTATTGTGTCAATAAAATAGTGTCAGATCACACACATTATTAGCACTTACAAAAATTAAGTTCGTCCTATGTTTTAAATAGATTTAAGCTACCAAACATTTTGTAAAGCAAACAACATTTAAACGTACCAGTTGTAGGTATATGTTGGTAATAGTATACATAAAGGAGAATATAAAGCCAAAGTAATGATATTGAAGTCTAGAGTCTAGTGGATTTATTTGATCTGGTTCAAGTATTCGTCTTTGTCCTGAAAGTGTCGTTTAACCTTGTCGTAATATTGCTCTCAAAATGACATTAATTTTCTACATTATACCAACCTAGAAATAACCAATTGCTTAAAATTGTTTCAACAGCTCGAATCGTGTGTCCAGCAATCATCTCGTACATTGTGAGTAAATAAAATATCAAAGCAACTGGAGGTCTAAACTGATATGTGCTATATAAGTGAGGGCCTGTCATCGAATATTCCATTGTAGTCGGCTCTAAAGGGAACGAAATACATGGTTTCCTTTTCAAAGCAGTAGCGTGCGGATAATACAACATAAATAGCGACACATCGGCTGTGTTGCCTGTCATTAGGGAATTAATAAAAGGTAGAGAACTTTGCTGCGCCCGTGACCGTTATTGCGGTTTAGTACAGTTATGATCATAAACACGTCTAGAGTGTGGAAATAAAATTACTGGCCCTATCACATTTCCATACTTTATAACACTTTAATAATGCGACTATAACCTAATACGAGGTTAGCTTGATTAAATATGGGGCATTTATGGAATAAATTAAGACAAAATTAATGGAGTTGGGTGACCGAAAACATTTGAAAACTCATTTAGAATTCAGAAAAGATTATTTGTCACCTTGGATTAATTTTAATCTGAACAATTAATGAACGTGTAAGAGTTTTGAGTGTAGAAAACAACGAAAGTGAAATTCGTTATACCTTTGTGTCGTACGTCTAGACAAAATATCAATAATGCACATTTATCGAGGCGGATAGGCCTACTTGTTTTCGGTTGAAGAAATGAAATAAAATGATAAAATTCGTTTTCTCACGGAAAAAAAAACTCTGCAACAATTTGTACAATACAAAGGGTTTAAATCGTAAAAATTCCGTGCCGAAGAATTAAAACTAAAAACCTGATAAAATTAGTAGTGTCTCTTTTATCTTCAAAGAAGTCCTACATTGTTACCACAAAACTGTCCACTTAAAACAGCTTCATATAGCCACCGTAATTAAAATTTAATTAGAATGGAATTAAACTATTTTGTCTTTAATGTCGAATGGAATTTTTTAATGGTAGATTAATTTGTTAACGACGAGGGTTGGAAGTGCGGTTAGAAAATCCGGTAGGGTTGCACAAATTACAATTTCAAAGAGTTTTTAGACGCAAGTGAAATTTCTACCTCGAAATATTCTAAGCATCTTCCCCTTTACTTCCCCTTGCACCATCACCACCCCCTAGAATTTACCCTCAATACTTCTGAGTAGTTACGTAGTTATGAGCTGCGGTACACCTATTACCATTATATTTCCTCATAAGGGAAGTAATTATGATTAATATAACTCAAGAAAATTCACCCTCTGGTACATGAATGAAGATTGCATGCAAAGATCGCGTTTGGCATCCACTGCTGACGCGGAACTTGTACATGAATGCAGCTTTCTATATTAAAATAGTCAAATGCTGAGATGTATTCTTAGGCAATGAAACCGAAAGACATTTAATCCTGTCAAATAAGAATTTTTTAAGGAAAAAATTGCGATGTCGCTGAATTTTTGCAGAGACCTTGATTAAATGATACTTATGAACATACTAAAACTCCCCTACAATCGGACTGGAGCTTTGGCCGCCATATTGGAAAATGGCGGCCAAAAAGTGTTTATTATCGAATATCTCCATATTGGTTGGAGTTAGACAAAATGTTTCAATGGCAAAAATATTCCCCATTCAATTCCCTACAAAAAGGTATCTTCTATAGTTTTGGTAGGGGCAAAGGTTACGTCACAAAATCGTGGTTTATATGTTGCTCATTGGAGTACCAGCTAATTTCCTAATTTTCACGCCCAGCATCAAACAATGCCCGGTAAATCCGTGAGAAATCGATTGAAATACAAAAGGACTTTTGTACGGGGTTCATAAAAGCTTCCATTAGTATTTTAAAAATCAGGTCTGCAAAATCGGATTTTGCATTTACCCGGAATTCGGGTTTTTCCATTGTTGGCATTTCCTCAAAAAAGCCGTATTTGACTGTCCATTATTAAGCACTAAATAGCTTTGGAGGAAAAATTCTTTCTATGCACACTGAAATGACTTAAATAATGATCCGATTACAACCAAAGTTTAAATCCAATATGGCTGCTAATTCCTAATATCCACAACATCAAAGTGAATTATGTAACAAAAAGAGTGTAAAAATAGCACGAAAACAGTATTCATATTGTGAATATTAGGAATTAGCAGCCATATTGGATTTAAACTTTAGTTGTAATTGGATCATTATTTAAGTCATTTCAATGTGCGTAGAAAGAATTTTTCCTCCAATGCTATTTAGTGCTTAATAATAGACAGTCAAATATGGCATCTTTTAGGAAATGCCAACAATGGAAAAACCCAAATTCCGGGTAAATGCAAAATCCGATTTCGCAGACCTGATTTTAAAAAATACTAATGGAAGCTTTTATGAACCCCGTACAAAAGTCCTTTTGTATTTCAATCGATTTCTCACGGATTTACCGGGCATTTGTTTGATGATGGGCGTGAAAATTAGGAAATTAGCTGGTACTCCAATGAGCAACATATAAACCACGATTTTGTGACGTAACCTTTGCCCCTACCAAAACTATAGAAAAAACCTTTTTGTAGGGAATTGAATGGGGAATATTTTTGCCATTGAAACATTTTGTCTATCTTAAACCAATATGGAGATATTCGATAATCAACACTTTTTGGCCGCCATTTTCCAATATGGCGGCCGAAGCTCCAGTCCGATTGTAGGGGAGTTTTAGTATGTTCATAAGTATCATTTAAGGAAGGTCTCTGCAAAAATTCAGCGACATCGCAATTTTTTCCTCTAAACGTCAATATCAGATCTTATTTGACAGGATTAATTGTCATTCTTGTGATATTTATTGACCTCTTTTGTAAGTCAGTTTTAAAATTGAATAAGATCGTATTTAAGTCAATTAATAAATATAATATTATTACGATTTTTATCCCCCCCTTATTTTCGACTTACTTATCTTTTGAACGCTGATTTAAATAGTGCACGCACACACACACTCGCAGATACACATACAAATATCGAAAATAAAGTTTGTTATTAGTAGCTCGGAAAGTGCAAGCCTTGTAGGAGGCATGCCAGGTTGCATGGAACCAAACAAATTACAAACGTTTTTATTTTGGAAATTCTTAGGGTATGCAGATTTTAAAACTTTAATTTTTTGTGGCTACAAAGAAATCTTAATCGCTGACTGAGTATATTTCTTAATCTACCATTTACACCAGAAGTTTTCGAAAAAAACAACAATGCAATTCAATTTTCTACATTTCGTCCATGCGGGCTATTAGAACATTGCGATAAGTAAGTTTCCAACGGTGAATGATTTAACTAATATTAATTAAATAAAGTTTCATAAAAACAAACACGACGATTTACCCGCAGTATTCCTACCAGAGACAATCACAAAATAATCAAACAGAACCGGGGCAGATACGAGTAACACAAAAACCAAAAAAGAAACATGAATGAGGGTGTACACCTTCGAACACAAGTATTTAAAAGCACGTACCATAACTAAGCTCTTTGTAATTACTCAGCGAGTCTTAGCTGATGGTAGAATTGAGAATCAACTTTTATAATACGGGAAGAATATAAAGTCGATTTCCATCTATGCTGTATAATGAAAACCATGAATAAAACATTATGTGATACGGATGTACGTCTAATCAAACATTTCTTGTTATGAAAATCCCGATTGACCTAAAGTAATTTAATATAACCCTTTGTTATCATGAATGTTGTTATAATAGATAAAATACAATCTAGAGCTTTCATACTTTCAAGTTATGCAATCTATAACAATTTAAAAACAAGTTAAAACTATTTAGTATTGTTTAAATTAATAAAACGAATAGCCATAATGCCAAACATATTTGCTATTTTACCATTTAACTGCGGTGCATTAAAAAACAAAAAAAAATCGTTTTTAAGACATACATTTTTTTCGATTGTGATTGAGGTGTTCAAAGTAGTTTAAAATAATTACACTTTGAATTAAATTCTGCTTGGTTAACACATTGAACCACTTAATACGTGCGTGTGCTATTACTAGGTTTACAGTTTATAATCAGTAAAATAATCGCTCATGGTAGTTTAAATACACTATATTATGCCTAGATATTTTCCCATATCATACTATCGGTTTGTTATGTAAATAAATGTTTTTAAGTTGGAACTCAGTAAAATTACTTATAATACCTCTAACAAATTAATTACTCAAAATATTAGAACTGTATGCGGTGGCTCAAACGATTAGGGTGCCGGTCACAAGTGCGTAACACTAGGGGGACGTGGGTTCTAATCCCATATATGACATAGTGTCATTGTTGTTTGGCACTCTCATCGATCACCACACGTCGTCTCGAATAACAACGTGGCAATAAAAAAGACGATATTAGATTCGAAAATCTAAAAATCATTCAAGTTTTACTAACGATATTTTTAATGATATAATTTTTCGTTGACATTGTTTCCTCATTATAGCTGCATTTCCTTTATATTTTACAATACTAACAGGTAAAACCAAGTGCCAACGTTATTATTTGCCATGCTAATATTTAAAATGTTGATCAATTATGTCCTGTAAATAAGTTTTATAACCAAATAGGATAGATAATAAAATCGATATGACAAATAAATAATTTCATACACCTGCTACTCCAACGTCTGACTGACCTGATGACTATTCTAGAAGACAGCGTCCAGACGACGTTCATGATGCCATCAATGGTGCGTCATCTGTCACACTTCAGCGTTGCATTCCTAAAATAGAAACCAGGAATAAAGAATTCTTCTGGACTTTAGGTCATAAATATTTCATTGCGTCTGAATCCAAGTTAACACATTGAAAGTCTACACTCTAGTTAGACTATAATGCAGGGTCAAGTTATGAAATTAAATTATCCCCCCCCCCCCCCCCCCCAAAGCGTAGAACCACGATATTTCACTTTCCGAGGGTTTCATCCACTAGACATATCAAACGTTTAATTTAAGTTCTGCATTTCTGTGCAAAATGCAGAGCTCTAAAAGAAATCTTCCGCCTTTGAAGTGACTATCCATACATAATAAAAACATTAATCTAAAATAATGACCCATAACACAATTTCTTAAAATTGTGAATGTGCATAATTGATATATTTCGTCTTCTACACTCTGCTAGAATTGGAATCTGAGGAAGTAGTTATGTGTAGTCGTAGAAATAAGTCGCTTCCGGCTCCCGCGAACCATTTACAAAATCACTCGCTATCTCAGCTATTGGCTGCTTGATTCCTCCTGCTTCACCCGTTAGATACCGTGCGCAGCTAGCGCCACTAAGAGAAAACTAGATGCAATCAGAAATCACATATATTTTATTTATTTACTTAAAGATTTTTCTATCAACTGATAAAACAGGAGAAAAACTAAATAGAACTAATTACATAAATACAAAATGCAGTCACAATAATGAATTAGTTAAAAGTTAAGTTTCAAAAAATAATATTACAAGAAAAACATATAACAAGACAATAATTTTGAAAACAAATTATAGTTGGAAATTATTTATCTTTGGTTTTTCCCATATATTATTATGACTTTGAATTAAAATTCTACAAGAAATGTGGGCGAGTGTCGTTGATAACAAATATTGTTAATTACAGAAATATTCCTAGGTTCTCCAAATAAATAATGTTTCCTTGCCTGGAAAGAGAAATACTAAGCTTTGAAAACAACGTAATATCACAGTAGATTATGGTTTAATTTGATTAGTGTACTCCCTAGATTCCAATCTTTGACTATCAGTAAAAATATATTTGTTTTACTAGTAATAGCGTGTAGAGACTTGTTTGTACTACACAAATCTAAATCAAGTCGCCCTACACTTGGTATGATGTCACACTAGAAACTGACCATCGACGTGGGATGCATAATTAAAGTGCATCGAACATCCCGAGCGGAGTGCATGGGATGTGCATTAGTGCACTTTACGTATACATATAGCCCACTAGTCCAAGCTCAGTTGTTTTGTTGCTGAATTAATAATCCCCGGCGTCCACACATTGACGGTATCTAAGGGCACACCTCTGTTGTTGCTAGCTGACATCAAATGCAAGGGTTCGGTAGAAGAAGCTGATAGAGATCACAAAGTGATAAGGTGATGGTCCGATCATGCAATGCGGTAATTCAATAAATGATCTAGATTATTAACGTCTCTATGATTGCAATATTGCTATTGTAGAACAATTACGAAAACATGCATTATGCGGGATTTGAACTTGTATTTTCATAATGTCTTACGCATCGAGTTTCCGCCCTAATCCGGAATTAAAACGATTAGAATCTGAGTGCTAAATGAAGCAGACTCATATAAGTAAAATTGTGGTCAGCTGAGTTTTTTTTTTTTAGTAAAGGTCTCTTTTTTCTTGGTTAAGTTCTTACTGTGCAAAAGAGATTTACCAAAGAATTTGTATGACATATTTCTAATTTTAAACGTAGGAAGACATTTAATTTATAAATAAAATTATGCATTCTAGTGATCAGCAATAACTTGAGGATCAGAGAGAAGTAATAATGTATTATAAATTATTAGATTTTTGCTCTTTTTACATAAATTAAATGTAAGAGAAATTTAACTATTTTTAAAGCAACTTATATAATATAACATTGTGCTGATCTTTTGAGACGCCTGTGAATTAATAATATTTAATACAATCCAGAAATTATAGTTTATTAATAATTATTTGTGCGGCATCTGTACATTTCTTAACGGAACTTCTGTTCATTCAGTATTTAAATTCTCCTTGAATGATGTCTGTTTCTTTATTTCCTTTGCCACAATCTGACACTTTCGGTTTTCAAAGCATGCACTGACACGCGTAGCTTTTAAACTTATGCAAAATGCAAATGCGCGGTCAGTTTTTTGTTTATTCAAAACATTATCTCCTCGTTCTCAAAGCAAATATGAATTTAATATCCCCATTCTGACATATCTCACTGTTTCTGTGTTTCACTATTTACATCAACATTAGTATAATATACATCGCTATTTCAGAGTGTTACAAACTGCTTACATTACAAGTTAGAAAACCGCACACAAAAACCGTGTTACATAAATTGAAATATTTTGATAAATGTAGTGAATGCCGTATTGTTGACGCTTTTGCTTAAACTCCCATTACATTTAAATTCTCTTTTAACACAATGATACCATTTCTTTGTACGAATATGGCAGATATTAATGGTGCAGAAAACGTTAACTAGAATTGTAAATTTTCTTAATATTGTTTCCG
This sequence comes from Sweltsa coloradensis, assembly GCA_024449915.1. Classification (NCBI taxonomy): domain Eukaryota; kingdom Metazoa; phylum Arthropoda; class Insecta; order Plecoptera; family Chloroperlidae; genus Sweltsa; species Sweltsa coloradensis. The sequence goes on along the minus strand of JAMZAV010000339.1, from coordinate 371,982 downwards.
TGACAATAATTAATCACTTGCCATTTAACCATAAACGTTGAAAACTTTCAATCTTTTGAACTGAATAATGAAGGTTTACAAAAAGCCAAAGTTAAGTGGTTTTCCGTCGAAATTAATGAAAAAGCTCATGGGAAAACGGCGTCACGACAGCGAGACTTCGACGAGGCTTTATATCGAGTTCATTACGGAGAGTCCGACTTAAACTCTCATTCTCATTCCCATCGTTGATTTACTACGGTGGGCGACTTTAGTCGCACGTGAATGGAACTTGAGCCGATGTGTTTGTACAGCGACGACATCTACGAAATATCGCACGAACTGGGCTCGCGTGTGGCCTAACTCACACGCGACAAGGCGACGCGTTAAGCCAAGTCACGCCAATAGAAAGCAATAGCCCCACGTTCAAGTAAACAATACACGGCCAAAGTTTCGATGAAAGGAAAAGAAGGGGAAAGTTTGATGGATCTGTTGAGCTTTTTTCTTCATATTACTTTACTTCATCTGGTGATTTAGTTAATAAAGTTATGAGTTTTTATTCGATTTCCTTCTGTCTGAAAGATTTCAAAAGACAAACTTCACGCAAAGCGGCAATTCCTAAACGAATGAATGTTTTAATGGATGGATGAAAGTGTTATGACTAATAGTACATTAAATAAATAATTGCCTACTCAGTAAATGACCACAGATTCGTTAGTCGCATTTTGATTGATAAGTGCTATAAACCCTCACTTCATTAATCAACTTGCCCATGCACGTAATCTATTGTATCAATTATTCCACTTTTTGGTAACAATATCTGCAATGTCCGGAATATAAAATGTAAGGCTAGGTTGTAAAACCAAATAAAATGCATACTCTTTAAAGTCAACAATTCTCAGGTACGCAACTGATTATTAATTAAGGGACTTCAACTCTGTTGGCGCTGACTTCGTCGAAGTGCGAATACTGACCAATTAGTGATGGGTTGCCGAAATTTATGCTCACTGGTTGTCCATGTTTCACCCGCCGGTGACGCCATAATCAACCAGGTTATTTCGGAATTGTATGCGTTCCACGTAACTAAAAGAGATTCAAATAATTCGTTATTTACGCATACCCATTATTATTAGAATTATTCCAATAAGAAGTTAAAAATTCTGAGAGAAGCGGGAATCAAACCTGGAACAACCTAAAATGGAATTAGGGACGAATCAAATGGACCAAAAGCCACTCGCTTTAATTTATTTTAAACAACTGCAATCGTAGGCTTTCATTGCATCCATATATAAACAAATTCATGCACGAAATCATGAGAAAAGATTCTCACATTCACACATTCACACGTACTCCAATACGAGGATAAAAAACGAATTTTTATTTTTATAGCTACTTTCACACAGTAAAAATACTGATAATGTTTTACTTTTACACTTCACTTAGTTTTGTCTTATGTATGCTAATTTTGAGTATTGATTAACGATAATAAATACTCGTGTCTTTGCCTACTTATTAATTGCGGCTAAATATGTGTACCTCAAACTTGGACAAATACAAGCTCAAAACAAAAATATCTACTTATATTTTGAAACTGATCTGCATCATATACCAATTTGCATAGTTGCCAATAAAGATAGCTAGAGCCTTCAGTAGGTATAAACATTGACCAGTATTTTAGGCTGCGCTGTTAAGTACTTGAATTACTATACCCTACTTTACATTAAATACAATACAATATGAACTTGTTTCCAATATATGAGAGACCAACTCGATTTTATTGAACACAGAATAAAAAGGTTTCATGATACTACAATATTCTCATAAATTTGCCTTAAGTCTCAATTATGTAGATGCTGAAAGTTCACGGTATAACTTGAACTTTAAATTATACAGTAAGTCTAGTAATTAACCATAGACAAAAACATACAAATCATAATTATAAACTTTCGAAAAGGAAACATATATCTTGACATCCACTTTTGTTTTAAACTTAAAAAACGAGTCTATTTTTCTTAAACATACGGCAAATTAAAACCTTCTTCATTTAGGAGAGCAATAATGTAATTAAGTTTGTATAAATGTTCTGGCAAAGTCTGTGATCTTTAGGAAAGTTGAAAGTTTGGGGGACTGGAACGGGGGTGGGTTGGTGGTTGGTTGGGGACAGAAATAGAAGATCACGAACGTCTAGACCTACTTGCATAATTAGAAAAAATTAAAATCGTAAGCACACAACTCTAAAAGGAAGATTTCATTTGAAACATAATTCATTTTAAAAACGGTATCCTTTTCAAATGTAATTTTCAATTCCACAGACAACCCAAGCAAATTTAATTATTTCTGAGTCACAAGAATCCTGAAATTAGGAACGGAATCGTCTTCATTATCTTTCGGTTGTAAAGCCGGGATTGGCGGCTTATTTTCGTTCCATCTTAGACAGCTTTATTAATCAATTTCATTTTCAGAGATATTAACCTTAATTTTTCGTGGAAGGAACTTGTAATGGGTTTAGCCATGCAGGAAATGTTTCGAGACTGGTTGAATTATGGTATTGTGAACAAAATGCCGTTGATGAAGATTTAAATCTGTTCAGTGTTCGAAAGACCATCGGAGAGAAACTCATTTTGTGTTACAAACGGAGACAGAGGTTCAATAGATAAGGGAAGTTATTAATGTCAGCTATGACAACAAAGGAAGTACACAATTATATTTATGGTAAAATGGGACACTGCTGCGACGCAAATAATTATATACCTAACAGTTTTGGCAAAACACCATATGATATGAAACAAATACCATGTTCTAAAAACTCGACACTGTTTGGGTGCCTAAATACATTACATGAATCATGTATTTAAATTATAATTATAATAGTATTTCACTAATTGATTGGATATTGCTAACGTCTCATATTTATGCAACTAAAATATACTAAAACTAAATTGGAAATACATTATAAAAACGTAGACTTGGACTTCATTTTTAGAACAAAGTTCTGCCTTTCTCGTTAAGGTTGCCTTTTAGACACAAAAGACATTAACATTTCTGTTTACACGTTTTACGTTTGACATAGTATTTAGGCCAACATTTAATTTTAATACCGCTATAAGTGATTTCTTAATTAAATGTACATTTTTAACAATTTCGAAAAACATTCATTTTATGCTAAGGCCACATGAGTGATTTACAAAAATCCTAATTGAACACTTCAAAGCGAACCAGCACAGTCTTAGACTGTGTAATACGTTAGCGTCTGAAGTGTATTTTTTTTTAGTACACAAAACAGTTCTTCTAGTGTCTAACCGTTAATTAACAATTTTAATTCTCCAGTTACAATTCTCCAGTCATAACCAATTGAGTGTGATTTGAAATACTCTTATGACACTAGTTGGTGCAACTAGACAGCTGGAGAGAGATTGTGAGCTTAAGATCTGCTTGGCGCAAACTGTCGTTATAATAACTGCATTTTCTCGATATGAATGCAGTTAAGTTGAAATATAATTTAACAATAATCGATTTTAAAATACACTTTGTGTTCGCGTTTCAAATAAAAAGTTGACACGTTGCATATTTTTATTTATCCAGTTAAGGTTTGAACTATTTATTTGTTTAATTTTGAATTAAATGTCAAACTATTCGTTGCTTTGTATGGTATATAATTGAGAAGGAAAATTCATAAAATAAATAAAATCATATGTGTTTGATTCTTGGACATAACACATATGTCAAAGTTTTGTTATCATTTAAAAATGTAGCACGTAAAATGTGGTACAGCAAACTCGATTCATACGGGCGGAGTACACCACTTACTTGCGAATTATATTATTTTCTACCATCAGTTATTACCGGAGGTACAAGCAACGAACACTTCAGTTGACGTGAAAGCCTTGTGCCCTACTTCATGTGATGTGAAGGAAAACACTCCATGCCGTCGTATAAATTGTTTTGTTTCTGCTCAATAATTGTGGATTACGTGATCGCTGTACTATTTTAACCAACGTCAACTTAGTAAAAAAAACAAAAAACAATATTCATCCATTTGCGACAAACTTATAAAGTTGAAAGTTTCAATGAAACGCAAAATGAATAAAACAATCTTTGACAGCTTACCATTTTCAGGTCACTGACTAAGTTTGTTTGTGGATTGCAATAGCATTAGGGCATGATTGAAATCAATGGATACGATAAATTACTCTTCTTGTGCTACTCTATGTATGAAACTTCTTGTGAATGTGTGTGGAACGATTTTAAGATCATCAGTAAACCTCATCAAGGATGTATCTACAGCAGTTATGTATTTGTACAAAATTTAATAATTATCAACAAACACAAAATTCTACGTCTTCTCCGACCCGGCACCTCCACCAAATAGGTGTCAAAATATAAAACTGACAATTTAAGTTTACACGATGTTACAAGTCCTACTCAGTGTCTACAAATATACATTATTCATATTTCGGAAGATATGAGGATATTTTACTTTTGGCAAATGAAAGTTAAGTATTTGCGGACTAGAACGCATGACATGTTTGTAAAAATTAGATCAGCTTGAATTATCATTATTAACACGTTCCACATTAATATAACCCATGGAAAAATAATCAGAAGACTATAAAATACACTTACATATCTCTTAAGCATTGTATTAAGATGACCGTATTTTAAGGATATTTTCATAGTATATGCTACTTAGCATTTATATTTTGTTTTTGTGAAATGTTTATTTTTTCAGTTTAAAGTGTCATTAACATTTTCGAATAAACTAACCTTATTTTATCAATCGTAGGTAACATCTTCTTTAATGGTATATAATCTATATTATATGGGATGATACGAAGTGCAAGAATCGTGGTTAATCTTGTAGAAGATTAAAAGTGCGTGATCTCATTCAACATCATAGCGAACTGGCACGTACATGATTGGATTGTGATATAAATTCAAAGTAATTGACGACTTGAATTGTACCCGCCTCCTGACGTCACGAGGCAACATGGCGGAATTAGTGGGTATAAATCCTAATTTCGCAAGTTGACCCCTGCTTCACGGCGCAACACTCATCACGCTCTAACTTTTATTCTATTTATTATTTGGACAATAGTTAAATGTATAATATTTAGAAAATATATCATTCTTTGTAATAGTGATTATTTCGATTTTTTTGACACAGTCGTTAGCTTGTTATAACAGGTACGCATCATTCATGTGAAAATTATCAATAACTAAAGTTTTCTCAATAATTTATTTGACAAAAAACTACTGATCGGATTTCGACAAGACCTCTTTAAAAATATGCACCAGACTTTTAAGACAAGAAATAAACTAACTTTCTAGATAGAAAGTGCACTGAACGAAACTTTGCAGCATAGAGTAATATGCAGGGTATGTGTTTTTATCTAAAATACGCACTCTTGACGTGCGGATGAGCCGTGAAAAAGTGCACGCTGCATATTACTCTATGCTGTAAATTTTCGTTCGGTGCACTTTCTATCTAGAAAGTTTGTTTATTTCTTGTCTCAACAGTCTGATGCATTTTTACAAAGAATCCTTGTCGAAATCCGATCAGTAGTTTTTTGTCAAATTGATTAATGAGAAAACTTAAGTCATTGATAATTTTCACTTGTGTGATGCGTACATTGTTATAACAAGCTAACGACTTGGTCAAAAAATCGAAATAATCGCTATTACAAGGAATGATATGTTTGCTAAATATTATTCATTTAAGTGTTGTCTAAATAATGAATAGAATAAAAGTTAGAGCGTGATAAGTGATGCGCCGTTCAGCAGGCGCCAACTTGCGAAATAAGGATTTATACCCAATACTAGTCACGTGACCTATCGATCGTTTTAAGCTCCGCCCATTTCGAGTCGTCAAATTCTCCTATTTCTTTCTACAACCAACTGTTTGAAAGACTCGAATACAACTACGTAGTCCATAAATAAAATGCATGTACTAAAAACTTTCTGTCGACCTACAACAAAAAGTTCCGCCAAAATGCACAACGTCAAACGCCATTATAGTAAAATCGTGAGAACAATGTAGTATCACATTATTGAAAGCAACATTGTTCTGTTATCGGGTGACAATAGGTCTGGTGGTAACCACACTGCTATGACACGGCTTCTATCTTGTTGAAGTATGTACTTCCATCACCGATTAGTTTAAAGCATTCATTAATTACATTCAAGAAGTACCTTCATAAGGATATTAACTACATAAATGGCTCGACACACCCAGTTAGTAACCTGGCGAGCAGACACGGTATTTAACACTTTTTACCTGCGAGCGTTGCTGTCTACAGAATATAATGATTAATTATCACTCGGAGCATTGATATTACACTGAATGAAGTTCTAGTTTTTCCGTAATGGATTTTCAATATTTTTCTGCTCTTATATATTATTGTTATTTTTATAACCTTTTTCAATATTACACTTAACCTATTTCCTGATCAATTATGGTCTCCTTTTCAATAATTCATTTAATATATTTGATATTATTATTTTACCCTCTATGATTATTTATTTTTACCGAGTAATAACAGTTAAATTGCCTTGTGATTGATCGTGTCTGTACATATTTTCATTTAATGTTTAGGTTCATTTATCTTCCACTTTTGTTTTGGGCCGCGTGCGAGAAAAGGGTATTGAGCGCAATCATCGAGCTAATTCCTTCGGTACGACTGTAAGACGTAATCCTTGTATTCCTTATGACTAGCACGGATAGAATAACACCAGATTTTATTAACTTTGGGTATTTCTTTGTATTTTTAAATTAGTTAATTTTCTGCGTTTTGGTGAAGGAGATTTTTGGCGGGATTCCCCTTGTCGATTTTAAAGGGAATAAAAAACTCGTAATAATAATTTTAAAAATGCATTAAATTTTAATGTTGCGTTCTAAAGCTTATTGTGTCGAAACTTCAAAAATATAATATTATATAAAGAATACCCAAAATAAATGCAATTTATTCATATAAATATATTATATATAATGGAAATAAAATGAAGGCTCTCCACAAACTCCATACTACACCAATTATCGTTGGCATGTGCTGTCTCGATTAACCATACTGTAGGTATATCAATTAGCGAGTCAACATGCTAGCTAGTGTAGGGTGTGGGGCTATTCACCTCTACATAGCTGAACTGGGTAGAACCACCGTAATTACCCATTACCACGCATATCACCTCCACCACAAGCATTTCAACACTCTTCTTTCGGGAAGCAAATGTTTACTTTTAAATATACTAAGATAGTATAAAACTACGCTTTCATGATTCCAAGTATACACATCGCTTGACTTTGTATTATCTAAATTACCCCATCGCTAGATTCAGTTTCCTCCGGGCCCCCCCTACTCGTGCAGTGGCTACGTGTTCATAACGACATTTTAGTGATTACAAGCTGAAGATCGCGCCCCCTGATTTCACTTTTACTAGACGCACTAATATTGTAACGCGAGATGCGTGCTTTTCTACCTCATTATTACCCCAAGAATTCACCCCTGTTTTTTGTAAATCCATCAAAATTGATAATAAAACTTTTTTTACAGTGTAAGTTTAGAAAGCGAGCTTTTATATTTCTGGTATCGGTATCTTCATGAATTTAAATACATCTAACGTGTTTCAAAGTCGGAGGTAATTTTGAGGGTGATGGTGGGTTCTAGGAAGAAGAGATGGAAAAATACAAATCGGTAGTAGGGGAGGAAAAACTGGCGTGCCTAATCTTTCGTGTACTTTTAGAGAAGGAAATTGATACCATTCATGCACATGCATAATATTTTCCTATGCATTTATAAACAAGCAATTTATTTTTAAATTCCGTCAACCAGTTCATGTTTAATGTTTCTTTGGATAAAAAGCGGAGAGTTTGTGTTGGAAGGGAAAATTACTGCACTCCGGAGAGAGCGAGAGAGGCGAGAATGAAAATGTAATTGATGTTCGTTACAAGAACGATACGTTTCGTTTGCAACAAGGGCAATTTGTGTCAAAATAAAATAAAAGTGAATCATAAATATTTTCTTACGTCTGTAACTTTAATAATGCTATACTATAACATACAGTAATCAGCTATTCACGAAATCATAAGTAAGTATAAACCGGTATAATTCCAGCACGTGGGAATAATAGCTGAACGTTAAGATACCTCGACCTTAAATATACGTTAAACGCTAAATTTGCTGAGGTTCGTTTAGTACAATATTATGTTATTTTAATAAACCGTAGTTATCTTCTAGTCAAATTCATCCACAAAAACCTAATTCTTACAAAAATGCTATAGACGTTTTCTATTGTGATGCATAAGAGTATCTCAAGCAGTTTAATATTACTAACGTTTTTATTTTGGAAGGGAATTGAATAAAAGAATCCAAATGTCAAACAGTCTATTCACCACCATTCTAAAGAAAAATTAACAAATTGAAGAAGAAGAAACATTTCTGATCTTCTAATACAATACAATTGCTTTTTATTTCTTCGCTGCAAATAACAACGGCGTTCAGATGAGCACATTCGAATCATTTTTACAAAAACGAGTCCAATTCTGTGGGTTTAGTGCATTGCTGCAGTAACAGAACTGGAGTAAGTAGCACACAAATGCCACTATAATAGTCAATTAGTCAAATGATAAGGGGAAAATGCACCCCTAACGACCAATTAGAGTTCTAAAGTACTTTTCACAATACCCATGGAAATGGGTTTAAACTCTAGCATACAGTGAAAGATGCTCGTATTGGTTGGATGACGATTCTTGGTTAGCTTCCTACAGTCAATATCGAACGAACATTATATTGTTATAATATCCATTATCCCTTTGTCTCCGTGTTTCATAAAACCAATTATTTAGAAATATACTTTAATATCTTTTAAAACGTAATATTTAAAAGGTACATGATTTCAAATACATTGTACAGAACAAAGGTGATGCAACTTTTAATACAGATTCAAAATCACTGCATCGTGCAATATTTAATCGAGTAAACAGTAATTTCAAAAAATGTACCATACTTAATTCATACTTAAACGTATTTATAATTAAATGCGTTTTTCCCAATTCTTAGGCACCGGGAAAGTAATCATAGGCAAATATTAAATTATTGTATTGGGTACGTAATTACATAAATAAGTAACACAGAAAAAATAGAATTTGAAAATAATGCAAGTAGTTATGCGTATATGACACATTAATTAATTTTCATGATATTTGTTTCAGTACTATCCACCAAACAAACGTAGAAACTTTTTTAAGTTCCGACTTTGTAAAACAATGGCTTAACGTACAAAGTAAAACATTCGCCGAAACAAAATCTTTCTTCAGCCTTGTTCCACGACCCTGTCTTATCGCCGGAACAAAACAAAACACCCTCTGAACGCATCTTAAGCAATGTATATGGACGTCCCAAGACATCCTGTCTACCAGACCATACGATGCACCGAACCAAATCTCTCCTCCCGAGCCCTCAAGTCCTTGTTTACCTTGCCAAATGGAATCCTCACAGCTTTATGATTTTCCCTTCAGCATTCGGCGTCGGTAAAAAAAACAAGGGCGTCGGTAAATGGATGCAGACGGGAGAGTACGCGGTGATGTTCCCGTAGATTAGACAAACAGACGATGGTGTAATCCTTAGCACCCATCAGCGAGTCATAGAGGTGGAGGCGGCAATACGTGAGAGGAATATCAGGAGATGAGAAACACGAGGGAGTCACACAATATTAAGTGGGCCTCTGTTGGCAAGCGTGTGAATAAAAACAAAACAGAAAGGTTGATCTTTTACCCTCGCGTTGATTGTTTACCCTTTTCATTCGCCCTACGTGACAGCAGTCACATTTCGAAGTACTCTGTTAAAAAACGAAATAATTGCTGTATTATTTATTAACTAACAATCTACATTCGACGCATAGCAAAAGCTTATTCTGTAATTGATTACTAGATAGCTCACCATTATTGTCTGTCACCTAAGTATCGTTCAGAAAAATACATTTTCTTTGATAGAACTCAAATACTTTACGGCTTCCATGTCAGGTTGAGGAAATCAATGCGGGGACATATCGATGCAATCTCATTCAGCCTATTTTATGATAGATGCGACAAATCAAAGATGCTGATTTCTATTGCATTACGTCTCTATTAATGTTCTTAGTGTATTCGAGACGATGAGTGGTGATGGATGACGATGAAGGACGATTGAAAAAACATTTGTGATGGATTCGAACCTTCGTCCTCGTAGAGCCATACGCCACGGACCGGTGCCCTAATCGTATGTGCAACAGCGGACGGCGAACAGATACGAATCTGAGTATTGTCTTTTTTTAGAGAAAATCTAAGATAATACGTCAGTCAGGATTGTGAGTGGGCCAGGGGTGTCAACCATAAGAATTGTAGCTAAGTTTTTAGTTCTGAGCTACATCTACAGGTGAAATATACACTAAAAGTCAACTGTAATATCTACGTATCACACCCACAACTTTCCTGGGTGAAATGCTGAGTGCAAGAACCGTATAACACGCACAAATGTTTGACTATTATAATACAATCGTGATTATTATTATTTTAAGGCACGGCGTTTATTCCATACTTCCTGTTAAAGGGAGTATGTACCAGCATTTCGTCACGCTCTTATGAACTAAATGTCGAGAACACATTTGGTTGCATGTGGAGTGGGATAACATTTACAATATCGACAAACACGTCACATAATCCTTCGTTTAATGGATTCAGGGAGATCAAAGCAGTTAATGGAGATAGCAGGTTAAAGACATGAACATAGGTTTAATGTGAATTTATGTTTAAATTAAACGCACTGGTTAGCAGGGAATTTCAGATTCAAATCGAATATACCTTCTCAGTATAAGAATTGCTAAATGTTCGAATTGGTTAACATGATTTGATGATCAACTTCACAGGGTGTTTAATTTGTTTTATATTTGATTTACCAGGGATTCTATAATAATTCAATACTATGACATGGAATGTTTACTTAATTTGTAAGGCCATACTGTTGGACGTAGTATGATTATACTTTTGTTATATATTTTGTACATTTTATCATTTGAAAATCAAATTCGTATAGAGTGTATCTACTAAGTCACACAACTGATTTTTAGCAGGGTATTTCAATTATAAAGCTTACCAAACCAAACCTGGCATTAAAATTATAAGAAAATATATGCTGACATACAAACGATAATATAATAATTGCAAAATGCACACTTTTCCGCGAAGTTCTATCACATCTACGCTCAAACACGTTATAGCGACAAAAAACATCTCCCCTTCTGCAAACAGTTACAACGCAACCGGAATTTAATTAGCAATAGAGAATCAAATCAGATATTGATGCGATAAGTTTGCAATTTGATCAGAGGGAAATTAATTGGCTACGTAACTGTTAAACAAAGTTAATTCTGCAGTAATTATATCGGTAGGGCTGAGTAATTAAGGAAGTCGAACAATGCTGAGTCGGATATTTGTCTTTGGCTCGGGCTTTGAGAACACATTCGACTGCTGGGAGGGGCTGCGAGCGGAGAGAAACCCCTAATTAGATAGGACGGGAGCTTGGCATAATTTGACGATTCTTGAATTTATATTCTCATGTGTAAAAGAGAGAATTCGTTAGGAATGCTATTAAAATCAGCTTTTGGTTGGATTTTTGTGAAAGTGGGCTATTTCTGTTTGGAGCTAAAAGACTTCAAACGGCGACAAGCAATAAGAGCAGTTGGGGCGAATTTTATTTATTTAAAACGGGAAATCTTTTTATGGCCGACTCATGCAGGGTACAGCTGTCCAAGATTGCGCATATTTTTATTCACTTCAGTACAGTGTACAAGTATAACTCTTCGCAGAGAAAGTGAATAGTCTACAGTTAAAAATAATAAAAGTAATGATAATAATAATGATGATACATATACACAGTGTTTATGATAAAGTAGTTGAGAAGTAAAATAGTAATAGGTCCTACTAGATTATGGTAAAATTGTACAAAACAAAGTTAAACAGGTACAAAAATTAAAATAAAAGATAAATAAAGATCTCATACAGAAGAAAGAAAAGGTCGATATAAAGCAATAATTGATATGATATTGTGATAAGAATAGAATAGGCTGATGTTGTTAGTAAGTAAGTAAGTAAGTTTTATTTCCACACACATAGCATATAACATTAAAATAATTTACACTTTGTGATGACCTCTAAGAATATATTGTCTGGAATAAGTATTTATTTACTTATTCCTAAACAAATAAACTTTGTTATTGAGGTGTTTGGAAAGGTACAATTTGCTGTATCAAGCAGGATGCAAATTGAGATATACTCCGTCACATTTCTATCCTAAAAATAAGTTACTTGATAATTAATGCCTTAGTCTTAGTTTGTACATATCATAACAATTTTACTGTTGGCTAGTAATAGAATTTGAGTGCCTCGTATATAAGAGATACTAATGAAACGAGAGAACAAGTATTTGTCTAGTTTTTCTTGTGGGCCGAGATTGGTTTCAATTTAAGGCAGTACATAAAACAAAGATAAGACATAAGAGACAAAAAAGGCAAACAAATATTAATATCTATAGAAATAAGACAAACTATAAGACAAAATTTAAAACACAAGACAAAGAAATGGGCCTACCATACAATATATCTTAGCCTATTTGTGGAATACAAACATAACAATAGTACAATATATCTATATCTATTAGGCCTATTTAGAATTGTAGTATAAGATAGGCCTAACAGTGTTATAGTAGTTTGTCCTTCAAAAATTCCTCAATAGAGTAATATGCTTTGTTACATAGGAGTTGTTTTAGTTTGTTTTTAAAAATGCTCATATTAGAAATGGCTTTTAGACTTGTCGGTAGCTTGTTAAATAATTTAGAACTTATATAATTGGAGTTAAGTTGTGAATGTTTTCGCTTGAGATAATTAGTGTGTATGTTGTTTGCTTGTCTTGTGTTATGGCTGTGAATGCTATTGTTCTTGTCAATTTCTTCATTAATCATAGATTTTTTTAAATTTAGTACGGATTGAAATATGTATAGACTGTAGAAAGTGAGGATTTTGTGTTTGATGAAGTGTGGCTTACAGTGAGGTTTAATGTAAGAATTTTTCTTTTGTTTGAGTCCAAGAATATTTCTTATTGCTCTTTTCTGTAGTTTAAATATTGTGTCCGCTTTTACAGAGCTGCCCCATATATTGATGCCGTACCTCATATGTGATTCAAAGTTAGCATAGTAAGCTATTTTTGCAGTTTTGTGTTTGTGATTAAATTGATGTTTTTAGTGAAAAGCATGCAGAACTTAGTTTTTTTGCTAACATATCGCAATGTGTGTGCCAGTTTAGATTTTGGTCGATATGGATTCCAAGAAATTCTGTTGTGTGAACTCTTTTTATCACGGTGTTATCTGCCGTGTTATTGATTGTTGTTAAATTGTTGTTTTGACTATGAGTTTGTTTACTTGGGTGGAATTCTATGAAATTAGTTTTATTGGCATTTAGTAAAAGTTTGTTATTTTGGAACCACTTAGTTACTGCGCTCAGCACTTCTTCGCTAATGACTATCAGATTGTCATGTATTTTGCTTCTTATTAGGATACTGGTATCATCCGCAAATAATTCAATACCTATATTTTTCAAGATGTAAGTGAGATCATTTACGAATACATTTATAGAATAATAAGCAACGGGTACCAATTATTAATATCCACTTATCAAAAACAAATAGCACATCAACGATACATAATCATTTCATAATATTATATTGATTTCGCATTTGCTTTCATTGATTATAACGCCTAAAATGGAATTTTTCGATTTAATTATATGGAGAACACAATTGAGACACACATGTTATGACAACATCATTATGACAGATTAAGAGTAATGTTAATTTCCACTTTGATTATTATCCGATGTTCTTTGTCACCGAAACAAGAACTTCGTATCAAGAGTTTGAAGATTGTTGTTGTTTTTGTTTTGGATAGAGATTACAGAAGTGTCGACGCTTGTATCTTCAGAGCATGTAACAAATTAGCCTCCGGGGCGTCCATACGATGGTACTTCATTATCCCATCGATCGTTGTAGACTACGTGTCAATAGCGCCCAGACTCTACCCCCCCCCCTCTCCCTCACCAACACAAACATTCACTCGCCGACAAGTACAGCACAAAACAAACTCCCTGATCATCGCATCAGTAAATAAATAGATTCATTCAAAAACACCTGAATTAATTCTAAAGTTGCTGACTTTCGAAATAATATCCTCATGAAATTATACTATTTGTTCTTAAGTTCACAAAGTTCGTCGGTAACGTAATCAACCCCACAGGGGTTGACCCAAAAAATTGCCGATTCAAAATTCTGTCCGAGAGTAATCGCTTCCCCCCTTCCCCCCCCCCTCCTTGTCTCGGATGAAGCCACTAATTAGCTCGGTAACCAGATGAGCTTGTGAGCAGCAGCTCTTCCATTCAAATCTCCCCTCTTATTTGGTTTAATCCCACCCCCCTTGCCTACACTTCCAGCTCTCGTTTTCTCTAAGTCAATATATATATATCTTTCCCTGCGCTTACCCTTACCATTGTGGTAATTGGGTTATCAGTCCCACCACGTAATTGATTTATTTCCTAACCCCTTCTGTTGCAATTAAAGGTTCACATCTAAACCACACTTTTCTTTCAGGAATAGCACATCTTTAACTTTCACGAAACATAAAACTTTACTTATACCTTCTCAAAGTTAAAAGCACCAACCCCAACTCCGCACTAGCGCTTAGACTAAAAGACTCAATTACAGAATGGAGTTAAACCCACACAATTTTTAAAATTAAAACGCGGACGGTTTCTTGTTTTCGTCAACAAAATGGATTTCCAAGCTTGAAACTTTCAGTCGCTTGATCAAATTTAAAAGTATATATGACATGACCCGGTGAATACGTCATACATGTTTTGAACTACAGAGAAAATTACACACCGTAACGACATTCCAACCATGTTATAATAATTGGGGATTATAGTCTTAATACTTAGTCGAGATAGATCATCCCATATAGTTGATTCGTAGGCTTAGCTCGTATCTTATATTATGCAATCATTACTCAGTTATATTGTAACACGTTATAATTTTTAGCGGTTATTTAGAAGCAGTTGTTTTTTAGTTTTGGCTAAGTGGTGTCTACAAGACACTGCGAACGGTGCTTCTTTTCATGGGTTTTAAACTTGAGATGTGACCCACGTACAAACGAAACAAGTACAGAAAAGTGATAAATAAATAAATAAATAAATAAATAAATAAATAAATAAATAAATAAATAAATAAATAATTAAATAAATATAAATAAATAAATAAATAAATAATTAATTAAATAAATAAATAAATAAATAAATAAATAAATTGTATTTAGAGTCTACCCACTCAATCGTATAACTGATTTTCAGTGGGGACAGTAAACCAAAGCGACCAAGACAACCCTGTAGGCCCCGACGCAATGGACAAGTGAGCGATAACCATACCAACCGAAGATGAATATTTTGTAGTAGGAAATTAATTTAATTGGATGCTGGAGAGCTATTCTCCCTAATATTAGTGAATCTTCAAGATACAGCATTCAGCTTACTGACTGAAAAAATCTTGAAACAACTTTTCAGGCTGGATTTTTGGTGAAGGGATTGAACCTGAGACTCTCGAATTGGAGTCTAGCGCGTTACGCATAAGCCACATCAGTCAATCACAAGATTGTTTTACATTACTCATAACATATTTAAACAATCTCTATCCGATCTGATGCTTGAATCACCTATATGATACAATTGACGCATGATTACAATCACTCCAGCTGTGACCGCGTAATACATTAGGTGATTAACACCGCTGATTGTTTGATCACAGATAATTATCTAGACTGATTGACTTGGCTAAACGCCCGGGGGTTGCTGCCTCAATCAAGCCACGGAGATGCACCTCCTGTCTCAACTGATGGACTGGATTATATCGCTTTGCTGGTATAACTATAATATACTGCCTTGCTATTGTGATTATATCTTGCAGTCTCTCGCTCTCTCGTTCTCTCGTAGTGTGAAGTAAATTGTAATTTAGTTTGTCGTAGAGATTTGCATTACATTTAAAGACTGGTTGGAAGAAATGACCCTTACCTATAATAATGACTTCAATCGCTCGCTTGGTGTTCGATAAAAATAATATGCAATCCAAAGCTCTGCTATATTGTACAAAAGTTTATAATGGCAACAATTAGGAATAAATAATGAAACATTTTAGGGAACAATGCCAACACAGCTTGAATGAAGAATATTTATTATTAATATTGTTCTTGAATACAGCATTGCTGCCATTTTACAACAAGCGCAAACTTAATTCATATCAAACACAAATAAACACAAACTATCCAAATTGACTGGCAAGGAGGTTTCAAATCTCTTCTGTTAAACGGTAGGCGTCTCAAGCTGAAGTTTCTTTATCATGATTTTCACATTTAAATGAGTCACTGACAATAAACAATATAAAACCGAAGTATAAGAAGAGTCTACAAGTAGCCCTTGTCATCTTCCACTGTTCCAGTCAGCCACCATTCAACAGCTACAAGTTCTGATGCGTACCTTAAATATACCACCCTCCTTCCAGTTGTTTTTGCTATTTTCAGTTTTAAAATGAAGCATTATTACCCGGCGCCTCCACCATTTTGATACCAGGATAGATTTATTGTGCATAATCAGACAATGGGTAAGTTACCAATTTATAATTTGGCTCAAAGTAGCGGACACGCCTTCACATTCATTTATTGTATTGTTTGTCAGTTAAAATGAATTTTTAATTATTTATTCTGTAAATAATAGTTAAATATTTAATCATTTGACTACATAGACACATAAGAGCTCAACATTGATTTTTCTTCTTACACATACGTTAATCTAGAATGATTAAATGAGTCAAAAGTTAAAATTTTATTTATAATTAGTAAGATTTTAATTTATTAGACACAATTCTTAACAAAATGTCCTACTGTATGAACCTCCAACTCTCGCAACTTCTTCTACCGAAAGATTGTAGACTTTCGCTTTCATACGTCCCATCCCATTGTGTTTCTCCCAGACACCTCATCGCGTTCAGCTTCAGACATTCTATTACCACAACATTTTAGTACTCCGGTTACAGCCCTGGGGACATTTTCAACCCCTAAACTCATTTCCACAGCACAAAAAAACGAATGGAAACAAGAAAATACAATTTCCATAATTTTTTAGTGGTACCTTAACATCATTTACACTCATTTTATTGGTCGTAAAAGCGAAATACGATATTACCGATTTCAATTTTAGGAAAACTTATTTCAGTAAACGATAACAGTGATAAAAGTCAGGGAAGACTTACTTTGCGAACTCGATGCGTTACTCTCTACTCAGCGTAACCGAGTGATCCTTCTTTTAACCGCGGAAAATAACTAATGAAGATTTATGTGACACCTGCACATACAAGTTTTCGTTTACTTTAGCAAAACCCAAAATAATCTTAGACTATAAATTTTCACCTGTTACCGATTCATTATTCATAATTTATTGCACAATAGACAATAATTGTAACTGATATTAATCGACGGTTTATGTTTTTAAGCTGGTGTCGAAAGTACAATCTATCATCCGAGTGTATAATGATGATTTATACTAACGCACGCTGTACGGAAACCTCTCAGTACAATGCAAGGTAAAAGCATCCTCATTCTTTAAAATTCGTAATCGTTTCCGCGTAATTATTATGTATCGGAGCCATGTTTTGAGAGGAGCTAGTCGTAAGTAGGTATAATAAATCCTGGGATGCACATCCGTGTGTGGAAACATGGCGGGGAAACACAAAAGTTTACCCCCTGTTTCTTCAGTACACGCTCATAAAGTCACCCCACATACGGGGTGTGTGCGCGCCTTCATCAATCAAACATGCAAGTTTGAGGTAATTATAGTGGTACTTACTTTGGTTATTATTTATCAACAGTTACGGGTATGGGGTCGGTTGCCTTATCTTCACTTGCTTGTACAACGCCACACTCCGTATGCACGCGACGTACATTACGTGTATGTAATTCACACGTTTCGTTACGAGAAATGTGTGATAAAATTGTTTGGACTAATAGAAAATTAAAGAAATTACATTTTTAATATACCGCAGTTCATGTTGGATATTTCAAAGGTTGCCGCGAAATCACTGTCATGAACAATCGTCAGTTTAAAATAAATACAATTTCGATTTATAGACATCGTCATGACTTTAATCGTTAACAAACTCTTAGCCTACCAAATATAATATCTCAACTCCGATGCATATTAAAACCTACGAATGATATTGAAAACTTTTGTTTCTTGGGGATAATTTGTTTCATAGTTTTATATATTCAAGGCTTACTCGTAATTCCAAATACTATAAATTTATAGATATTTAACTATTAATATTTAGAAAACTACGTAGGTAGGATGGAACTACCGCCTTTGTCCTTAAAAACTATAGTCGCGCGTATTAGCAAATAACCACTTCTGTTGTTGTAAAAGAATATGTTCTCCCATGTGATCTCCCATGTTCTACAAACCAAACAGCACAGAAAAATTACATTTCTGCGTGTTTTTAAATTAGCGTTTAAACCCAGTGCCTACTATGTTTCTCGGTGTTCGCCTCGCCGTGGATTCTCGTAGACGTAACTCAGTCAAAGTTATTAAAGCCTGATTGGTATTAGACTTACACGGAGCACTTAATCCCTACCCACGCAGGGTCCCGCAGGTTCGCGTCTTCCTTCTTAATTATTATTCCGTTAGGCCCAAGGCTTTTCTCTTCTTAAACTTCTCTACACTGGTTGATTATATTTAAATTACTCATAAGATATTTCCAAGCGTGGCGTTGTAGTTAGGGTACAGACTTGAGAGCTTTTTCAACTATATTTAAAAAGGTAATATTATTAAAATATTCGCAAATTATGCTTCTAGAAGAAGTGAAACTGCCCATTATAAGGCTTATACACGGGATGTGCTGTGCTGTTTGTATTTACCTGTTTTTTTTTTAAATATTAATTAAAGCTCTAAGTAAAACATCTCACAAATCATTAATCGGATAGCTAAGCTTATAAGTTTTAAAAGTAATTGAGCTATATTGTTTTATTATGAGTTTGTTCTTTTTTTATACATTATACAGTACTTTATAAATCATCAATTCATCATTGCATAATTCATTGTACATTATCAGTATACAATTATTCACTATTTATTTATATAACTATTGTTGCACTCTTACCGATATTTTGAAAGTCGACGGAAAATGGCTAAAAGTTGGTTGGATGAATGATGAACTTGAATAAAAAAGGAAAAAAATAAGTTTTTTTTTGGACGGGACAAAAGCTCTATTTTGGCCATTTTATGCAAATTTTGGGTCATTACGGAAATGAATGTTTTAGATGCAATATTTAATTTTGAGCTATGATTTTTTTTATTGCTTCATCACACCTTTGTCTCTGGAATGAGTACAAGGGAAACTAATTTTATGAAATTCTTCTTGATGAACGATTTTTTTCGTGTTCCGGTTCAAAACACTTTTTTGTACCATGTGCCAAAAAAATCGTACATCGAACATTATTTCAGTAAATTCTATTCCCTACTCAGTCCAGAGACAAAAGTGTGTTAAAGCAGTAAAAAAAAATCATAGCTAAAAATAAAATATTGCATCCAAAACATTCATGTCCGTAATCACCCAAAATTTGCATATAATGGCCAAAATAGAGCTTTTGTCGCGTCCAAAAAAAAAATTTTTTTTTCCTTTTTTATTCAAGTTCATCTTTCATCCAACCAACTTTTAGCCATTTTCCGTCGACTTTCAAAATATCGGTAAAGTGCTCTGGAATAGTCTTTACCTAGTGTATGTTTATTGAAATGTGTATGTTGTTCTGTTTGTATTACGTTTTATGATTTATATGATATAAAATTTATTATATCCTAGTACTTCAATGCAAAATGGCAGCAATGTTGTATTTGAGTGAACTAATAAATAAATGATAATAATCGAACCTGAATTTAAAAAAATATGTTTTCAAATCATTATGCTTAAAAAAAACTTCGATATTGCCATAAGGCCTTTCCCTGGAATCTAATTCTTTGCAAAACCATACGAAATCCTACAACAATACTCATGTCTTATTGTTTATGGTTAAAACTATATGTAAATAAATTATTTGCTTAGTTGGAACTCTAGCGAAGAACTAAAGCATGTCGATGAATATGACAATTTCGGGATCATGCATATAAACGCTCTTCAAAACAAACACATAAATAAGCCATGATCTTCGACGACTGATCTGGGCACATAAACCATTATTGAATGATCTGCCGGAACGAGCGAGATAATTCCATTTTGCGCTCGGGCAGCTTATCTGCTTTGTGTGGTGGTAGTCCTGAGCTAGTGTCATAGGTTGGTACTGGACAAATGATTGAGAAGGTGGTGGGTTAGATACACTGATCTCTAAATACGCTTTGCGTACCTGCCAGAGGTTGAAAAGTTAAGTCGGACTAATTAGCGGGTTTTCTTACTGTAAAACTAAATAAACAACACGATTCTTAATCTGTGAAAAGATTTGAGTTGTTTTGTGCACTTAAACGCAACGCACATAAGCATGTTTGCCGTAAATATGTAAGTTAGCATCTCCAACATGGCCGCTCCACAGTCAGGCCCATGAGGACATTCAAGGTTACAGTATAGCTTGCGCAATCCAAATGTTCGAGATTGTGGCTATACTATTCACCGAAATGTGGCAAATGCAAAAAACGATTATAATTCTATACATTTGATATCCTCCTGGGTGACCACGTCATGCCAAACATCCAAATACATCTAATATCCAGTGATACATGGAAATGTGTTTTTCTATGTTTCTTTCTCTAAAAGAAGTATTCTCCCGCTAAACTAAAAAAAAATCATTCAGGCTAACTAGTTATGAATTTAGAAACTAACAGAAAAATTATTGGGTCCACCATGAGTCGGAAAAAATATATCGAACTTGGTACTTTTTTAGCTAGGTCCCATCCGCAAAAATCTCCCATAATAAATAACAAGGGACGATCTTTTAGCCCTGTGACCTTGGAGGATTTTGATCCAAAAAAATACTGGCCACTATTGACATATTCGACAGTCTTATATGTATAAATCCTCTATATTTTGTTTTGTAATTTGGGCAAGTGGTTCGGTCAAAATATGCTGATTACCAAGAAGGGGTGTGTGATTTTGGAATGCATATTTTTGCGTGTTTATGTGTATATTTGTGCACAGTTTCAAAGCACGATGTTATAAACGGCCATTTTAGATTGGTATGATTCTCTAGTATCTATGTGAAAAAAAGCAGATTTAAGAAATTTCCCAAAACGCAAATTTTTGCAAATTTAATGATCAAACAAATTGATAAATTCGTATAAAATCACAGTTATAAGACATAATTTTTTTAAACAGTCATTTTAGTGTAGTATTATGCTATAGATTATGTGGTAAAAAGTAAATTTTTGAGGTAATAGCCCCTTTTTGAAAATAAAACTAAAAATCATGATTTAAGAGACAAAAAGAGTCGTAAGTTGCATAGACAATAATTGTAAGTTGAACGCGTTTTCTCTCCAGGTTCTCGCATGTGCGTGGAACCCACCTGATCTCGAGCCCCCCCCCCCCCCCCCCGACGTAAGACGAATGCCGAGATTGGGCGCCGGTCCCCCGACTCGACTGTTGGTTTATTTAAGTAACGTGGGATTGATTTATGATCTCTTGTACACGCCACTTAAAGTGTCGTGAGCTACAGTGTTTGCCTTGGAATTTAGACAGGGGAGTAATGTTGTAAAGGCCCTTGAGAGTGTTATGTTGTTATCAGATAGCAGGAGTGTGAATGACAGTGTTGCAATTTACCATTTAACAAGTCTCGTTGTTGCACAGTGTATACATCATGTGGGGTTTAGTTTTACATCTTTGCTTTCGGAAGAATCACCTTTCGCAGATATAAAGAATGGTGAATGTACAGGATACTGCTATTTAAGTCATGTTATCCGCTAAGTCGGTAATTAAAATTGTCGAGAATCGCACACCGTAATAGAATAATGATAACTGTGAAGAAAAAACTAGGAAAACGCTTAAGTCCCGCCGCGTTGATGGATGAGCTTTTTTTAAGTTTTTAGTCTGCGTGGGATATCTTTACTTTTGCAAGTGCTTTGTTGCTTTGTTTTGCTGCCCACGCATTGTAGGTGATTGTTGTTAAGTTTTTGTTACTTTGTCAATTTGTTATTATTTACCGTTAAAAACTTATATTAAAAGCTTTATTTCTATGGATTCTGGCTAACTTTGTCAACTTTTTCTTTCAAAAGGTACTTCATCACCATAAGCTTAAAGTCCATGTATAATAATATGAACGTTGAAGCCCACCGTTTGGTCAGAATTGGCCCAAATGGCACGAAAATATCGCACAAAAATAAAAAACTTATATTAAAAGCTTTGTTTCTATAGATTATGGCTAACTTTTTCAACTTTTTCTTTCAAAAGGTACTACATCACCATACCCTTAATGCCCATGTATAATATGAACGCTGTTTCCCCACCCGTTTGGTCAGAATCGGCCCAAATGTCACGAAAATATCGTACTAAAAATCGAAAAAAATCGTAAAAGTACGATATTCATGAGAAATATTTCTTCGATTGTACCCAAAAACAATACACCTCTAAGTCTAGAGATTTCGAAGGTCCCCTCAAATTTTTATTAAGATCGGATATGCCGTTTGCCTGGTAGAGAGTTAACAAATAGACAAAAAAAAAAAAAAACACCCGAGCTAAATTTTTTGGGGGTCAGTGAAATTGAAGTCTTCGCTTCGCTCATCCAATTATATTTTCGAAAAGTCAACTAGAGATCGAGACTAAAAAGCACCGGTTGATTTACAATTTCATGTCTACATTTTGCACCATTGCTAAAATTTTAAATATTCGACATAGCACACCGGGTATCATAACATTTAGTATACAATTCGTTACAATTGATTGAGTTCAGTCCCCATATGAACTCTTTAACAATTCGCTATTTTATTACACTAGGAAAACGCTAAAGTCCCGCCGCGTTGATGGATGAGCTTTTTTTAAAGTTTTTAGTCTGCGTGGGATATCTTTACTTTTGGCGAGTGCTTTGTTGCTTTGTTTTGCTGCCCACGCATTGTAGGTGATTGTTGTCAGTTTCTATTGTTACTTGTCAATTTGTTATTATTTACGTTAAAAACTTATATTAAAAGCTTTATTTCTATGGATTCTGGATAATTTTGTCAACTTTTTCTTTCAAAAGGTACTTTATCACCATAACCTTAATGTCCATGTATTATATGAACGTTGAAGCCCCACCCGTTTGGTCAGAATTGGCCCAAATGGCAGCGAAAATAATCGCATACAAATCAAAAAAACTTATATTAAAAGCTTTATTTCTATGATTCCGGCTAACTTTTTCAACTTTTTCTTTCAAAAGGTACTACATCACCATAACCTTAATGTCCATGTATAATATGAACGTTGTAGCCCACCCGTTTGGTCAGAAATCGGCCCAAATGCCACGAAAATATCGCACTCAAAATCGAAAAAAATCGTAAAAGTACGATATTCATGAGAAATATTTCTTCGATTGTACCCAAAAACAATACACCTCTAAGTTCAGAGATATCGAAGGTCCCCTCAAATTTTCATCAAGATCGGATATGCCGTTTGCCTGGTAGAGAGTTAACAAACAGACAGAAAAAAAAAAAAAAAAAAAAAAAAAAAAAAAAAAAAAAAAAAAAAAACACCCGAGCTAAATTATTTTGGGGGTCAGTGAAATTGAAGTCTTCGCTCGCTCATCCAATTAATCGAGCTGACACGCCGAGTAGGAAATTATTTATTGTATCATATCGAAAAGTTGCACTTCGTCGAGGATTCATTATTTAAAAAAATACAAACAAAAAATTCAACCATGGCTATGTGGGTGAATAAAATCAATAATTTCTAAGAAGTTGTTTTAGTAAATAACATTAACATAAGGTGAAAAAAACACACAATAAAAACGATCTATCCCTAGTTATGACAAAATGATTTTTGTTGAATAAAAATAGTAGTTATTGGTTGTGAGGGGCTGTTGAAAGTTGATTGTTAATTGGTTTTTTGTTGTCGTTCATAAAATAGTGAAGACCTTGCATGCAAAATAAAAACTGTCAGATGTGGATTTTTTTAAACGTTTCGTCGAAGTATTTTTACACAAATAATGTGTGTTCTGAAAACTTGAATAACTACACATTATTATCGTCTGCATATTATAAGAGCGAAGAAATTCTCATGTCAAAGGATGTAACAGTTACTCTTTATTTCACAACAGAGATTACTTTTAACAAGGAGTCTCAAAACAACAAAAAAATGTGCCACATTGTGCCAAAAATGTTTTCTGTTTAAAAAATAACGTGTTTGACAGTTTGATCGTAATGCGGATTGTAGTATTCTTTATGCTAGGCAGACCGGGTACGTGCAGATTTCCAAACTAACTAACAGTGCTGCTGGGGGCGTGATATGTGAAGATTGAAGGACGCCATGCGCACAATGTCATGCCCTCGCGGGGATACGAACCTCGGTTTCAACAGGCCAGAGAGACTAATCGAGCGTGGTCACTTCGCTGCGGCAATATTGCAGTCTCATGACACCACTCGCTTCGGTGGTGCGCGTCCACATGCCAGTGGCGGCTCGCGAGGGGATTGTGGGAGTCATTCCAGTGGCGACACGTAGATGATTGTATGCGATTAGGGCGCTATGAAGGGGCACTATGCAGTGGAGGTTTATGAGGAGTTTGTATGCCTGGATGGGTTCATTAAAGTGACAGCTCTCGAAGGGATTGTGGGAGTAATTCCAAGTGGAGGCTCGTGATGGGATTGTGGGAGTCATTCCAGTGTAGGTTTGCGAGGGGATTGTGGGGGTCATTCCAGTGGCGGCGTGGTAGAGGATTGTATGCAATTAGGGGGTCATGAATGGGTATGCAGTGGTAGTTCATGAGGAGATTGTGTTCAAGGACAGGTTCATTCCAGTGGTGGCTAATGTGGGGTGGAAGGCGTTTGCCGAAAGGAGGTCATTCCAGGGTTGGCTTGGCCCTTTAGGAGAGGGTATGCGAGGAGGTGGGGGTGCGGAGTCAAGATATATTGTCCCATGAGTGACGTTTCACTTCTATATTTATGTATAACTGTGCTATTTGATACAATTGACAGACGACGTTACGTGAAGATGTAGGAGGACAATTACAAACACCAATATTATCTGTGAATTTAACCTATGCCTTATGTATTTGATATAAACCTCGTCAGCTTATGGTATTGTTAACCTAAATACGCGTATGACGTTCTTATTGGTCCAGGTGTAATATTCCATTACAACTTCAGTATTTTTATCACATGTATAACCCATTGTTAAGGTTCTATTAGAAAATTAAGAAAAACATGTACGTCATTATGTATGTAATTTATTATCCTCACACCTGTCCTTATGTTATGACGGGAGGCGACACTTCATGATACAGAGAGTGTGCCAAACAATAGGAACGTCGCAGATTGGTTCATTGTCTAGTTATTGGCATGCAGTCTTTCGTCTGATGGTTCCAGGCTCGGTTCTATAGGGGGTGGCTGTATGGGTGGGTGGGTTCAACTACATTGTTGGCCTCCCAGAGTCTATAAGTGATAAGTGGGAAATCTTTCTTAGATAAATAATGACGTGAATTTAAGTTGCAATTTTTTAAAGTAAATTGTACACAATTCTTTATTATTAGAATTGTCACCTTCTTATAAATTCTAATTTGTCTGTTACACCCCAAAGTTAAGCCATGTTCTGGCTTTGTTTTGATCTATATTTTTAATTTTATTTTGTATGTAATGTTATGTTTTGTACAACTTGATGTTTGTAAATATGAAGGAAAAAATGTCTAAAGAATGTGTCTATTCAACAATGAATGAATAACTAGTAAAACGCCAAAGTCTTTGTTAGACGAGTGATCGAGCCATGTGTTGAGTACCCGGGAAGATTCCATTTCCTTTCTCTACCGCAGGATGGATCTTACCCATCCATCAAATAATTGTCAAACTTGTTAATTTTATAGCTTGATCCTATCGTCAAAAATCTTCTATGATAAATAACATGGGGACGATTATGCCCCGTGATCTTGGAGGATTTCGTTCCAAAAACATATTGGCCATTATTGACATACTTGACAAACGTTTTCTGTACATCCGCCACATTTCGCCGTGGGCGGTTCTTGATGGCAAATTGTAATTTAAGATCCCACATCTGACAACATATTAAGTAGACTGCGGTCTTAAATTACTAAGAAAGTATTAATTTGAAGTTGAGTCACGACAGATGTATGTTAAGTTGTCAGAGCATTGCACTCAACAGACAAAAATAATTTAAAGAGCTTTTTTTTCTTTATGAACAATATCCAATGATTGCTTACTCTAATGAAATATGAATGCATTTTCGCGCACGACTAAATATTGTCATTAGGGTATACAGAATTAATGCCGTCTCTGGATTTATTAAGACTTAAGAATAATGCTCTATTTCCTGTCTTCCTAGACAATTCCAATTATAAAATACTTCTTAGAGCTCCCGCTTTCCAATGAGGAAGCTTGTTAAAAACTCAAACAATAACGATTCTATCTCTCGCTTAATATTACACCTTATGCAAACACTTCGTTAGAAGATAGATAGATCGTTTCTCGTGATGCTGCACGTTGATTCTTTTATGAGCAGAGTGGGAGTAGCGAACGAAGATAACACTTAGCTGACTGTACTAAGAGGAAAAGTCTTATTATTTCTTTATTTTAGTGTATTATATTAATTCATTATTTATTGCAAGAAATCCCGAAACACATAGTAAACTTCATTTGTTGAAGAGAACAGAGGGCTTGGCCCATAGCTGGTTCTGATCCCCTTTATTGCAACTAAATAGAAATAACCTACATATTATAATATTATGATCATAGGATAAAATTAGTATGTTATATAAATCAACTACATGTTGTAGAATCAAAATATAACTTAGTTTTAAACATAAAAAGTTAAATGAAATTTTAACTAAAATAATCTTGTATTCTACTATTGAAATTTATTTATTATTGAATGTTTGATTGCTATCTAACAATCATAGTACATGTGCGTCTGTTTATCTAAAAGCTTAAAATGTTTTAATCATTTCCCTTCAATAATTAAGGAAGATTAGATTTTAAAAGTAAGCAGGCGTTAAATAAAATAAATCTCAAGTATTACTGGGAATGTAAATAATATCCAATGTGTTGCTCATTATAATAATACTGTTGCTAGGTAAGATATAAAGAGGCTTCAACGGGGTGAAGTTCGAACTCGAACTAGCTAAAAGAAAATCTACAAGAACCGTAGACCAATAACTCATCTCCTAACGTGTCTTTCGTTTTGCTCAGATTTATTAAGTTATTATAGTGAAAGAAAAAAACCTCGACAAAGAAGTTCAATGAAATGGAATTTATTGTATTTCATTTGCAGCAATTTGTCGGAAATCGCGATTCAACCGGCGAGAATCGTTATGCTTGTTAGTACTTTTCTACTACTTTACACCAAAGTCACCGTCAGGGATTCGAACCCGTCGAGCTACATACCCAAAACTCTAAACTACATTGTGAATTTCTGGGAAACCCGAACTTCTATGTTATATTTCAGATCCATGTTTAAGTTCAGCCAACACATTTTTTTAATAATTCATCTGAATATTTGATTATAGCAAAAATATATAGGTCTAAAACTTTGCCAATTTGCTTTCAATTAAAATGAGTTGCAGTAGATTTATGCACAATTTATATTTTTTCAATAGTTAATAACTTCTTTTAGAATTGCTGCAATAAAGAATATAAAACTACGATGTAATAGCAAAAACGTATAAATTTATAGTAAATTATACATAAAAATATAAATTTCCAACCTCAAATCACCGCCCTAAGGCTGACACCGTTCACAACAACAACATTCTAAAAAATGTGAACTTTGTCCAACCGGTTGGACAAAATCTTAAAGGGGCTAAAAACCCCAAAAATTATTTTTTACCACTTGATCTATAGCACAATACTACACTCAAATGACCGTTTAAAAAATTATATCTTGTAACTGTGATTTAACACGAATTTTTTAATTTTTTTGATCCAGAAATTTTGGAAAATTGGTGTTTTGGGAAATTTCTTAAATCGGCTTTAACCTGCTTCTTTTTTGGTCCACATAGATACTAGAGCATAGTGCCAATCTAAAATGCCCCTTTATAACATCGTGTCTTGAAACTGTGCTCAAATATACCCTCAAACACACAAAAATATGAATTCCAAAATCACACCCCATCTTGGTAATCAGCATATTTTGACCGAACTACTTGCCCAAATTACAAAACAAAATATAGAGAATTTACAGAAAAGGCTGAAGAGTACGTCAATAATGGCCAATATTTTTTTGGATCAAAATCCTCCAAGGTCACGGGGCATAAAGATCGTCCCCATGTTATTTCTTATGGGAGATTTTTGCCGATGGGACCTAGCTCCAAAAATGTCATGTTTGACAATTTTTTGGGAGGTCATGGTGGCCCCAATAATTTTTCTGTTAATTGCTAAATTCATTACTAGTTAGCCTGAATGAAATATATTTTTTGAGTTTAGCGGTTAAATACCCCTTTAAGTAGATGTATTCTTTTATCTTCCATGGCGACCGTGAGCAAACATTTTAATGTTTCTATGTCTAGAACAAAATATTTTGATCATCAATGCCATAATATCTGCATCCTTGTGATTACCTTCAACGTTCGTATAGTCAATATGTTTGAACCCATACCGCCGAACATTGAATATTGCATTTACAAATTGCGGCATAAAATATGATCATACATGTTTTTCTTTTCATTTTGCAAACAGCCATGTCTTTTTAAGTAGGATCATGGCTATGAATTAGAAATTTTGTTTCTTCAGAGAAAGCATTTCTTTAAAACACTATTTTTTGTTCTACATGCTTAAAAATGTGGTCGGTTTTATGTCGTCTATACTACCTAGGGACTTGGGAGTACGAGCGGGTGATAAACTTAATAAAATAGGTCACCAAATACAAGAGATGTAAAATTATATTTTTCAATATTAATATCTGCGCCAGTTTCTTGATATTTTATAGCAATATCGTATCGTAGAAGTTGTTGAATGGCCATAGAAAACACATTATTCTCACCCGTTAAAATGTGTCTGGGAAGAACCTAACCAAATATTACGATAACCCTCGATGCAATCATTATGCATTTATCAAGAGCAGACACTTTTACTTTTAACCAGGTCAATAACTATGCAACTTAGTAGGTACAGGAAATTATATAAATCCTGTTGTGCTCATCATTTGTAAGAAACATCCAATAGAATAAACTCACCCTTAGCATGCTAGGACCAATTTGTCTAACTTTATAAATGTCATGTTCTCTTTTTGTCTTTCATGTACTGTTAAACTTGTAAATAGGGAACCTAAGTTTTGAAGGCGGGAAGGAAATTGGTTCTCTCTGGTCTCAGCGCCCATAAGAATTAGCATGGTACGAAAATGTAACTCGCCGCATCTTTTGACTCGCGCAAAAGAAATCTAAACCAATAACATCACAAGATGCATAATTTTGTGAAGAAGATGATGGCATTCTACTTTGCTCGATGACGCTTCCTGAATCAAACTGTTATGAGTTAAATGGACCCATGTTTGCGCGCTGTCGCAATGTACTCTGACTGAGCGGCAACCTAAGCGAGACGCAGCCACGTTGTGTGCAGCTGTGCATCCTCGCATACCACGCGCCTGTCCATGGTTGCTAAATGTACTTCGCATTTAAGATTTTGTTGGCACATTAAAGGATATTTTATTAGTAATGTTTAATCTAGTACAACCCAGTGACCTCACAGTAGCCACAAAGCAAGTCGGATACCAAATGTTATGCTGATGCCACGTACAAAATGTTTTTACGTTCTTTTTCATGAGCAGTTTGGAAGGTTTTTCAACAGTGTAAAATGTAGATTTCACTTCAACTCATAACAAATTTCATTATATTTGTGATAGAGAAGAGTTATGTATATCCACGCAAAGAGGAAAGATTATAGTTTCTTACAGTAGAATATAATTCCGGTCCGTGGTCGGGTTCTCACGCTATCGCTTACGAAACATTTAGCACGGGTTAATCGCCTATACCTCGCTGACGGGAGAGAACCGGACAACGCCCACTTAGGTTCCCTATCTGTAATCACTGTGTCAGGCTACAGAGGGCCACACTTGTCCTGCATTCCTTCCTGCCCTTCCTGCCCTATGGGCAGGTAAAATACAATAAATTATTATTAAGGGATGATATTTACTTATTTTGTGTTATATAATGGGATAAACGAGATTTCCAACAATAAAGATAATTTTAAAGATGATATTTCATATCAATGAACATCCTTACCACTTACACAAAGTAAAATAAAATAACCAGATTAATTAATCCGAGAGTTGCAGATTATTGACACTCACGTAAAAATGTGCCAATACATGCTTAACCAATCTAAAATTATGAGAAAACACTTGACCATGTGTATAACATTGTTTCATGTCCTCCAAACAACTTATTGTAATCACACTTTGTGCCCACAATTAGCACAAATATTTCAAAGAGTTTTTTTTGAGCATAATAAAAGTAAAATGAAAATGGATGTGAAGAGAATAGAAGAGATGTACCCAGTGGCCCAAAAGCTCACTTTCAGAAAATTGTGGAGTATTCGGGTTCGATTCCCGGTCGGGATACATCTTTTCGAACGTTTCTCTACCTTCATCAAAGTAGTCTAGACTGTATTCGTAACACGCAAACCACCGTTTAAAATAAAACAATTTTTTCTTACTACATTGAAACTGCCTTAAAACTCCCACATGAGTCCAACTAAAATAGCATCGAAGTTATATTTTGTTTGTTAATAAACGCTCACTGTAGCGATTTGTTTTGTCTCTCTGTCTTCTCTTATATCCCCCCCCCCCCCCACCCCCCCCCCCACCGCCCCGTCACGGAAGTCGATATCAACCCCCGGCTCAGATTCTTTTTTCAGTCTCCGGACGAACCCCCACAGTTTCTCATCCCACAAGGGTTTAAACGGTCATAGCGCTCTATAGACCCTCCGAACCCCCCCCCTGGGACAGTCGATAACAGAGCAAATACTTTATTTTTATTTTATAGCCCTACCTGATATGTTATACCTTGCACGGTCGAATTTTGAGTATACGTAACATATTTTACAAGACGAATTTATTGTACCGCGACTGTTTTGAGACCTTGCCTGTCCTCCAAATTCACCAATACAAAATACCACATTTCAGAAATTTATTTATAGGCAAAATTCTTTTGAATATATTCTTTATTTGAAACGTTTAAGCTACGTTTCAATCCACTCAGGATGATATTGATGACATTTTCTTTCGTTTACTTGTAATGATATTAAATAAGAATAATTTTGTGACAAAATGGTAACTTTTTTAGACAGTTTTTCATTAGATTTGGATGTCTAACTTTCAAAACACGACATTTTCACAAATTCTTATTTTCAGTGATTTTTTCTCGTTTGATTGATTTTATAAATCATCTGTGGCTTATGCACTTTTATCACATTTAGTCAATTCAAACACAATACCTTCCAAAAGAAATAGGTGCCAGCAAAATGTAAAATAAATAATATTGTACTTTATTGGCCTAACGATTCACAGAGTATGTTAACCTGAAAATGATGCAATGTATAATAGTTTTATAGAGGAAACAAATTAATATTTTGCATTTTAAGTTTAAAGCATTCTGTTAAATTGTATTTGAAACGGTAGATTTCTTTTTGCGATCTAGTTCACGACTTGGCTTATCTCAACACAATCTAGCAAGAACACGATACCTTCTTAGAAACTGATGTTTTGACGAGATACAAGTTGTTAACACTGACACCATTGACTAGTTAGTGTTCTTTTAGGGCACTCAACTGAATAAGTAGATCGTGGCCTTGAACGACTCACTGCACGATCACGTGATGCACTGGGTTCGATTCCACGTGGGGTCACGTGTCATTCTCACCTATCTCGTGTCAGTTACAGGATCTGGCTTTACTAGAGGCACGATGGCATACCGATGCTCCATTTTTTTTCACTTTTTTTTTATTACAACAACTTTTGTATTTACACTGTATATACATATCAAGTTCACATATCAAATTCACAGAAATTAAAATTAGGTTTTAGTGAAAAGGAGAAGACACATTTAAATAAGAACTTAAAATAAACAAACCAACAAAATTTGAGGTACATCCTTAAACACGTTTACCTATGTGTGAGCCTGTAAAAAAACAATTATAGCCAAAAAAGTCTTGTCAAAATGTTTCTAAAATAAATTCCTTTTTTGGATGAGCGTAGCGAGCGTAGCGAGCGAAGCGAAGATTCCATTTCACTACACTGGAAAAAAAAATCCGGAATGTTTTTTTTTTTTTTTCTTCTTTCTTTTTGTATTTTTGTGTGTCTGTTAACACGATTCCGGCTAAACCGATACTCCGATTGTGATGAAATTTTATGGAGGTCTTCGAAATCTCTGAACTTAGAACTGCCACGTTTTTGAGCGCAATCGGGAAATTTTTTCTCATAAAAAACGCAATTTTACGATTTTTTTCGAATTTTAAAACATTTCTTCGACTTATAACTCCTACATGCTTTATCCGATTGTAATGATTTTTTCACAGAACCTTTATTTTATGAATTAAGATATTCGTGTGAAATTTGAGCGTAATCGAAAAATTATTTCTCATGAAAATCGAAATTTTACGGTTTTTTTCATTTTTAAAACAATTCTTTGACTTATAACACCTACCCTATGAACACACATACGTTATAAAAACGTTTTATTACGGTATGGAATGGTATTTTAATGTTATGGTTATGGAATTACCAAAATATTACGTATGAAAAACCGTATGCAAAAAACATTTAAAATACCGTATCTCGATTACGTTTTTAAAACGTTATTATACGGTTACAAATGGTATTTGAAATTATTACATTTTTAAATTTCAAATTCAAAACACATACAAATTGGTTACACCACAACGTTAAAATAACGGTATTTAAATAACGTTTTAATAAACGTTTTAATAACGTTTTTAATGGTAAAAAATATCATGTTTTGTTCATGGGTATTAAAATACCAATTACATACGGTTATAATTTGGTATTGCCGTAGCGTTAAAATAACGGTATTTCAGTAACGTTTTAAAAACGTTTTAATAACGTTATTTATGGTATTTAATATAACCTTTTTTCGTGGTTATTGAAATACCAACTACAAACGTATAAACTATGGTATTACCGTAACGTTATTCAACGGTATTTCAATAACGTTTCAAAAACGTTTTTATACCGCCATAAATATTACAATTAATTCATAGTTATTTTATAAGTCAGTCTAAGTTAGTTCTGAGATAACTAAAAAAAGCTGTGCCGATATTCATTAATCCAATTATTACATATTTATTTTCTTATTTCTTTTTCCTCCTTCGTGGACTTTTTTATGAGTGAATGCTTTGACTAAATAATAAAATTAATTTATTAATAATTAATTAAAACTTACGACTTGATCTAAGTGTGGTTAATTTCAATGATTAGTTGTTCTATCTCGGAACAATCGTTTTTTTATACACTGCATCAAAACGACAATTAGAATTGCGCGTTTTCTCGGTATTTCCCTGATACTCTAAAAAGAAATTGATTCTTTGCGGCGTAATGAGATTACCAATTAGTTGTCATACAATTTGAGATAAAGCAAACATGGAAGTGTAATGTGAATCTCCAGCAATTAATGCTTACTATTTCACAAATGCCTGCCGTGTATTAATTTGACGTGGATTTTCCAACAAATAACCAATCAATCCAATCAACCAATCTAGGTATTCCTCTGCTGCACTGTTGTCTTTCAAGATTATATTGAAAATAATACTTCATCCCGCTGAAGTTTTGCCGAAATAATTTA
This sequence comes from Sweltsa coloradensis, assembly GCA_024449915.1. Classification (NCBI taxonomy): domain Eukaryota; kingdom Metazoa; phylum Arthropoda; class Insecta; order Plecoptera; family Chloroperlidae; genus Sweltsa; species Sweltsa coloradensis. The sequence goes on along the minus strand of JAMZAV010000339.1, from coordinate 337,942 downwards.
TGAATTAATAATGTAAGACGGTAAGTTTGTTTACATACTAAGTAAAAATATCTTCAACGACATCAGTTTTATCTTATGTTTCAAACTAAAATAGATTCTTATTTTGTTGCAAGAGACGCAAGCGCATTTTTGTTCCGCAATGGGACATCTCCACAAAGACTACTCGCGCGCGGGCTCCACCTCTTATGCTAGCTGACGCGCGATGTACTGCACAGCTGCAGTGGCCGAGTGGATAGCGCGTCCCGATCTGGAGGAAGGTATCCCGGGTTCGAGTCCGGGTGTTGGCGATAAAATTTAACCATGTGTATTCGATCTCTTCTAACATTAAAATGTACCCCTTATCTCGGACCGGTGACACAAAACTCGTAGACTAGAAAGAATTTTTGTTTTAATTAAATTTTTTGATAGTAGCTTTTTTGCATGTCTACTAGATAGCGCTAGTGGAATAACGTTATAAAAAAGTATGGTTTAATGTTATTATTACGTATGATAAATACGTATTTATTACGTATGATAAAACGATTTAATACGTATGTAATACGTTATAATAACGTATGTGTGTTCATAGGTACATGCTTTATCCTATTGTATGATTTTTTTCACAGAACTTAATTTATGAATTAATATATTTGTGTAAAATTTGAGCGCAATCGAATAACTATTCTTATGAAAATTTCTTTTTGCGATTTTTTTCTTTTTTAAAAATTACGATTAATTAAAAAAATAAGTTAACTTTTTATTTAATTTCATTTATTTAAAAAAAATCTTCGACTAATTAATGATTTTTTCACAGAACAACAGTAAAAAATCCGCGTAACACATGGCAACTTAGTGCACCAATTACGCTCATCCAACAACGCGGCGGGACTTAAGCGTTTCCTAGTATAACATACACTGAGACACATCGTCTTATCACAAAGCTTGGCTACAAGCTTGCAACTGAGTGTTGCTTTCAATAGTATGGAAAAAATTCAAGAACTTCTAGAAAAATGTAGTGTTGGCTGATAGTCGTAGCGCTACCGTTACTCTAAGAGACTGCTTGGGCAGGTTCCAACTTCAATACCCTCCACCGACAATTCTGACTGCAAGTTCGTTCAAGGTTTTCTTAATGTTGCAATTGCGAATGCAAGGAACTGAGTCCTCTTAACAGTTCTTGACATTCCCTTCACGAAAACAATTATCCTTACTAAAAATTACTATGTGTAGTCTCGTCTCCTGAAGATGGGTGTGCATTGCATTTTTTTCCTTTTGAATTCCGGGATCGAATTCCATATCATTTTCGATTGTTACTTATTGGATGAGCGTAGCGAGCGTAGCGAATATTCCATTTAACTACACTGGAGAAAAAATCCGGAATGTTTTTTTTTTCTTTTTTTTTCTGTGTGTATTTTTGTGTGTCTGTTAACACGATTCCGGCTAAACCGATGCTCCAATTGCGATGGAATTTTATGGAGACCTTCGAAATCTCTGAACTTAGAACTGCCACGCTTTTGAGTGCAATCGAAAAGTTATTTCTCGTAAAAATCTCAATTTTACGATTTTTATCGTTTTTTTTAATTCCTTCGACTTATAACACCTACATGCTTAATTTGATTGTAATAATTTTTTCACAGAACCTTTATTTTATGAATTAATATATTCTTGTAAAATCTGAGCGTAATCGAAAAATTATTTCTCATGAAAATCGCAATTTTACGATTTTTTTCGATTTGTTAAATTTCTTCGACTTATAACACCTACATGCTTTATCTGATTGCAATGATTTTTTCATAGAACTTTAATTTTATGAATTATTATATTCTTGTGAAATTTGAGCGTAATCCAAAAATTATATGTTAAAAAAAATCGCAAATTTACGCTTTTTTCGTTTTTTTAAATTACGCTCATCCATCAACGCGGTGGGACTTATGAGTTTCCTAGTGAATAATTAAGAACCTTTACAAAAATAACTACCTTTCTGATCGAAATCTTCAACCACAGTAAATCATTATTCTTGACCCTATCCTATTTCAACATGTGTTATTAGAAACGTTGCAAACTCCACATAATATCCAAGTTTAATCATAAAGCAAATATACAAACTTGTAAAGCTGGTACTTTGGCTATAATGGTAGAATTACGTTTATTGACCACGACCTCTTCGCGTGTTTAAGACTAAAAGAAGCTGAGAGTTGTAGAAATGTCATCGACTACACCGGTCATCTTTCCGCAGCAAAATATTTTCTTTTTCACGTTCTGTAAAATACAGATACATCGTAACTGACGGAGGACTGTCAGTTGAAAGACCGCATGCACGATCTTCTGACAAAACCAAAATTACTGGCTATAAATTGGCTAGGTTGAGAATTGAAAAGTCTCCATTATCCCGAATTTTCTCCAAACGTGATACGAACAATAAAACGATCCAGGGATTCACGACTTCGATGATGACGTTCAGAGCTTGCGTCACGTGACTTGGCGTGACGTCAGATTTAACCGCTTCGTCTCCAGCGTCAGGTCTCGTATTGTGGAGCCTATAAACGCTATATGCCAGTTTCCAAGCCAACGTGTCGACCCTAAACTGGCCGACCTGCCCCGTCATGGGTAAAGATGTAAAAAAGGTTTTTTTTGTTTGTAAATTCGCGTCTTAAAATAAAAATTCGCGATTTTTCGTTATTTACTGAAAAACAATTTGCTAATGCACAACACAAAAAAGTCTCGTTTTAAATTATCAATATCACAAATTCCAGGACATTTAATGATTAATTTAAAAGAAAAACAAACACACGAGAGTGAGAATTATGTTTTAATTTTAAGCTCAATTTCAGACTTCAGTTTTCAAAGTTTCCGACAGTTTTTACCAGGATTAATTTCGACTACCCGGCACCTCCACCAAAATTACGAAATTATGCATTTTTGTGTAATGTCGATATTTTGATATGAAGTATTCTGAGCTTACTCGCGTACAAACGATTATTACGATCTCACAATCGCGTTTTATGTTCTGGCACCTCCACCATATGAACCAGCCAGAATTAATTTAATTTCGACTACCTACCCGGCACCTCCACCAAAACTTAATTTTATTTTTGAAATTTCGTGACCTAATTCGCGTTTAAAGACATTGCTAATTTCGCCACTTGTTCGCGGTATCAACTAAAATATCGCGAAAATTTGCGAATTGGAAATTAGTAGCATTCAATCACAATTCAGATGATTCATGTGCAAACTGAATTTGAAGCGATTATTGTAACTAAAAAAAAATCGCGAATTTCGTTCTCACCATTTTTGCACATTTCTCCCATGACTCATGTGATAGGTGAAATACAAAAAAAACTAAATAAACTAAAGCTCTCAAGGAATGCAACTATATTTTATACTGGGAAAACGCTTAAGTCCCGCCGCGTTGTTGGATGAGCGTAATTGGTGTATTGAGCTGCCATGTGTTATGCGGATTTTCTGTTGTTCTGTGAAAAAATCGTTACTAAGTTGAAGATTTTTTTAAATTTATTTAAATTAAATTAAAAATAAACTTTAATTTTTTTTTTTTTAATTAATCGTAATTTTAAAAAAGAAAAAAATCGTAAAATTTCGATTTTCATAAGAAATTATTATTCGATTGTACTCAAATTTCAAATGAATATATATATTCATAAAATTAGGGTTCTGTGAAAAAATCATTACAATCGGATAAAGCATGTTGGTGTTATAATAAGGCAAAGAATTGATTTAAAAAAGAAAAAACCCGTAAAATTTCGATTTTCATGAGAAATAATTTTTCGATTGCGCTCAAATTTCACACGAATAATAAATTCATAAAATTAAGGTTCTGTGAAAAAATCATCAAAATCGGATAAAGCATGTAGGTGTTATAAATCGAAGAAATTTTTTAAAAAATCGAAAAAAATCGTAAAATTGCGATTTTCATGAGAAAACATTTTTTGATTGCGCTCAAAAACATGGCAGTTCTAAGTTCAGAGATTTCGAAGGCCTCCATAAAATTTCATCGCAATCGGAGTATCGGTTTAGCCGGAATCGTGTGGACAAACAGACAAAAATACAAAAAGAAAGAAAAAAAAACATTCCGGAATTTATTCTCCAGTGTAGTAGAATGGAATCTTCGCTTCGCTCGCTACGCTCATCCAACAAATAGGTTAAGAAAATTTTGTTTGTGGCTGTTCGTACATCTCTTATAACATTCTACTTTTACCACATCTTAACTAGCCTCATGCATTCATTATTGGGATGCAGATTAAGAGAGCGTTTATGAGTAATTTTATTTCCATTCGGTGGTCAGCATTGATTCTAAACTCAATGGTCATAATGCGTAGACGCACGGTGAGGACGGTACTGTCCCTGATGGCCATGTGCTCCTTAACTGGGATAGACTTTACGTGAATGTAGTCCGGGCGGCTATTAGGGACACGCGAGAGTACGTGCTATCATATGCCTACTAATTGGGGACTATTATAATGTATTTCATTGATTTGTGTGGGGTGGCAGTCTATGTATGTAGATCTGTCAGGAAACAAGAGGGGGTGGCTGTGAGAGGTTAAAGCGGAGTCGACAAGAGGGTCAGAGACTAAACGAGGGGTGGATAAGAAAGCGAGGCCATCGAGCGGAAAATATGAGAAAGTTTCCGTCACCTCCTGTAAAAAAGCGTTCTAATGCCCCCCCCCCCCCCCCCCCCCCGCCCCCATTCACCGATCTCGTCCTTTTAAAAACCCCGTCTCAATGAGTGAACGGAGAAGGGGCGGATTGCTGAAATATTATTCGCTTCTATCACTTGAGCCAAGTTGAAAGGCGAAGCAGGTTGGAGTGGATAGAAAGCTCATTTCGAAGTTGCAGTTTTGCCGGAGGCGCGCCAAGTGGCAGAGGAGAGAAGCTGTGAGGAACAGCCCCGGGTCCAGATGACAAAGAGACGACAGATTCCTACAGATGATAAAGAGGAAGACATTTTCTACCCGCAGCTGATAACTGACTGAGAACGTCACCCCTCAACCCTCATTTTACTCGTTTATAGGGAATCAAAGGGATCGATCTAGCACGAAGAAAAATGGGAACGATATTTTTAAGATAGACACTTTGATAAACCTTGCAAACCAAGCATAATAAACGAGTTTTACTTTTTACTTAGGTATAGGCTATATTTAAGATTCTTCAAATCGAATTTTTTAATTCCGATGTATTTTGTAAAAAAAACTTTTAATTTAAAGTAATTTGATTAAGAAAGATGAAACGAAGAACTTTTAGTTAGGTCGCATTTTATCTTTAGAAATTGGGAATTCTAATGATACACTAATGAACGTTATTCAATCGCGATGAAGGTAATACACCCAATTTCACGTTTGGTCGGAGTTAGCGCCACCCTTGAAAACCAGAGGACATTTCCAATCTGTGGGTACATTCCGTGACTTAATGATAATGTTTAATTCTAAAAAAGCGACAGTTTCGCAACCCTGTTATTTGTCTTGGTAACGTAGGCCAAGATGTGCGAGTTGAATTTTGTATAGAATTTTACGTTTAAGTTATAATCTTAAGAAAAATCGTATTAATCTAGTGATTCGATCTACGCAATCTGAAGAGTTAGAAGTGGTTTTAAAATGTAACTACCAAAACTTTTTCTTACATCACCATAATAGCTGAATGACATAATAGGTCTAATGTTTTAAATATGGGCGAACAGAATCATTTAATTATGAGTAAGTAGTTGGTACTAATTTGCAAAAATTTTATTTTCAAATTTCAGGAAAAGTGTTTTCATTTAAAAAGTAAAATCTATGTTAAATTTCCTCTTTTTCATTCCCTTTTAAAATGTTTCCATCCATACTTCTTGACATACGAAACTTTTTTTTGACATATTAAAATGAAACTATTTAGTTACTATTTTTTATTAATAATCGGTGTTTACAGCGTAAAGAACACATAATACGAGTCACTAGAAACAAACGAGACTGGCCAAAATTGTATTTAAAAATAAATAATCACTCTGAGTAGTTTCAAACTTAGAGTTGATCACGTTTGTTATAATGTTTTCAGCGAAAAAGTAATCTAGATCCACTTACAGTCATACCAATTCAAAATAGTGAACATTGTGTTAGAAGTAATTCATTAATAACGCCATAACCCTTTTTTTCTAGACAACATAGAAGTGCACATGCAGACATCGTATGGCATCATAACCCTTGAGAGTGTTAGAATTCAAGATGGAAGATAGAATTCAACGTGCCGTGTTTAGCAGTGCCCTTTATATTTCAACACAAAACAACTCTGCAACGAATAAAAGAGCTGTACAAATAGAGCTTACATCAAAAGTTGTTATTTTATCCATTCAGTTTAAGGATCTCATTAGCACATACATACAAACAAAAGCTCGGAGCAAAAGCATAATTAAAAGATTCACCCTCTGAGCGAAAAAAGTATTTACCGATCTTTGAAGTTTGGTGCAATAGAAGACGGTGACCTAGATGGTAGCAAACACTGATGTCGCTTCACGTTATAAAAAACAGATATTCATCTAGAATATCACAGAAGAGCATTATGTTGGAAACTACTTAAAAACATATAAAAGCATTAGGTTGTGGTTGCGCTCGCAAATGGAAATGAACTAAAGAAAGATGAAGTTGATAACGACACACTGCTAGAATCTTTATTTTCCCACACTTATCGAGTTCTGCGAGGCTACGCGAAGAGAAAGCTACCAAAACGAGAAAATAGATTAATTTTTCACCCCTCCATCTTTTAGCACATATTACTAGCACTTAATTTTAAGGATGGTAATAAACACGTTTTCAACCATCGCTATCGCTTTATCTTTAATTTCCTTTTTGCATATCGTTAGAGCGATTCTATGTGCATACATCATCCCGATAAGGAGCTGTAGGGGAGGCTGAGATGGAAAGGGGGGGGGTAGGTGACCCCCTATCACCGCTAATCACACAATGGAACGGAGGCAGAAGAACCGAAGCAGACGGCAGAGCTATCCCACGGACGAAATTAACACTCCCTACTTGCAGCCTCGGTGGCTCGTTCGCTTCTCGCCTCTCTCTCTCTCTCTCTTTCTCTCTCTCTCTCTCTCTCTCTCTCTCTCGCGCGCGAACACAATAGTTGCCACATTATCAGAGCATACGTTATGAATCTTACGACACGTCATTTACTTGTTTTCTTAGTAAGTTAATATACCTTATCTTTATGTATTTATTTAATTTTAGCTGCGGTCACTTGCACTGTATACCATTTACTACCTAGCCAACATGATTACGATGTTTCACTTCTCAGTATACAATTGGTCTGTTATAAGAGTGTGTGAATACAACTACATTAACTACCATTCTAATGTTAAGACATAGTTAAGAACGACCTCTTAAAGAATTCACTCACATTATTATGATAGATTATTGGTGCAGTCATTAGGGTTACGCGTTTAAAATAACCTAGTTCGGCCTTCAAAATTGTACACCACAAATTATATTAAAACAATACAAAAATGGATTTTCTTAAAGGGGCTAAAAAAACAAAAATTATTTTTTACCACGTGATCTATAGCACAATACTAACTTAAATGACCGTTTAAAAAATTATATCTTGTAACTGTGATTTAACACGATTTTTTTTAAATTTTTTGATCCAGAAATTGGCGAAAATTGGTGTTTTGGAAAATTTCCAAAATCGGCTTTAACCTGCTTCTTTTTTGGTCCACATAGATACTAGAGCATAGTACCAATCTAAAATGCCCCTTTATAACATCGTGTCTTGAAACTGTGCCCAAATATACCCTCAAACACGCAAAAATATGCATTCCAAAATCACACCCCATCTTGGTAATCAGCATATTTTGACCGAACAACTGCCCAAGTTACAAAACAAAATATGGATAATTTACAGAAAAAGCTGTCGAGTACGTCAATAATGGCCAATATTTTTTGGATCAAAATCCTCCAAGGTCACGGGGCATAAGATCGTCCCTATGTTATTTCTTATGGAAGATTTTGCCGATGGCACCTAGCTCGAAAATGTCATGTTTGGCAATTTTTTGGGAGGTCAAGGTGGCCCCAATAATTTTCTGTTAATTGCTAAATTCATTACTAGTTAGCCTGAATGAAATATATTTTTGAGTTTAGCGGTTAAATACCCCTATAAGTAGATTGATATTCCTAAAAATTGTGGTATACAACAAGGCAAATGGTACGTTCTTAATTCTTTTTGTAGTACAAACATATATTTGCCAAATAAAAAGTTCAATGGTCCAGACCAGAGGCTGCGCTGAATTCGTATATGATACATGCTTTAAATTTGATGGTTACCTCTTTATTTATTGTGTTCTTCTATTTACCTTTGCATAATAAATCATTATAATATATTGTAAAGTTAATTAACTATTATTAATTAATATGAGTGTGCCAATATGGGTGAAACGTCAGGCGTGAGTGGCTAGCTGGCTTTGATAAACCCGGGATCTTAAACATTTGCCTAAACTCCCTACCCGACGACATTGTTGTAAATGGGTTCAAACATTAGATTACCATTATTATTTATAACATATTATTAAAGAAAAAATTTGCTTGTAATTAATGGTCCATGGTTGAACGATTATAAGTACTTAATTTAGTTCATGTTTAAATCTATCTTACAATACACAGTGCATATACTTTGTGTTCAGTTTAAAGCGTTTTAAAGCAAGAGTGCAAAGTGCAAACAATCATAAACTGTTACCTCAATCTCTTCCAGATCGGTCCATAGATAAATACATCGTTATTGGGCCTACTTTGTTATCAACTTTTACTTTAATTGTGTGATCGGAAGTAGTACTCACCGACCTTGGTCGTCAGCTCTAATTCATGTTTAGAGAAGGTGAAAGGGAAAGGGGAAGCGAAGCATATTATGAGTCTTAACCTGTTGAACACGACTTGCCCGGAGAATGTTCCCTCCACCTAAAGTAACTCGTTTCAACTTGATTTTGAAGGCCGGCCCAGAAATACGTGATTATCAAAGATTTGGAATAAAAACAATTCTTGCGAATAAAGGTCTAATACGTGTAAATATATCCCGAATTTATTTTTCGGGGTAAGGGAATAGAATAATACAAAAATTTTCTCTAAATTTCTGTTGCTATACCTTTGATTATTCGGTTGCAACGATTATCGGCTTCTGATTGGTCCGTCACAACGATTTTGTTGTTGTTCTAAGCTCTTACAACAATTTCTTACGACTATTTCAAGATTGATTTAACACGCTAAAGTCCTATATCCCCTTTGACCATTTCAAGTCTTACGACGGTATGAGAACCGATTAAATATATGTTTGTTACAAATTATGTTTGACAATGTAATCATTGATTGTAAATTGTTTTGCCCTACTCACAAAATTGTTTTTTTTCCTGCCAGTTTGATAATAATCATGCGATATTCTTGTCTATCATTGCAAGAAATACATTTAAATATCATCATAACACGTTGCTTGCCTCACAATTGATATGCTTACTATTATAATATAATAGGCATGTTATTAACATTTTATTTTCAAGAAAAAGGTAAAAGATATTCAAACATTATATGGTAACTATATTAAAAGTTATCTTTAAATTTGTAAAGGGTGGCATTCATATTCGTGCGACGCATGTCAATGTCGAAATAAAATATTTATACTACAAGTCAAGGGTTTGGCTTGATCTCAATCATCTCAACCACACGCGGGCGGTTTAGATAACTGATTATACCTCAAAAGTTCTACATCAAAGAAATCACCTTGTACCAAACAAATCAACCCACAATGTCCGTGTGTGTTGTTTGAAACATGACAGTATCATGTATGCCTATGTCCTAGGATTATAGAAACCGTGTTCTGTTTTAGGTCAAAGAGTCGTCAAATATAACATCAAACATTTTATCCCCATATTTCTGACTAGCTGAAAATATTTATAATATTCACTGAATAAATTGTTAAACCTCTTAACGGCCCTTATCAAAAAGAATTAATTTATGATTACATCTATTTATGGAATTGAACAATTGATTGGATACAAATAGATAAATAAATCATCAATAAGATGAATAAATATGTGAAATATCAAAGTTGTAAAAGTAGTGCCTTTGCATTGACAGAACGGTATCGCTTTGAATTTTACATTCCTAGTACCAAAACCCTGGATTAGTTGGGAAAATTTCCCCACTATTTTGTTTCAATATAGATAGATGTGAAGATTTTTCGTGGGAAACCAGCCCATGTCTGGAAATGGCATACCCTTCGTCTTGTGTCTTGATTGAGTGCATATACAAATAATGTTTATCTAAGTATCTACAACTTATAATTGAAACTACATTTAAAGTAAGCACAGGTACGAGTACCCAATGTCGGGAGCCAAGAACGATAGCCTACCAACAAACTCGCCTTTTTATAACCCAAATGATTTGTTGTAAGAAGTCTATTGCTTGGAACACATATTTAGCCGTAGGTCCTGTTCGGTTCTTGTCGTGAGGTGGCAATCGCGCAAACAGACGGACATAAGTGCATGGTGCATAATAATTCAATCGTTTATGCTAGAAACAGAATCGTTCCCATTTGACATGGATGAGTTGAGTATTTCTCTTTTTTTCTTTTTTTCCCCACACCATTTTTATATTTGGTTCATTAATTAATTGTATTTGATATCCTTTTGAATTTATTGCCAAAATGTTTGTGTTTTAATGCATTGTTGTTGTAATATTACTATTTCAAATATTTACTTGGTGGTGGTTCATTGTTGTGTCTGCATCTATGTTATTAGATTTATTTAGTTGTCCTCCTTTGTAAATCACTTTTTAACTGAATGTGATAGTCGTTAAATAAATAAATACAAATGACACACATTATTATAATTTAATATCATTTTTGTATTTTTATTCCAGTCAATGTTGTTTGAATTAATTGGGCTGAAGCTCCAGTTATTTATTCAAATCCACGCTAATGATTGCAGACAATAGTCCATCAGTTCCACCAAATATTATCAATATTAATTAATAAGTAACTCTTTAACACAATGAAGTCTTATCCTAATGAAAACGGAAGATAAACATAATAATTCCGGCTACATTTATTAGGCCTTCCTTACATTATAACTATCATATAACCTAAACTGAATCATCACTCTGTCAACATATATCACTCACCTAATGAATTTATTACAGGTTAATTGAATATAATTTGATTTATGTTAAGGATAAGACCGAATCACTTCAGTGGATTAGCCACTAAGGCTTGCTTTCCTGTCTCATTGTGTAATTTTTGCCTTGTGTACTAATACAGAATACAATAATAAATTCATTCACTCATCTTTGACAAGTTTGAAATGACAATCTCACATCCGAGCAATACCAGTGATATACATATTCCTCCGAGCAAAAGCAAAAACATTGGAATCACATTAGAAATACCCATCGAGACTTTATCATTTCCCACAATGTGATTCTCTAAAACGTATTCATTCGAAATCCTTTCGATTACTCCACCACTCATTAACTTGAGAATATTATCATTAAAAATATCAATGTACGGATTTGCTTTTGAAAACAGAATAACAGCCGTGTCCTTTGAAAACACTTGGCCGAGGAACACAAACTTACAACTCCAGGAGGACGCTTGAAAGTACTCACTTGGCATAATAAATGCTATTTTATGATTACTGCAAACAAGCGCGTCAGCGTCCGTATACACTGTAGGTAAATGATCAAAATTTGGTAAAACGAATCGTTGGTATATTTTTTTTAAACGTACCACTTTTAGCATTTTTCAACACTTCAAAAATACTTGATCCGACCATCGTCGTCACAGAATACGATCCCTCGTCTAACAAACCTTGCAATGAATTGAAAGGCATATATGGTACAACAACAGCAATACTTGACACCACTGAACCAGAGTAACTAACAACAGCTATGATACCCAGCAGCAATGCGGTTATCAAAACGATTCTCTTCGATGAAGCATTGGCACTAGGAATTTCTGCAGCTCCTTGATTGCACAATATCGTCTTGAAAGTGTAATAGAATGCGTCGATGATTGAGATATATTCGTCTGTGTAGCAACAATTATTATTGAAAGCGACTTTGTAAATTAATTTTAAAGTTAGAGATATTACTATGATAGATGCAAGAAATGCTACCCTAAGATTGAGGCTAAATGGTGATAGTAAAGTTGCGAGAGAGGCTTGTCGGAACCCCGGATCACGGATGTAAACTCGTTTGGTGGTGAAATAGAGAGGCACTGTAAACGAGACATGCTTTGCGCGGTTGATGTTAAGAGTAAACTGAGCAACGGCTACTTCTGCCTCCTTGCGAACCAGCTGGCCGATCATGCCATTCCAAGTGCCATTCTCATGAAGAACACCCCACGTCAGTTCTCCATCTCCGACGAACCTTGTAGTGAACCTTAAATGTTGTTCCAAAATTAGCCACACGTCTTTTACAAAACTTCGGAATGAAGTTGTGTTTCCGGATTTCGTTACAATCTTTGGATCCTTGGATGTTGTAGTTACATTGAAAACTTTCCCACGCAGATTGTTCCGCATTGCGTAGGGAGCAGTTTTTGAAAGCTGAAGCCCAGTCTTAGAGTTCCAGGAACCAAAATTGTACATTTGTAGAGGAAAATTTTCTGTAACACGGTAAATCTCAAACAGTTCGAACGAATCATGAAGGGACTGGGCTACAATAAACTCACAATCAAATGGGATGTTGACGTTGAAAAAGAGTTTCTCCAAGTCTTCATCGCGGCTCGAGAAAAGAAGCCATATTGGTTTTAAGGAGCTAAATTCTTGCATGAACGTGTTCAGAAAGTCTATATGTATATCGTTGGCGACTACAAACACGGGGCGTTTGCATGATCTGAAATGTACCTTGCTAGTCACATCGATTGGTAAACGGATGCATAACGTTGCTGATGCCACTAAATTTTGTGACAAAGAGTCTTTGAACGTCAATATGAACGGATTCAATCTTACAAATGACAACGAAATAAATACAACTTGATAGAAAATACTCTTTGATGACACTGATGACATGTGACGTTTCTTTAAGATCTTCTTGGTAGTTTGCTGCTTGACTTGTCATGAGCGCGATCGCAAAGCAAAGTATGGTGGTTCCCACTTTCTTCATAACTGTTATGGGTAGACCTACGTGAACGGAGAATCGCTCTCACGTCACCAACATAATGTTTTCTAACAGACGAGCTACAATAAGACACTTTTCTGAATTGTTATAATAATTCCAATCGATTGTATAACAGGCTAGAATCATTTCCATTTGTCATGGGTGAGTTGCTCATATTGACCCACATTACCTTGTTTATAAAGAATATTTTTCCTTTCTCTTTAAGTAGACGTTAATTGACTCCCTTGGTTGACCGTCAGTGTTTGGTATAAGTGGCTATTACTGCGAGCATCGATCAAACCGTTGTTTACAAAGGCAAACCTTTTACGAACTAAATAAATAAAATAAATACATTCGTATTTAGAGTCTACCCACTCAGTTACATAACTGATTGTCAGTGGGGGATGTTAATTTGTAGCAAACCAAGCCAACCCTGTCGGCGCCGACACCATCGACAAGGGAACAATGCCTACCTACAGACATATTATATAAGTTGGAAACACCGATCAATCCAGCTGGACACGATTCCACCCGCCAGCGGACCCAGAATCAACGAGGATAATTCGTAATAACCTTAGAATTGATTAGCCTATGTGCCTCATTGCTGATTATGTGCCTCGTTGCTAGGACGGTTTCAAAGTCACCCTTTAAACATAGCCAAGAGATGAGGCGTCTCGTTCACTGGCGCAATTAGTTTTACCCACGATTGGTTTTATGTGCTCGATCTCATTAACCATGATTACGCCTATCTCCGTCACCAGAACCTGCTTTGGTTTCTCGGCATTGCAAACACTGCATAACTCGACACAATGAGGCGGTGTGCACGGTGAGAATGAAAGTGTTACCTGTTTTTACCAATTTATCTCGTGAAGCTGGTCACCGTGTGACCATCATTTCGGGTTTCGTGAATCGTGCTAGTGGACGGGCATGTACAGTTTATTATTGGATAGTTGTATCGCAATCAGATGCATATAGTCGTAAGACATCTGTTGCATGGTTTCAGTCGCGCCAGTGGACGAGCCGCCTTAAATTTATATCAGAAGTTAAAACATTCAAACCCAGGACGTTCTACATTGGAAGCAGGAATACCGAACACTAACCACAAGACCAACGAGCCACACAACTAAAATAAAACTATAAAAAGTTAAGATTGTCAAGAAGACGTTCAGTGTGCCACTGATCATGTTCAATAAACAACCATAGTTTTCTATCTGTACTTTAAATAAATAAATAAATCCGTATTTAGAGTCTATACCCACTCAGTCACATAACTGATTTTCAGTGGGGGACAGTAAACCAAAGCAACCAAGCCAACACTGTAGGCCCGACGCAATCGACGAGTGAGCGATAACCAACCAAATATCGATATTTTTTTAATATGAAATATAGCAATCAGTGGTATGGACAGTGAAAACACCCGCGGATCAACGCCAGAATCAACAAGGCCGATTCAGAACCACTTTAAATGTATTATGTGCCTCGTTGCTAGGACGGCTCAATAGTCACCGTTTACAAATTCCTAAGACAAGAACTGATGGACTGAAGTCCAAATCGGAAGTTAAAAAACTTCTGACTTTAGAGGGAATCGAACCCTGAACCTTCTGCATTGGAAACAAGTATAGACTAACCACAAGACCAACGAGCCACATTAAACATAAATTGTGTTGTATTATGTTCCGTTATGTTCTTTTGTACATATTATATTAGTAGACATATTTAGATTTTTATGTTTTATGATACCTTATATATTTCTTAGCAGATGATATTTTAGTTATTTTAGTGGGTGACCGCTCTACCCTGAAACTCACGTATACCGCTGGTTAGAGCAGATGGAGGGTTCGAAAGCTAGTATAACGGCTTCGTTCTCCTCGACGTCTGCTCGGCAGTCCGGGTTAGTGGAGGAACCTATATGACTGTCAAAGTTACACCGTCCTTTCGGATGGGACGTTAAGCCGTTGGTCCCCTTGGTACTTTTCGAAAGGAGTAGGCTACGTGCCGGTACCGGGTTTCCCCTCCTCCCTTCTGTTCATACTTCATCCTCATCTATCACCACTCATCGTCTCGATTAGGCAAAGTGCATAAATATGAGACGTTAAGCAATATCCAATCCAATCATTTTAATTCATTGTAATCCAATGTCTACATCACACTTGAAGACCATCCTCTGTTGTTGGTTATCTTACTCAAATTGCAATCTACATAACTGTTGTATGTAGCTGCTGATGTTATAAGTACTTGCTGCATTGAGATCTCCGATATTCGAAAAAATTTTGCTCTAACCTGGTAACGAAGTCGTAATCTCCATTTGATTATTTTTAAAAAAATGTATTTTTTGATGCTATCATCCGTATGAACTATTTTTAATTGTTCGTTACGGAGCCACGTGTTGAAAGCTTGGAAGTATACCCTGCCTAAAATATTTCATTCACATTTAATTCTCTGTTATCAGAAACAGTGAACAGTCCTAAAATTGGTAATATATAATTAACTCTTAGCCAGAATAAGTCTTAAATAAAAATCTAAGTACAAACATACAATGATTCAAATTAAACTGTCTGCTTAGCGTACTTACCATTGTCCTTGAAGACTATGCTGACGATTGACACATACGAACACAACCGATGTGTTGCCAATTCGATGTTGGTCTCAAAATTACCTGTCTATGATTCCAAAATACACTTGGTTTTACATTTACACTTTTACTTTTAATCACTTTCAACAGATTAACGAGAAAATTAGCACGTCACTGAACTTTAAGAAAAATCTCTTCATACCGGTAACGCAGATTACTTGACAATACAACATTACCAACAAGTTATCCCGTCGTAGTGGACGTGGTCGAAAGAACCACGGCTCATACGTTCCCGGCATCGTTGCCACTTACGGTAGGGCGTGAGAAGTCCGCGCGAGCACGCTACCTGACGCACCCGCGGAGCTGCAGGCTCACGCTTGCATCGGTGCACTCTGCCCCGAGGTACTAACCCACTCGGCACTCAGTCTCAGTCATCGCCTCTGGCATTCATACCTAGCTGTCAGGAGGGGGGGGGGGGATGTGTCGCGTGGTAGTAGTAGGTGAGGGGGGGTGATGCAAGAGTAATGATGGAATGTCCAGGCAAATATTCCGCGTGCTAGTTGCTGCACTAAATTAATTAATTATAAACTATTTGTTAACCTTAAAGTAATTTTTTCTTTGTGTGTGTGGAGGGGGGGGGGGGGAGCGGAGTACGTAGCAGCCGTAGTAAGATAAACCATGGTTTTCCAGTATTGGACTTTGAAACTTATGACTTGTGAAGTGTTTTATATCGTTTTACCAAGTTGCGGGGAGGGGGTTGGGTATAAGAGAACAATCGGAATACGTTGTTGAAGACTGTTGACAACGTGTAAAACACAAAATTGATTTATTGATTGATTTGTGTTGCTTTATTGCTTAATATTGCTATTTGGGACGAGTAGTGAGAAATGACGATGGAGGACAATTTCAGAAAACCAATGTCGTAATTGCGGGATTCGAACCCACGTCCTTGTGTCATACGCTTAAAACCTGCGCCCTAATCGTATGTGCCATCGCAGAGAGCACTTACAGACTACTAACAACGCACAAAAACAAAATCGGTGATGAGAGTAGAGTAGAGCCTACGACCTTCCTAAGAGTCTTGCATGCTAGTGCTAGTACTGAGCCATCTCTACCGTTCTTTAATGCGCCCACAAATAATTAATTTCTCCTAATCACTCGATGCCATGATGTGTATGTGATCATGGCTTCATAATGTCGCCGAATGCCCGGTCCCATTGTACAAAATATTCTATTGTCAACGATTTACCGGCCACCAATGACCAAATTAAATCTAAGAATTGACTTTGGACTACGTGAATCGGGAATCATACATGCCCAATGAGATTGTGTTATCACGTACGTATCAGTCCGTGACAAAGATGTGAGTGAATTTCACATCGACGAACTTTTCTTACCCACAATTTCGGTGTAGATGTGTAGATACATGAGGCTAAAAGTAAAATCGACAGATGTAGAAAGTGTAATAATATGCGAGACTCTAATTCGGGAGATTACAGGCTCTATCATATCTTCGACCAAGGTATGCAATGCGTTGAGGCATTCCATTCACAACACTACCTTTACACCTTAGTGTGTCATGACAGGTTTGAAATATTTATAATAAATAATAATTGATGTTCATAAACATTTCGATTTTCCGAAATATGGAATGTACAATTCAAATATCATCATCGCAAGTAGTTAGGTGTCGATTGCTAAACTTGAAGCTCTAAGCTGCAACATCATCTCATTGCTGAACACTCGTGAAGTGCTATCTAATCGTCGGCAATTATGAACCGCGTTGGTTCAGGAAATTGTGCTGAATATTATGCAATCAACAAACTAAATGAGCTAGTATACGTTTCCTTATGGTAAGTTCGGACAGATAGAGTTGGTTTAATTCTAGCAGGCTAGAATAGTTCGTGAGGGGGATCTAAACTGAAGGCTTACAAAGTTTCCAGGTGGTCGGTAGTACATGAAGTGCAACTGTGCGATATCAGTCGTTTAGTTGTTATTGATAGGGATAACAACAATAATTAAAATCAATGTCGTATGCGGGATTCAAATCCACGTCCCTTGGAGTTGCTTTAACCTACGCCCGGGCAGCTTTGTGAGCCACCAGGCACCGTGAATGTTGATTTCCTCTGATCTCAGGCAAATTATCAGATCATCAGATTAATAACAAATGTATATTTAAATGAATTAGCCTACATTAAAATGGTCTCGCATCAACCATATGCCCCATGCTGACAGAAATGTGCCCAGTATGGCTAACAAAGCACTACAACCTAAATCAATGATCACGAGTTTGTCGAGATAGTTATGAATTGTCTCAAACGTTTATACATATTTCCTATCCACCAGTTTCAGTCTATCCACAAAATATCATCACATATAAATGCTGTTTTAAGTGTTTGTTAGTTTGGTACAAATTAATGTTTGGTGTTAATAACCTGGCTCAATGAAGGATACACAGGAAGAACGATGTAAATCAAATTTTCGCAAAATCGAGTGCCACTAATAATTGTTTTCTGAGACCTTTCAGAATATGTAAAAGAAAATATGAAATACACCTTTGAATTATCACTTTATATGGCTTAGCAAAGTTAATTCAAATTTTGAACTTGATTATGTCAGAAGTATACAAATGAGAGTTGTATCGATCTTCCCTATACCCTTCATTGCGAGTTGTGTTATACTTTTTCAAATTGATTTCAAATCGAGCACATGGAATAATATGCTTATCAGTTTTTTTATTGTCATACCCCATATTTTATTGTTGTATTCTTTATAAGATAGATTCTGCAATTTTATTTGTGGGTGAAATACTCGAATACTAAACTGAGACATTCAAGGAAGTAGTATTTACATTTCCAGTTGAAACATCACAAGTCAAGTATATATTAGAGTTCTTTATTGATCTTTGTAATCTCCGTTTTGCATTCTAATAACACATTGGTATGAAAAGAGACGAGATCAAAGTATGCCGCTTTGAACAGACAATGACGAAGGCATAATTTAACGATCTCTTATCCATAGTATACAGAAATATTTCCCTATGGTGTGCTTCGAGAATAAGGTGATCACAATATTTGGTGAACTAAAACAACATAGGGTTTAAAGCACATTTCTATAATATATAGACACAATTTTAAATTTCTTTAACATTTACACATAGATATTTATTTACATGATTATAAGACATTTTGTAGAAAGTATTGTTGATATGACACTGTTTACACAGCATAATATGTATTTTCATTTCCCATCCTCTTGAGGCACCGTAGGGCCTAAAATTTACGAGTATTATACATTATTTACAACCTTTGTGTCATTTCTGACTTCCAAGCTATTAACAAAACAAAATAAATAAATACAAGATTGGTTTAATTAAAATGAGATTTGGTTTCAATATAAGAGGCATAGCATGGCTAGATGATACATAAATTGCCTTGTCCTTTAACAGGGAATGGGTGACATTTAGCATTTTGTATATAGCTGTACATTTGGCCAGGACTCATCTGATAATCATGAATCTGTGCGTGGCTGCAAAGAAATTGTACATTTATCATACATTTTTTTAATCAAATCAAAAATAAATTATCGTTTTACCACGTACCTAAAATCACATTAAGAAAATCGTAACTATGAGTTCTTGATTTCTGTTTCTGTGTCAACTGTGATCAATTTCAAACAACTAAGATGTCAGTCTGCCTAGCAAAACATAAATTTGCATCTCCTATATTATCCTAATAAATATTTCAGGCATATATTTTTTGTGCAGTCATCAATAGAATCAAACATCTCCTTCAATTAACCACATTAGTTTTAAAACTTAAAAAAAAACTTGTGTGAAAATTGTTATTTAATGCATTAGATTTGAACTGTGTATAATTTTTTATACACATACTCGGTGTATCATGTCAGTCAAATAAGGTATTCTACCAAAACGGTATGTGTTTTAATATGCAATTTGTGTGTGGTGTTTGTGATGCATATTACATGTTATGTGATTATGTATTACTTATATTATGTGCGTGTTGATAACATCAATAATAACACAACTTTACACAACACACACAACTCTTCAAGTAAAGGATGGTACACATGAAACATTTATTATGTCCTAACAACCTGGATAAACCATTAGGATGTGTTCAATACATAAAAATTGTGTTTTAAGAACTAATGCCTTACTTATCAATATGATCAAATAAGAGTTACAAAGACGGACTTCTTGATGTAAAGAATTATACTACACTACAATTATATCAAGAGAATTAAGAGGCAAATTAGATTAAACATAACTACGTACACCGAAAGAAAAAAGGTGACTTAAGCCAATGAAAGCTTGGAGAACTCGGTTGTAAAAACATTGCAAACTGAGAAAAAATATTACCTACACTTTTAAACTGAGCTTTAAAATTAATCAACATGCTTTGTGTGGACAAAAGTGTGGTGAAACTATAAAATGCATCGTTCTTAAATGGCCTGACAGACAGCCGTGGTTATTAATAGTATCTTTGCTCACACCCTTCAAAGTTCAAATAAATGCTTCTCTATGATTTCTTTATATTCCCATCCCATTTATTAATTCCTTGCACACATTGTGAATAAAATTATTAAATATTAAATAATTAAGCGAGCGAAGCGAGCGTTTCCATTTGACTCTGCCGGAAAAATTAGTCACTGGTTTTGTTTTTTTGTTTTTTTGTTTTTTTGTTTTTTTGTTTTTTTTTTTGTTTT
This sequence comes from Sweltsa coloradensis, assembly GCA_024449915.1. Lineage (NCBI taxonomy): Eukaryota > Metazoa > Arthropoda > Insecta > Plecoptera > Chloroperlidae > Sweltsa > Sweltsa coloradensis. The sequence goes on along the minus strand of JAMZAV010000339.1, from coordinate 317,545 downwards.
TTTGTTTGTTTGTTTGTATGTCTCGCCATAACGTTCGAACGGAGGCTCGGATCGAGTTGAAATTTTGACCATCCGCAAGCTTCGTTCTCGATTGAATGCCATTAGTTTTGTGGCAAAATCGTTCAAAAAGTTAAAAAGTTACATTAAAGTTAATCGAAAGTTTTTTTTTCAAACTAAACGGCGACAAAATCTGAGATAGCCAAATCATTTAGAATGTCCGTCCGGTCACGAATATGTTAATTTTATTTTGATCCGATAAGTAGTGTAGATGGAAATTACATTATAACAAAAGTAACGTTGCCATGGCAACGAAAAGACGCACGAAGTTTCTAATGCACTGCCACCTAGAAGTAATCAAAATACTTTCGAGGAAGCAGTCTATTATTTGTCACCAAAGAGTTTAAATAGTTTTCCCAAGGAGTCAAGGTCCTCTAGATGGCGGTGGATTTTAACCACAAAGTAAAGGTTTACACACGGGTTTACCCAAATACCTTGGCAATAATAAATAATATTGGAAACATGGCCCTGTGGACAGCGAACCTCGCAAATTAAAAAAAAAAAAAAAAAAAAGTGCAATGTGGGTCTAGCTATAGCACGTGCTCGCTTATCAACGCGTCCAACTGAGCGTTTCCTAGTACTAACTTGGCTAGTCATATGTAACTTGAGTACATGAATTGTGTGCAAGTTAAAACATTGGCCTTTGTTCTACTCATTGATTCTATTGACAACTGCACTTCTTGATCAATGCGGAATTCATTTTTACTCAAAAGGAGAAGGCACCACATTTTTATTATTTACTACCTGAATAGAAACAAGCCTTTGTAAATAAATGCACACTGGCCCAAACAAAACATTTTAAAATGCATTTACTATATCTAAGTAAATCGTGGTTCTCAAATTTGGTTTTAAAATTTATGTTTCTCTTTGTAAGGAAGTTTATTTTATTTTTTCCAAGGAGTTTAAAAGTGTAACATATGAACCCAGATTAGAATGTTTCAGGCTAGAGCGTAAGCAATTAATTTATAATTTAAACTAATTGTAAGGAGAATGTATTGGTATTAATTATCAACTTAACATTCAACAAAACACACAATGATAACAATTATTTTCTCGGATCAATCATAGCGCCGAAATAGGGGGGGGCGCGGGCTCAAGCCCCCCCAGCTGTGATTCAGTGGGGGGCTCAGCCCCCCTGGAGCAACTCTAAAGTGTATAAGTGAAAAAATACAAGGGTTCATTGCTAAGGTGTTACCAGATTGTTACTAATAATGCTCGATTGAGTCAAGTAATCAACAATATGTTTCCATTGGTTCATTCATTGATTCTATGAAGCTGCCTTCTTGATCAATTGCAGGATCATTTTGACTCAAATGGAGAAACACATTTTTACTTATTTACTAGAATAAAACAAGTGTGTAAAGAAATGCACACTGGCCAAACAAAACATTTTACTGAAATGCCTTTACTATATCAAGAAATCGTTGGTCTTAATTTGTTTTAACTATTATGTATCTTTTAGGAATTTATTTTATTTTCAAAAGTTTCAAAGTGTAACATATAACCCAGATTAGGCCAAAACTTTCACTAAGGTGCAATATTTACGATTTAGCAATTGTAAGGAGAAGTTGTTTAATTAATCAACTTCACACAAACACAATGATAATAATTATTTTCTCGGATTCAATATACTTTCATGTTTTCGGTCTGTCAATTTCAGTTCAGCCAATTTCAAAATATTTTAGGTGCCAATGAAAAAACTAACATTTCTAAACTTCATTGCCATTGTTGTCGCTGAGTGATAAGAAGACACCTTTTACAACTGGTTTAAACATAAGTGTAAATATGAAATGTTTATTTAGTGTTTTACGTATTATAAATTCCAATACAAAACTTTCAAGTTATTTACTTTTAGTGTAGCTGTGGAACACTTAGAGTAGTGGAAAACCACTATGAAAAGTTCATGAAAATATAATAAAATTTATATTTTACCATTTATAAATCTTTGCCATCATCTTTATCTGGTAGAAATAAACATAGCATCCACTAGGTTTTCACTTTTCAAAATATGTAATAACAAACTATTGCAAAAATAATTACGATTTCACATTTTAATAAGCAAATCATATCTATGTAAGAATATATTGACTATACCGTTTCTCAAAATTCTTATTTAATTTTATCACTTCCTTTTCCCAGAATTTACTTTCCCCCAAAAAATAACACAGCAATTCATTATTTACATCGTAAGCATGGTCCTTGATTTCTGAAAGTCGAAACAATTTGTATTCATTTGCGAATTAAAGAACACGAAATAACTATTTTGACAAATCTTATGAGTAACACCAGATATACTGTCAAGACAATATTACTTCGATGACATAATATTATTTGTGTTTAAACAGTAAGCATCTACATTGAATTACGTTAATTAAACATTTGTATAAAACGTATACATTTCCACTGTTGTGGAGTGTCTATATTGTCTTGTGTTTAATTCAAACATATTATTATTCATTATGCACATAAAAGGAAACATTGAACTCATTGTTTGTTGCACATTTTACGGTAGTTAAAAGGCATTTAATAATAGTATTCCTCATTAGTATTAACAAAACATATGGAAGAGATCATTTGAAACAAATATATACATAATATTATATTCACATTATTTCAAGTTGATTGAATTGAAAGTAAATGGCTTCAGTTGCGATGTCATGTAATAAATCAATAATTGGGAAATAATTCAAGATTTTATTAATATTATATCAGTCGTTGGATTCTTCATTAAAATTAATGCATTAAATTATTGTAAAAATGTTAGATAATTGTGAATATTAACTATTTTGTACCATGAAATAAAACCATTCAAAACCGCCCAGTTTGGGCACATCAGATAACTCGAACAAATAATAACTGTTATTTTAATTTGTTGCAACATTAAGTAAGAAAACAAGAAATATAATTTAAAATCTACTTATGTGAATGTAAACTCATGACAAAATATATATCGGTTTCGTTGATTTTATTGCGATAAATAAATGCTTTTCATACCCAACTGAAAAGTGCCCATGTAAAGTGTACTGTTTAAAGTACACTCAAGAAATGTTAGCCTCAGGGCTGGTTTATAACTTCACTTTCCACACAACAATTAATTTCATACTGGAAATTATTGAAATCATTGAATTATTTAATCCATCTCTGGTTTATACCCAAGATTTTTGCGTTGAAGAAATAAATGTATTTCTCTGAAGTTTGGCCGATCTGACTCGTTCCGCTGCCAACACTCGCACATCAAATCGTATATCTCTTTCGGACAGTTTATCGGTAACTGTAGCAATAACTGGTGGCCATTGTCTTGGTAAAAGTGTGACGCGTTCTCTATCACTCGGTCGTCACTGAAGTCTTCGAAGGGCTGTTCACGAGCGAACGTTAGCACCTCCCAGAGAGCCACCGCAAATGACCAAACGTCACTCTTTGTTGTGAACTTACCCTGAAACATTAGAAAATAAAAACTTAATTATTATTGTGAAAAATTAAATGGGGATCTCTATTTAATGACTATAGAATTTTTTTAGAGGCTAAAGAACTTAAACAAAAGTTGCTCTGAACAATTCAATAAAATATAGTGTCAAAACAGTAAAAATAGAATGATCTGGTAACATATTGCACGATTTGTAATGTAAGTTTTGGCAAATACAAACTTATTATCATGTCAGAAAGTCCATTTGAATATGTATGGCATTATGGTTGGCATTGTTGGTATCCATTAAGTTAAATTTAAACCAGTCGAAATATCAGGATAAAAAAATCTGATAAAAATCAACGTTTTCCAACAAATCCATGATAAAGTAAATTTTAATCATTTCTTGCTAAATATTATTGCTATTTAATGAAATCGATTACGTTAGTGGTGGATTATAAATTGAATGTTATGCACACTAGCTATTATTAAACTAAAAGTCAAGAGAGGTTTCTTCAATAGTTTCGTTTTACTCTTATATTGGTTTTACCACTTACTTTGCAACTGTATTGTTCTTTGTAATTCTAAGTAGTTGTGAGTGTGTAGTTGTGAGTGCTGTTATTTTATTACATGTTCCATGTCAAGACTTCTTACCAATAGTATACTTTCCCACGCCATCCATCTCACAGGTAGCATGGATCTGCCTTCTTCTAACTTGTAGTAGTCTGCTGAATACAAACTTCGGCTCATTCCAAAATCAGACACTTTGATTGAATAATTACACCCTACAAGGCAATTCCTGAAACAAGAGCAAGTAACATTTCATTATACCGATAACTAAAGAATAAAACACAAGATTGAATACCATGTCAAATGTAATAGAGACTACATTTGACGAAAATAATGTTAGGTTTATAGAGCTCAATTAAAACTTCTGCTAGGAATAAAATTATTTTCCTGACACTGCAGATAAATTTAAAAATTAACTTTACCTTTAGGTAGGTATCTGTATTCAAACTTATTAATGATTTACATATCGGTCAGACATTTACCAAATATTCAAATGTATCTGTTACAAATTCACAATTAGCTTTAAAATGTATTTCAAACAAATAACAATGATAAGTGCACACTCTGAAGAAATGTTAATTATTATATTTATTCAAAAACAAGATAACAGTAACGTACAAAATGTATACAACATTTTATGACTTCCTGTTCCAATAGTGTAGTCTTAACATTATAATACACAACAAGATTGTATTAGCTTAAGATCCCTTATATTTACATCATATTATGTTATGTTTATATATTTATGTTGTTTATGTCATATTATTATTGTACGTGAAGTCATAATCATTGAATAATAATAATAAATCATTATTATAAAAGGCAGTTGTAATTTTTTTAATTTTTTAAATACTATATATATGATTAAAATAAAATACTGTTTTGACAATAACCCATTGTCCTTATTCTTTGATTGCAAAGTCAACATTACAAACAAAAGTATATTACAGAGTATGAAGGATTGAACAAGTCAATACCATTTTCATATGATAAAATAAAACATAAGATTTTATTTAAATTGTACTAAACCACAAAATGCCAGACTGGTGTTTATTGTTCGAGTATATCGGGATGTATTCTACTTGTTATCTCTTCCATTTGAGTAAGCACTTATAATATGTAGCGCCTTGTGAACCTGTGACCTTGCGACGACACAATGGACTGGGGGAAGAAGATTTCAGGACTCTCATGGGGGAGTTCATAAAGAATAGCATAAAAAATAAATTTCACATTGTAACTAAATCAAACTGTGTAGTTAAATAGCAACATTCATGATCTTATTTTATGTTGTAACAAGTAAATTGTGCTTACCTTGTAGCTAAGTCTCTGTGGATAAAATTTAACGACTCCAAATACTTCATTCCTGAGGCAATTTGAGTCGCCATATAAATAAGGCAGCCATAACTGTAAAACAAGCAGAGAGAAATGTAATTGTGTGATCCCAGAGTCCATAAAAACGACAGTAATCATTTAATGGCTCTAGCCTGCAAAAGCAATATAGTTTAGGGTTCTCTACTTTGGATACACAATGCAGCATTGTCAATGCTTGGACTTAAACATGATCAAACATAAAAAAGATAGTAAGTTAACTTAACTTCATTTAACACTCTTAAATTATTATGTTTTCAGAAATGCACAATTTGGTATATTTAAATAGATATTTATTTTAAAAGTGTTTTAAATTGTTATTATAACTTATATTAATAAATTGGATTAGTACAAGTCATATTTTAGTAAACATGATATTGTATTTAGGGTGTGTGATCCTGATTTTTTGTTCGAGTTGACATGAGTCCGAAAACTAAAAATAGCTCGAGTATCGAGTTCAAATCGAATCCTGTACTTCGTTTAATTTCCCTATTATTTTATTTTTATATATAATATTATTATATATTCCTCTTTGACTATATATTTACAATATATACAATATGTATTAATTTTATTTGTTATTGTCAGTCTGTATGTAGACCCCAAAAGTTGTAAAAAGTAATTGTAAAAAGTAATCTTTATCCAGATAATTTGAATGATTATGCTAGTACAATCATTATTATTTCGACTTGGCTATGGCATGCCATTCAATTATTGATATTACATAAAAATGTGGATGAATATCGATAAATCGAAACTGTATTGGTTGTTTTTTTATTCCAACATATTAATTATGTAACAATTTTCAAATATATATAAATAAATAAATAAATAAATAAATAAATTGTATTTAGAGTCTACCCACTCAGTTATATAACTGATTTTCAGTGGGGGACTTTAAATCAAAGAGACCAAGCCAACCCTGTAGGCCCCGACGCAAACGACGAGTGAGCGATAACCAACCAAAGATCGATTTTTTTTAAATAGGAAATATAGCAATCAGTGGTATAGGCAGTGTGAACACCCGCGGATCAACGCCAGAATCTTTTACATACATACATACATAACAATGTGTATAAAAAGACTGGCCCTACTTTAAAAGTTAAGGGTAAAGACTACTACCAATATTAAAACCACGCAAAATTACAGGTTTTAGTGATATCTCGAAAGCGCTGCAAAATATCGCAAAACTGTTTGCAGACAGCTATATGGTTTTGTCAGGACTATAGACTGCCAGAAAAATATTGTAATGTGATGGTAATTGAGTATTTTATTTGATATTTAATTAATTAACTGCATATTTGAAATACAAACAGCACCGATTATTATATTTGAATACTTTTTCTTGCATTACATTGTCCTAACAAAACCATATAGCTGTCTGCAATCAGTATTGATATATTTTGTACCTCATAAAAATTGAAACTATATAACAGGTAGTAACGTTACACATATAAATCATTAGACTTTTCACTGTTAATACTGATTTTTTATTTATTTTATTTATTTTATTTAAAATAAAAATCAGTATTAACATTTAATACTGATTTTTTATTTATTTTATTTATTTTATTTAAAATAAAAATCAGTATTAACAGTGAAAAGTCTAATGATTTATATGTGTATAATATTTTGTACCGTTATCGAGATATCACGAAACATCTGTAGTTTCGAGTGGTTTTTACATTGGTGGTTTGTTGGTAGTCTTTAACCTTAAAAGGGGTTGGGAAGGTAGTTAAAAATGACGATTTTTACGTTTTCACGCTCACGTTTTTGACCCGGGACCAATTTCATACACACATGAATCGAGACGAATTTACTATAGGCTACCCGGCACCTCCACCAAAATAGTTATTTTTCTTGATACTAGATTACGAGTTACAAAAATACTCCACTCGACTCTCGAAATTTTGGGTACTCGCATTTGTATTTTTACACACTTATTAAAAAATGAAATTAAACTTAAATAACTTCTTAAATTTTAGTTTCTGAAGGCTGATTATTCAGTGGCTTAGGAAATTACAAAGGACAACATGTTTCTTTAAGTATATGTTGAGAGTTAACACGAGGGTTTTTGTTTTATGAGGTTTCATGTAAACAATGTTATGATTTCTATGTGTTAATATTATTTTGCTGGTGAGGGGCGTAGAAGCAAAGTGGACCAACCCACATTTTTTTTAAATGGAGTTAGGTGCATTTCTGTATAGCTCACATTCAAAATATTAAGTGGTAAAACGGACCAACCTCTCACTGCCACCGTTATCATGTAATATCAAGAAAACAGTTGGACCAACCTAAAATCATGAAAAAGTTGTAGAGGCAAATTGGACCAAGCCACAAAAAGTTTGCTATTGTCTGCTGCATCTTCCTATATTTTACCAGTTGAGTTTGTAATGATATTATAATCGTTGTTAGTTAACATTAATAATGATTTTATGCATGTACTTAGCACATTAGTCACCAAATGATTTGGACCAAGCCACAAGATAATTAAAATACTAACATCATTGTTGAGAGGCAAAATGGACCAACCCACTTTTAAGAGGCAAAGTGGACCAAGCCACTTTGATAAGGTATTTACTACTGAAAAATTGTTGAGAGGCAAAATGGACCAATCACTTTGAAAAGGTATTTTCTATTGAAGTTATGAATTTTTAATAAATTTAAAGATGTGATATTTTAAGTTAATATGTTAGGAAAGCAATAGACTGCATTCCAATCCCAACAGTTGAAGCTACATTTTATAAGTTGCTCCAACTTTAACCCAAATTATCTCGGAAAGAGAATTGTGTGGGTTGGTCCACTTTGCTTCTACGCCCCTCGATTGATCTCATTGTACTAGTCAAATAGCTAAAAGTTTTCTATTATAAAAATGTATGATTATTAAACTCCTAATCAAAAAAACATTTAACTAAGAAACTTTTGACACTTGAAACAAATTGTAAAGAGGGATATTAATAAGTGAATATGTTCAGTAAGAAAAATCCAAGGAGATTCCAAAGATTAATGAAGTTGACATAAATGTATCTTGTGCAAAATAATACGAAATCAGAGAAAACAGCTTGATGCTGAGATTGTGAATTCGCACCTTAGAGTTTTGGCTTTGCAGGGCAGCGGCGCCGCGGTTTCGGCCACATGTTCCTGTAGGAATTGGTTTAGGTCCCCATTCTCCGCGTATTCCACTACAACACACAGTGGTTCATCCTGGAGACACGCCCCCAGGACTCGCACTATATTCGGGTCGTTTAGACGCGCCAGGATACGGGCCTCGTCCCTGAAGTCCGACCTGAGGAGGAGAACGCTTAGTTACACACATGGTTACACATTTAGTTACACACCTAGCTATACTCCTAGTTACACACTTGGTTACAATTATTACACACTTAGCTATACTCCACATTGGTTGCATAAGATTAACACTTGGTTACATTATATACAGGATTGCAAATCGTTCAATTATTATAGTCTCGCCTTTGTGGTTAAAATATAGATCAGAACTTCACATGGAATCAATCTAATGTAATTAATTTTAATTAATAACAATTTTAATTGTTTAAGTAATTTTGATTCATTTAATTTATTTTTTTAAATTCATATTGTAAATATATAAATCATTGATATTGTCATATTGAACACTGTCATTATATTAGTATTTCGAATTGTGTTTAATTGTTGTTTATTATTTTGTGTGTATTTACATGTTATGAAAGTTTTATTTACTTTTGTCGTTTGTAAATGTATTTGATATCACTAAATATATTATACATTAAGTAAATAAACAATAAATCTTACCATATCCGGGGATTGAACTAAGAATCTGAAAATTCTAGACTGTATTGAGTATTCCATAGAAATATGTTACATGTTATGTGATGTTTTTCATAAATGCCACGTACATATTTATAGTCATATGAACATGATTCAAATGGAATGTTGACCAATGTACTTCAATTAAGTATATTCCAATAGATTGCATTTTAAATACATGTTTTATTGATAAATAGTTCAAAGTTATTTCTTCAGGTACGTATCATAATTTGTCATTTCATGTTATGTTCCATGTGTATCTACACAATATTAAATATGCTTACTTGAGTGCATACTCCACACACTTTTAGAACGTATGCTCAACTCGAACTCAACATACTAGTAAACTATTCAATATAGACGTCTGCAACTGCAAATTCGCTCGTTTTTATTCAATTCTGTCCAATACTATTTACTCAAATATGCAAACATATCAATAATAAAATACCAATACGCTTTTTGTATTCGAATAACTTATAAAGGGTATAGTAGCAAGTGGAAGCATTCACATACAAACACTCGAATAAAGAGCACAAACGAAATTAATTCTTTAAATTTGATTCATTTTTCTCACAAACTAATTTTGCAAATAGTTAAGAATTTATAAATTTGTTTAAAATTCATTGAACAAAACCATACTACTCTTGTGTTTTGATTTGGAATTACTGATATTTAGTTTCTCGAATATACACAGCCACATACAATAATTTGAAATCTATGGTGTTCATTCATGCACAATGGTTGCTTATAATCGTGATAACTGCTAATCATTAAACGTATGTATTGTAAAAGTTAATTAGCAAAATTAAGAAAATATGTCACAAGAGTTTTCAGCTAACCTTGTGGTATTCATGTAACACGGAAAGGGGAAATTTATTATGTAAAACATTCTTGACAAAGCGCTAATTGAGTAGCGCTCGCCACTTAGGTACGAGCTAATTGTCTTGGATGGTTGTAAATTTAATCAATTTGTCAAAATGTAGCACATTTTTGTTTTGCCAGAAACCACAACTTAAGCTAAAAAACATTCAATCGAATCCAACGAATAATAACATTTGTAAATCTATAGGAATGATTCCTGACGAGGTGTCAATATAGGAAGCAATAACTACAAAAATAAATTCGTATTAAAAATCTACCCACTCCGTCACAGAACTGATCAGAATCAGAAAACGATTACTCATACTACTGATTTTGAGTTGTTTTACCAAATCCGATTTAAGAATTCTAAAGTTGTCACAATAATAATAGTTTTTTTTAAACTTTGAGGTCTTTATTTATGCTTTTAGTTACTTATATGCATACTATTCGTTGGCCATGCAAAATGGAATTCGGGTAGGGGGAGGAAAGGGGGGGGTCGATCTCACGTCGCGATCGTCAGCGTCTTTACCATTGTTCGTTGTGTCATTGTCATCGTCGTCGGGAAGGTCGTCAAGGGAAAGGAGAGGTGTTCCCGACGACAATTGCCAAAGCTCGTCTATAGTTTTGGGGAGGAATATACTCCCCTCTTACTAGCTGATGTTTGCGAGATGGAATTTTCTCAAATCGTCTTGTACGATTTGCACAGCCATGCTCTGGGCCAATTCTACCCTGGGCCCAGATGTGAAGATCTCAAGTTAGCCAGAAATAAATTACCTCGTGATATCCGACGAGCCCATCCTGAGCGACTTGACGGCGACCATCTTACAGTCGCTGTGTCTGAGAGCGTCCACCTCGTCGGGGAAACCGTCCACCTCGCACAAGTGAACCTCGCCGTACTGGCCGTGTCCCAGTTTCTCCAGGATGCGGAGGCTCTCCCTCGGGAACTCGTACAGAGGGACCTCCTCTTCCTCCTCGTCCTCGTCAGTGTTGTCCAGGACGTCGGGACGCACCGCGACGCCGTATGACGTCATGGAGGACTCCTGAAGACCCAGCGGCGGGAGCGGCGAGAGGAGAGGGGGTGGGGGAGGTGGAGGGGGACCCTGTAACAGAAGAAACTTATTAATACCAATTCACCGTTAGACACACTATTTTTTAAACTGTCTAAAATATAATATTTATATAGCTTAGGGGTAAAGCATCCGAATGGCAATTATGAGACCCGCGGGCTCGAAACCCGACTGAAATAGATTTGGTAATTTCTGGATTGATTTCCATGTAATATTTTAAGTCATGTAGTTTTTTTTTTAAAGAACCTGCTAGGAATAACGTTCCTCTTTTTAAGCGACTCACTAACTCACATGGTGTAGGTGTGATCTATACTATAGCGTATTGTTATCATTCTTTAATTGAATGAGAATGTTACTGATAACATTGGAAAAGTTTCAGGCAGGATATCAACTCAATTAAATCCTAATTAGTCTCGCATACTACGAATGAGTTATCAATATTTGTAATTAAATTATCATTTGGTTTGATTAAAATTTAATCAAAACCAGAACGTAGTCAAAGTGAACGCAAAATATGACTGTAGTTTGCAAAGTCACATACCTACCCCTGCTCTGCAATATATTGAAAACAAGATATTCCTTGTTACTTTTTTTCTTTGATCCCAAGAAAAACAATTCAAATTGAATATTTAAAAAATAAGAACCTAACTTTCATCGAAGTTTTTATAAACTACACCATGAATAATAAGCAACATCAATATGGAAATTGAAATTGAAATTGCATGCATTCAAAATGCATGGTTATTCCACCACCGAGTGAAGTGGGGCAAAGCAATTACTTATCCACTTTGGAGAAATGTGTATAATACATGTTCTATATCAATTTCTTGAATATATCCAAGTACCAGTGTAAAGGAAAGGAGGAGTTTTGTAGCTTGGCAATATATTAAACCAATGTCTGGTGTAACAGCACTCTAGGGGTTGGTTGGCACCAGGACTTCGATATATATGTCAGGACAGTTTTACCTAAAACGAACTGACGACATGACCCATTTACAGTTTTGTTTTATTTTGATGAAATACGACCGATTACAAGTTGAATATCTTCAGTTCGATACAATGCAAGGTATAGAGTCATTTCTTGGAGTGCTTTGAAATAATGTAATACACCAAAGCGATAACGTTAAACTTGTATAATAGGTACCCAATTTTTTCTACGGTAATTTCCTCCGTTGTATCATAATTAAACAAATGCACCAAAGAAAAGAATATGATACTGATCAGAATTAAGATCTGTCAAGCCATAGAAAGTTACGAAGACACTGATCACGCGCTTACAGTGAATAATATTTTTTATTTATTTATTATTATTTATTTCTTCTCAGGAATGGGTTCTGATAACTTTACTGTTGTGTGCCCTAAAACCCCACTAAGGCACTAACTAACAAACTAACTAACTAACTAACTTCTCGGAACAGTATTTTTATAACTTCTTTTATCTATATTTATATTATTTGAGTTTATGTTGAATTTATGCTTTAATGTCGTGTGAGTTGTGGTTATTTATTTCTATGACGAAGTTGTATTCTACTTCATAAATAATTTTATGAAAATCAATCCGTAAACTAAAAAATCCATCCCAGCGGGGAAAAGGGGGTAATTCATAAATAATGTAAAACAATCTCATTAATTACACATTAGATTTAATTTATTGTGACCGTAATAATGTAGTATTATATATATGTAAAATAATATTCTGATAAAAGAATTGTTTGTATCAAATAGCAATCCATTACGTTTCTAAAATTAAAATTATGTCTTTATTAATACAATAGTTGAAATGTGGAAGTAACTGTGATAAAAGTCAGAAATAACTAATGTGCTTTCGTTCTTTTTTTTCTCTAATATTGAAACACATCAAAAAGTACAAATTAAATATTAAAACACACACTTGTAATATTTGTGTGTAGTGTAGTCAAGTGCTTCAAATCACGATATCAAAGATTTTTATTGACTTGAATATAAACACCGACTGTTTGACCGCATGGGTATTAAATAACATTCTCAAAATAAAACCCTATTTTAATTATACTTGCTATCCCTTTCAATAATTTTTATAAAATCCTTTTTGTTGTAACCTGACCCATTAAATTTTCAAAGCCAATATAAACGTAAACTTAAAGAGCTCATTCTGTATGTTGAAATTGTGATGGGACCATGTTTCCTAATTTGGAAAGTTTTTTGGTAACCCATAGTTTTCCGAAATAATTCGGTGAAAACAACATAAAACACATTTTATTATTTATTGGTAAGGTTGTTTGATGTTGTTCAGTTTTTTGTAAACAAATTGATGTCTGCAACTCTTTTAAATTTACAAAAATATTGAGAATTGTTTTTTTGAGTGGGCCAAAACGATAATCTTTCTTTTTTAATTTTTTTACACGACCCGTAATATAATTAATTATTCAGTAAAATTTGACATGAATCTGGAATTTAATTCGTTAAAAAATTGCAAATTTCGATTAATTCTTTCACATAACACAAAATTTTTCGATTGAAGGTTTAAAGTTTTTATAATTTAAAGGGGATTTGCATCGAACTTATTCTCTTAATTTTCAATTAATTGAAACTCGTTATCTAAAAAAAATTTTTTTTAAAGGAAAGTGTAAGATTAAAAAAAAACCAAAACAACAAATTAATTTTTTTTTTTTTGATATTGGGAAATTTTGATCAAGTTAAATTATTTTTTGTAAAAAATCTTTACATAATTGAACAATTAGAACCCCAACTTCTTTTCATAATAATATATAATTTATAATCGAGAAACACTCCCGTGGGAGAACTGATTATATTTAATATAGTCTGGGTTCAAGTCCACTTAGAGTTGAATTCTGTAACTTCTGGATAATATTAAATAAATTATTATTGCTATCAGTTGTCATTTTCGTTTGAAGTAAGATGTAAAATAATGTTTTGATTTTTTTTCTCTGTCTCACAAATATTCTAAACAAATACATCACCGAATGAAACAATCTAGAGTTTTACCTCAATATCGATATCTAAGAACTGTGCAGTACTTACCTGGCATATTTCAGTTGCGGCGTAGTACTTCTCCGGGGGCGGGGGCACGGGGGGCGGCTTGGGGAAGAAGTTGTGTAGATGCGGTAGCGTTCTCACGGGGGTGGGGGGTGGTATTGAGAAGGGGGGCGGCGGTGTTTCACTTGTCGTGACGTGAGGCACTGCGTACTCTTGAGAGACGACATCGGGGACGTCTGGAAGAGATAAACAGGAGACATTAGAAAGTAGAAACGTGACACTATGTGGGCACTCTTAGAAGATCAGTTTTACTCATGCTTGACCGTAGATCTTACTCAAAGAATAGACGGGAAAGTAAAACAAAACCTAGACTACTTCAACTAACAAAATAATTGACAGTTATTAGTGACACATTTTTAATTTCGTGTTCAAAGATTTTGATTTGTCTAAGGTAATACACAAGTTTTCAGTTGTATATAGGTATTACTCATGAGGATAAAGAAATATCAAAGATTCATATTTTGGTTTGCATAATTAAAGTTTTCTGTGAGCAATATAATTATTTCATTCAATACAATATAAGTTTTAATGAACTTTCTTATTTATACATTTACATGCCAATTGAAAGAGGTGATGTTCAAATATGGAGAAAAAACAGTATAATAATATTTGTATTAAATATGTATATTTGTATTTGTATATTTATGTTTCTCTATTTTGTCTGCTATTTGCCTGTAATGAGGTCCCTAATTAATTAGGATTATGGTTTGGTGATGGTGTTTAGGTTAATATTTCAAATCTCTTTAGTTTTCAATTACGGAATTAAATCCTTCAAAAACTTGGCATGAGTTAAGAATTGCCTTTGTACGGTATCAAACCATGGACCACTAGATTGAGAGTCCCATGCGAGTCGCGTAAGCTACCTCTATCGTAATAAAAGAGATGATCCAGCAATATCTCGTGTAAACCCTACTCAACACGGCTTTGCCACAAGAAACACGACAACACCTCTCCGCGTCCCTTGAACCGACACCCCCTTTTTATTGAGTCACCTGATCACATCAACTCTTCTTTCTGTGTTGATGTAGCGTCGCCCACAATGGCGGCGTAAGCTCGAAGTCATATCTTAGCCACTCTCGTCACCAAAGGGGTTCGTTGCAAAGCGGAAGAATCCGAGATAAGCCGATGAGTAGTCGGGCAGCCATTAGGGCGTGTTTGCCACGTATCGGAGAAGGAAAAGTTATAAAATGACCGAGGAAATGACACAGACTATAGCTCTAGGCGCCAGACGAATTTTATTGTTATGCGCGAATGAAGCTGAAAATGACCTGATTGCCATCGTTTCAAGATTACTAGACATAAAACGGTGTGTTTGTAAGGACATTATTATAGCTGGCTACTTTAAAAAGCTGATGGGAAATCAATAAATGCCCATGGGGTATTTTTGGATTTATGGATGGTCCGTAGAGGGATGGTATTTATGCGGCACGTGGGTTGAAAGGTGGCGAATCTCTATCGACTTCCGGTGGGCATGCATGTCTCACGTGTGCACGTGGAACTGCGATCAGGTTGATGGGGCTGTGTTGATAGTTTTGCAATATGGCGGACAGCGCAATAAGCGAGGCCCACACGCTGCAGCGTGGTTGCCAGACGTTCAGTTAGAATCGTTATATTATGAAGTTGATATGTGGGCATAACGTCTCATGTGGCAACAATGTTAATCTAGACGATTTTAAGAGTGATGCATTATTATAAAGATGGAGAATGCAACCTCTTTATTTATTTAACGACATTTTTACAGTGTAATAACCAAAAAAAACGTTTGAAACTGATAGGTTTAATTTCCATGGAGATTTCAAACTAAAGCAATCATCGAAAGGAATGGTAATCGTTGAGCTTTGATGCAAGATGAACAATCTTTTGAGATGGACCAGTAAAATAACACATTTCATTACAAGGCTAATAATACATAAACTAAATCAACTCCGTTGGTAGCCGTTTATTTCGACTGTATCAATTATTATAAGCTCTTGATTGGTCGAATCTTATCATGACGCCGGTCATTAGCCGAATGACCCTTACATTTTGGAAATTACGAATGAAATCTAAAACCACTTCTAGAAATCATTGAAGATTGTTCCAGATAGATGTGTGTATAAACGAAGTCTTGAATGGCTCCCTCCCTATTGTTCCGACTACGTTGCGGTACCGAACTAGTTATAGACTAGTTTAACTAGTTGTAAACTATTGTGAATTGTAACTTATACACATTTCAAAAGATATCATTATTCATAGTTTCGAGCTATTGTTAACAGTAACGCTCATGTAATGCAAAATGGAATATATTTCTCGTACAATAAGCCATTGTGTTACGTCGTGGATATCAATTCTCTAGTGACTAGGAACGTATAAAATAAGCTGGCGTTGTTTGTTATTATTGCTTTCCATAGAATAAGTCAACATCGTTAAAATACTTACACAAAACATGGCGAAATCAATAAATGCACTTAAAATTTATATACAAGAAGTTAAAAAGAATACAAACATGGCTTTATCTATTTTTGTTGTTATATGAAATGTCAGTATACATAGTTGATATCTACAGACTAAAAAAATTACCTTGTTAACAATATAACTGCAAACAGCACTTTCATATTCACAAGATTCAAAATTTAACTTTTGGTAAAACCAAATAATACAGTTATGGCTGTATTATGTAAGTGTTATTATTTCAAACAAACCTTTCTTTATTTCTCAATTTCATTGATCGAGAAACACTCCCGTAGGTGAATTTGATTTTATATAAATCTATACAGAAATTTAAAAAAATCCATCCCAGCGGGGTATCGAACCCCGGTCTCCCGGGTGCTTTACTCCTAAGCTACCGGGACGGTTAACTTCAAAACATCTGGATTGTTGGTGCATTCTAGATCTGAATAGATTGGAACAGTACTGCAACGATTCTGCTGCCTTTGAACTGACCATCTAAACTCGATTTATAATGTCGTTACCTAACGCAGGTATGAGCGAGGGTTTATTTCTCAATTTCATTAATCGGGAAACACTCCCGTATGTGTATTTGATTTTATAGAAATCAATCCAGAAATTAAAAAATACATCTCAGATTTTGTAATTTCTGGATTGCTTTCTATAAAAGCCTTTCTTTCATATTATAAAAAAGTATCCGATTATTTCGATGACACAAGCTATGCTATCATTAAATTATATGGAATATGTTTGGTTATTAGTTATTACCTATTTAATTCGTCGAAAATAAAACGTAGATCTAACTAATCTACCTGTTGCTGCCCCGACCACCATTAACAGGTTGTGTTAAATATTAAGAGGGTGCTGTTTTACAAATTGTTAAAATACGTTAAGAGCGCACATTATTCACGTAAACAATGCGCAAAGAAGGCAGTGATATTCATCATCAAACATTTTTCCTTTGTGTTCTAATTCACGACTTGACGACACCATTTTGTAATCACAAACTCATCCGGAGAGTAGCGCCTCGTTTAGCAACTCTTCTAACGTAAACGATTTGTGTGATCACATTTAACATTTCGATTCTTTATACTGTTTTCAACATATTCTTAAAGCTCGAGAAAATCAGGCTTTGACGCAGAACGCAGAGGTAAATTCAGGATCACTTGGAAGCTCTATCATTTGTCCTATCGGGTTGTGGTTTGCACCAAAATATTAAGCAAGAATGTGAAATAGTTGGTATCAAGGCACATTTTCCAAATACTGCTCACTTTTCTTGTTAACTGACCGTAAATATGACACCAAACAGTTAATTTATAGTAATTTCCCGATTTTGTGTAAGAGACAATTATTTGAAATTTCAAAATCGGCTTTCATAGAGACACGCGCTCATCCTTTGTGAGCATACTCCCAAAAATGCAGATTTTTAGGTTGAAAATTAAAGGTCAAAAAGCGATACGTTCTGTATGTGACATTAGCTGGATTTGACGATCGAGCGGTTTTTTCAATGTAGTCCGTGGAACAAGCGTAAAAACATTTCAAATCCGGAAACCAACACCAACATTTAGGAGCAGGTAAAAGACGTATTTTAGAATGTTTATTTTCACGGGGGACACGCATGGTAACAAATAAGTCACCTGTCATGGCGTCCACAGATGGCCGCCAAAATAATTCTTAAAATTGCTGTAACTCAAGAAGTAATCATCAGATTTGGATAAACTTGGTTTTGTTTTATTCGGTTTTTTATGCTCTACAAAAATGTCATTAGAAATTTTACCGTAAATACAATAGTTTTAATTATATTTTATATTATTACAATGAATTGCAAATATAGCACTTTTTGGTATATATATAATTATTTATACGTAGAATTCGCTAGATTGTCATAAAATTTTCAGACTATACTAAAATAACGCCAATAAATCCAAAATTTTAAGTCTTGAAACGAAATTCTTCTAACTTGTTGATTAATTAATTAATGAAATTAAGCATTAATTAAATCCCAATTGAAAGTTTCTTATTCACGTACCAAAGTCACGTAGTGTATCACACAAGAACAATATGACCACAATGAACCAAAAAAATATTAGTTCCAAAAATTAATTCCAACCACTTTCCTATTAATTCAATTAATTCAATTAATTAAAAATAATGACAATAATCTCAATTAATTTTGTAAAATTAACACAATGTGGTCGACCTCGATCTTTTAAAGCTAGTTTTAAGGCTAATTAATGTAATGGAAATAAATTAAATTAATTAATCACCGAATTAAGTACATTTTAGTTAAATTATCCCACTTTTGACATATGTATTGTTATGTATACCTTAAACTCGATCGATCGTCTAAAAATATACTACTTTACTAACATAATGCCAATGAATCCGAATTGTCATGTCCCGAAACAAAATTCCTATAACTTACCGATTAATTAAGAAATTAAATGAAGAATTACTTATATCTTAATAATTGTTGTTGTCACTCAATTAACACTTACAAAATGCCACCGAAGTATCAAAAATAAAACAATGCGAGTATAATTTTAAAGATTTACAGTCCCAAAATTAAGTTCATGCTACTTTCCCGTTAATTGAATGAATAAATGAATTAAATTAATTGATATAATCACCATGTGTTGTGTAAAATTAACACAGCCACACTGGGAACCATTTGCATGCTTATTTTACAGGAAAATAAATTTTGTGGGAAATTCAATTAACAGAAAAGTAGCATGAACTTAATTTTGGGACTATTTAATTTTTAAAATTATACTTGCATTGTCTATATTTGATACTTCTGTTGGCATTTTGTATGTGTTAATTGAGTGACAATAACAAATATTGAGATATAAGTAATTCTTCATTAAATTTCTTAATTAATCAGTAAGTTAAAGGAATTTTGTTTGGGGATATGACAATTCGGATTCATTTACATTATGTCAGTAAAGTTGTATATTTTTATGACGATCGATCGAGTTTTAGGTATACATAACAATACATATGTCAAAAGTGGGATAATTTAACTAAAATGTGATTAATTCGGTGATTAATTAATTTAATTAATTATATTTTTCATTACATTAATTCGCCTTAAAACTAGCTTTAAAGTGATTGGAATTAATTTTTGGAACTAATATTTTTTTGGTTCATTGTGGTCATATTGTTCTTGTGTGATACACTACGTGACTTTGGTACGTGAATAAGAAACTTTCAATTGGGATTTAATTAATGCTTAATTTCATTAATTAATTAATCAAAAAGTTAGAAGAATTTCGTTTCGGGACTTAAAATTTTGGATTTATTGGCGTTATTTTAGTATAGTCTGAAAATTTTATGACAATCTAGCGAATTCTACGTATAAATAATTATATATATACCAAAAAGTGCTATAATTGCAATTCATTGTAATAATATATAAATATAATTAAACTATGTATATTACGGTAAAATTTCTAATGACATTTTGTTAGAGCATTAAAAACCGAATAAACAAAACCAAGTTTATCCAAATCTGATGATTACTTCTTGAGTTACAGCAATTTTAAGAATTATTTTGGCGGCCATCTTGTGGACGCCATGACAGGTGACTTATTTGCTACCATGCGTGTCCCCCGTGAAAATACATTCTAAAATATGTCCTTATACCTGCTCCTAAATTTTGGTGCTGGTTCCGGATTTGAAATGTTCCTATAGTTTAAGCAGCTTGTTCCACGGACTAATGGGCATATAACATTGTAAAAAAAGTTGGCTCGAGCTTGACATACAGTCTTAAATTGTTCCCAGATACCGATGTTATACACCAAGTTGCAGGGAATACTGCAAGTGATTAGATACTTTATTAATTAGAGTTTAATTTTGTGTCGTGTGGTGTCTGAAGGCACATTTCCAAATTATTGCAACACGAGCATCGATCGTGCGATTCAACACCTACCTCGTTAATTACATTTGTGAAACTGTGGAGGATTTGTTTACCTGTGATGTGTACATAGAAACTGACACAAGCCATTTGTCAATCACTCATGAACTAAACAAATCATTACTTTACTACTAGGCACAGATATTATATCACACTTGCATGTGATCGTGTTAATATTTATAAAAGCCAACCATCGATACACGTGAATATAATTATTTACTTAGTATTCACTGTTGTATTTATGATATTACTAATAGGTAGATGAACAATCATGTTTGATTGAACCTTGCCAATTTTGTTGTTATATACAGCTTATGAAGTATCTGACAGCAAAATAAGGAAGTTAGTGACTAAATCGTTATTTTTTGGGTATATCATATATATTTTTGACCCTCTAGCCTATTATCAACTAGTTTGCTAGCCATGATGACCTAACCTGCGTAAACAAAAAAGTATGCATTTTATACAAAAATTGATGAGGCACGTCATATTGTTTTTCTCATTAGTATACAACGTTACAGTCTATTTATTGCAAATGCATGTCATGTACTTATAATATAGATTTTCTTTTAAAGTATGTTTAATTCCTAACCTCACATTAACGAGGTTCCGAGCATACTGAAAATACATATCAGAGACACCTTTCTGTATTTTACGTATGATCACTCCTGCTGGTTCAGACAAATACACACTTGTAAATAGCAAAATAATATACATAACATATATTATACAGTTGATAGAATGCACAAATAGGGGCAAAGGTTCACTATAGTTCTACGGTGTATAATATGCTGTTTCTGTCACCTCTCATTGTTATATTCATAATCTTATTTGGATGCAAATATATGAATAATAATGCCACTGCATGGAAACGAGTAGTTGTGATTGTCTTACCGGTATAGTCGGGGCTGCCGAGATGTCCCTTGCGTCCCGTGGTGCAGGCATACTGGTTAAGGTGGTAGGGCTCGTGGTACAGCGCGTTCTTGTCCACCTCGACGTCGTGGTCCTCCATGGATACCTGACCGTACACTTGCCCGTTAGCACTCACGTTTACACGCATCTGGAGGTCCTACGCGGGTCGCATGCGGCGGGGAGGGGGAGTACAGGGCCGGGGAAAGAGGAGAAAAAGAAAAGAAAACGAAAGAAAATGAAAAATAATGGCTATGAAGTAAGAAAGAGGGTTAGCACAAAAGGGGTGAAGTTAAATAAAAATAAATAAAAAAGAAGCGCACACTGTAGGTGATGATTATAAAAAGTTTTTTTAAAATTTTATTAAAGAAGTAAATTGAAAAATATCATAGTACAAAACGGAAATCGATCAAGATCAAGAATTAAATAAACGAGTTCACGAACACGTAGATCTTGAATTCAAAAAAACAATGTCAGCAATTTTATTACCAAACAAGTGAAGTTGTATCTTACAGTTTGTAACATTTGGCTTACACATCACGTATTTAACTGTCTTCATAATTAATTGAAAATTTTCTTTGTTCACCCTTAGAATACGTTTGTTTATTTCTAACCAACCAATAAATAATTGTTTGAAACAAAAACTTATTGCTTCATTAATGGAATTATTACGGAAATACCGACGATAATAATTTGCATCCAAGTTTGTTTAATTCCTGGTTTAAAAAAAACATTTAATAGCACATGGCAAGATTTGTTTGCCTCAAGCGGTCAATAACAGACCCTTTGACTAATAATTGTTTTAAAATCTAAACGTACGTATATTTATAAAATAACACCATGGACCCAAGGTGGAAAAGAATCCTAAAAAACCGCCGTTTTCTGGGTACGCCACTGATGGTAATAGCCTTTGCTGTTTTTGGCAGTCTTAAGCAATATCGGATAAAATATTGTGGCGGCTAATCCGTTGAAACGTTCGTATTCCAATTAGTACACAGCTAAACCACTTGGTATCGGCAAGCTGTTGTCAGCGCCACCTGCCGGCGCATCGCTGTACTAGCTTTACTGTGGGAGCTAGCACGCGTATACCATTGTGCCGTTGCTACATGGAGAGCTTATCATTTCTTAAACATGCATTTACTTCATAACGAAGTAATAGAAACGACATATAATAACTCTTATGTGATCTTGAGTACAAAAGTGCTAAATTATAATACCGCCAAGATTTTGGAGGCAAAAAAAATTTATTTATGAGATACACATTAAATACAAACATATTGCAACGGAAACAGGCGTGGATGCCTACTGGACAGTGAAGCACAGAACAAAATAACAATATTTCCAGAAGCTTTTGGGTTCTCAGATCTGCCATATAGTTAAAGCAAACACAAAAAAAAGAAGGAAGGAAAAAATGATTTACTCAATTCACTACTGACGTAAAATGTTATCAATCTGTTTGTCATTGAAAATTAGTTAGACATGATATCTAAATGCAAACAAAACTATTCGTGAGCATGGATATAAGTATTTAAAGCAAGCTTACGATTGCACATTTTGCAATTGCATATGGTAATAGTTACAACATTTAAAACACCATGACCGTATCATATGGTTTGGTACATAATTCATAAGTCTTTCTTTCATACTAGGACGTGTTTTAAAAGCGTCATGTTGTGCAAATAGATATTTCCCGAGCAACGAATAATGTTTCGACTGTGATATCTTGTAACAATAACAAACGTAAAACTAGTCATGATAAATCTACTCTACTCTGAGAAGGTGTAGGTGTGTACACGATAAACTAGTTCACTTCAGGTAATAAATTGCGTGTGAATCATAATTCAAACAAATAAATATGTATGAATACATCATCTGAAAGTATAAACACACATTATACAAGCTATTTTTGGACAGAGTTTGGATAAGAGAGTGAAGGTAAGATAAGTTTTGAGGGTGGAAATAAACTCAGATAGGCAGCTACTTCTTACTACATCACGCACATAAATAATGACACTTTATGCAAATAATGGTTAGAAACTTGTCATGAAAAAATTAAATGTTAAAATACGGGCATGCAATGTGTAAAATGATTTTATAATTTAATTTGAATAAGTCAAGAAAATAATACGCTTCTAACTATGTAGCACCATCTTACATTGGAACTTTCCAATTCACAGATAAAATCATGGGAATGTAGGTGAATATGGAAAAAAATCGTGATTCTGCAAGAGTGCGCTACTGAAGTAGATCAAGTGAAGAAATATATTTGATTCTAGATATTCTGTTAGTAACTTGGTTCAAACTGATCAAGCAGTGTATTATTTAATTGCAATATCAATCAAAATTCAAAATTACTTACAAAACTCAATTTCGAACATCTGATAACAACCCTAAGTCATATTTTGTCAGTAATTCTTCATTACAGAATTTGTGATGGTAATCATCTAGAACATCTGATAACAACCCTAAGTCATATTTTGTCAGTAATTCTTCATTACAGAATTTGTGATGGTAATCATCTATTGCATTTATTAATTTATCAATACTTTTTCAATTTTATTTTGTTAATTTTGAAAATTAAATGTTATAATTTCGTTCATTTTTGAAGCAATAAAACACCCACAAAAACTCATTAATAGGTTCGTATGTCAAAATGTTATTGTTGGTTGACTTGAAAAGATCCCCACCGTCTCCCCTCTTTTGTTTCACTTTAACACAGTGGCTCCGGTTTTGTTAGGTGTATCGATTTCTGTGCCCCAAAAGAATAGGGAGTCAAGGTTGAACGGGAAACTCGGTTAATTTCCGTTTTGGGAAATAAGGCAGTAAAGATAGGCCTACACTTCTTCATGGTACACCATTAAGATAGCACC
This sequence comes from Sweltsa coloradensis, assembly GCA_024449915.1. Lineage (NCBI taxonomy): Eukaryota > Metazoa > Arthropoda > Insecta > Plecoptera > Chloroperlidae > Sweltsa > Sweltsa coloradensis. The sequence continues at coordinate 293,254 of JAMZAV010000339.1, read as the reverse complement.
GTACTATACAGAGCTACGAAACACATACACTCTCACATCGTTAATAAAACAAGTATACGGCGAGCTTTACTTTTTTAAAAGCTAAACTGCTTTGTTTTGCTTTCTTTAGACTACGAGCAAATTAAAACACGAGGGTCCATTAGTTAATTATATTTTCATTACCGAGGTCGAAAGCTCCAATATTGTTTTACTCTGTAATCATAAAGAAATCTCAATTTGCGATGCTGTTTAAAGAAGTGTCTCTCGTTGCTTAAGGGGCGGAAAAACCTAAATGTAATTTCGAGGGTTGAAATCTTTCTTGGTAATTGTTTTTCCCTCCGCTTTGGAAAATAATAAGGCTGGTTGTGTTCTTATATTCGGTTGCTATAGAGATACCCTCTTTCAATTACTCGCTACCACCTGAACGGAGCCATCCATCAATCTATTCAAAGCTGCTTACTCTTGGGAGGCGGAGAACATTCCCTCGAATTGTAAAGGAATTATTCCTCATTTTTAAATAAGATGGACTTATCGCCTAACCATTGGTAATAATTTATTTGCAAATATTAAAAAAAGAAAATACATATTCTCAAATATAATTAGTGTTTGCCAATCAAGTATACTTACTATCCCCAATAGAGACAGATTTTTCTGATGTTGGCGTTCGTATACGACACGTCATCAAAGGCAGAAAAATAAAAGTATTGTTTCTTATCACAAACTTCATTTTAGAAAGGTGACGAAATTCAGTACTGGCTTGGCACTAGAATTGTAATTTTAACGTTTTCACACACCAAGAATAATCACCCGTGTTTTACGTTGATTCGTCTCTATTTTGCTATGATTTAAAAGATACAAATAATATCGTGTGATTTTATGTAACTAATACATGCACAAGCTTAAGCATATTAGCAGATTAAGTTTCCTAATTAGAAAAATCCAGAAAGCTTATCGTTCCAAATTGTCATATTTGTTACATGAGCTGAAACACGTCATTATTAAGCTAGAGATATTATAAAAAGGTTTCACATTATAAACTGATGCCTTTTTTGATTAATTAAAGTGTTGAATGAAAACATATTTAGCTAATAATTGAAATTAGTAAATTTATCAAGAAATCGTGTAAAATGTTTTTTTTTAATAAAAAAAAAGGGGTAAAGCCCACTGAGAAACATCACAGAGTAGAGTACCGGTACGTTTAGGAAGTTCACATTATAAACGAATAAATATGATGCTTTATACTTCTCGTACAGTAAAAATAATGATATGCCGGATCTCGAAATGTGCCCCAGGAAATAAGAAGGAATACATAAGAATTTAATATGCAGAAGAGTATTAAGTAATGAAGAGGCTTAAAAAATGTGGAGTGTGACAGAATCTTACAGATGGTGATACATTCTAGGAGGAAAATAAATATGAAAATAAAAGTATATATTGTGCATATTTCTTCGGTGTATACAACTGGGATATACGTGCAGCACCATTGCATGACCCAGTTGCGAATACATCGGGGACTCAAATATCCCTCGACTATACGCCGAGTAGACGCTAATGCATAAGTGGGTCAACGACAATGCCATCTTTAAGCAGATTAGACTGTAATTGTTAATTAGTTTTCATTAGGTCTCTGTTAAAGAGCTAACGAACATTACAAAATATAATACAAAAATATCGTGTACATAAAGCTCAAACTTTTTCAACGAAAAGCCGTCGCTTTTTTAAGAAGGAACTATAAATAAAGTTGGTTTTATATCCGCATTAATTACAGTAATCATTACTAAATAATAAAGTAAAATAAAGCAAAGCACCTGTCATTTACTGCTACAAAATGGTAAATATAAGATTTAACATGGAAACTGTATAAGTTGTGATAAGTGTGTCGGATTAAAATACAAAATATAAAAATTTAGTGACGATGTAAATTTAATAATCTAATTAAGTATTGTTAGTATTGTTATAAATTTAAGGTTTTTAAGCATAAGCCCGCTTTGAGGACCATTATTATTGATTTATAGCAATTGTCGTAAAACGCGCCATAGCTCTACCAATTGAGCTACCGAGACACAAGTCAAATAATCACTAAATTGCTATTTGTAGTGACTGTTGACAATCATGATAAAAATCCAACAGAAGACTGCAATGTTGCTATCATTACTGTAGCATCACTTCATTTCTGAAAGAACACATTGAAAAATTCGATCACTTCTCATCTCCTATGAGTTTAGTGGTTTGAATATAAGGTTTTTAAAATCCCTCTTTGAGGAAATTATTTATTGTTATTATTTTTAATTATGTATTGTGCCACCATTAAGCAGGAAGGATGACGAAAGGGGCAGTACACCCCAGACCAAGCCTCTACACAATACATGTACTGGTGTTGTCCTATTATTAAATCAATGCAAGGAGATATAAACTATTATTGAACACACATTTATGAAAATAAGCACTTGCCTACGTTTGAACGTGAGTAATGCGCATGTACACCTACTTTCCAGAAATACGTGGAAAAATAATTTTATAGTTCCTACGTGAAGTAACTTGTCTAGCACGAAACTTTCCACTCCACACGCAATAAACGTTTTTATGGTGCTCAATTTGTGGGGCTGGATTGAGGTAACTTTACCCTTTCTGATTTTTAACATCTGTGTCTTCTGAGGAGGAAAAAAACTAGCGACGTAATTAAAGGAGATATGATAAATATCCGTGTAGTAAGATAGGGATTCGTGTTACTTTTAACATGACACCTACAAGGGGAACAGAAATAGTTTCACGTTTGAAAGATAAAGATATTGAATGGGACACGTACACGACACGTCACAGACAACATTCTTGAAATTTGTTTTTGAATTTAAAGAAAAAAGTATTGTAGTTTATTTTAAAAGTTGAGTCAGTGAACTTTTCAGTCATGATTTATGCTAATTAAGCCGTAAGTGGGTTGACGTTTGGGCTTAAGGCGGATTGATACTTGAGACTGCGGGAGAGTATTTCCTGTAAGGCGATCTTACAGGAAGTCAGTGCAGGACCTGCGCATGTTAAAATACAACTCTGCATCGCGGGAAGTGTTTGTCATAATGAACTGTACACTAGATGATAAATCGCTTAAAGTAAATATGTAAATGAATGATTTGAACAAAATATTCCCCTTTTTTCTCATAACGCGTTTAAACATTTGTTTCGTTGATTTGTTATCTATTTCGCAGATTATCTTTGCGGTTGTATTGTACTTTCAGTTCCTTTATAAACCACACGTTTTAGGACTGCTTTTCACAAACAAACAAATTAAAATATTCCCTGCAAATATTTTGATTTTTAAAAATTAATTTTAACATAATTACTATCAACAATCTTATATATTTCTAAAAGTGAAATATTATTAATTTTAATTTATTTCTCATTGGTTGACAGCTGAAGTATTTGATCGTGAATTGTATAGTAAACCTTTTGATTTAAACTGTTGATTGTTTACGTTCAATTTACAATGTTTGTAATTGTTAATGCTAATGCTGCCTTATGTCCCGCAACTTTGTGTGTCTAATTTTTTTTAAATGTGAAGTTTAACAAATTTAAATATGATCTTGATTGCAAAAATTTGATCCCAAAACACCCAACTCATATCAAAACGTATCGTATTCGTTAACATCTCACCTTCATGTTGATGGTGACCCCCTTCTCCCCTCCGAAATCTCCGGGCGTCATGCCCCTACGTGGCCCGGCTTTCATGCGCGTGCGCCGATTCCTCACGACAATAAACAAGATGGCGGCTATTAGCATCAAGATGACAGCTGTGAGGACGCCGATCACTAGGCCGATGTAGTGTTTAGACTCGGTTGACGAGTTCTTGTGCGCCGGACCTGTGGAGACAACAGAAACAACACATTGAGAAAACTAGACGACAATAAACAAGATGGCGGCTATTAGCATCAAGATGACAGCTGAGAGGACGCCATCACTAGGGATAGCTACATCCCTTTGCTTGAACTATTGGCAAAATCGTGTTGATAATATCACGAATTTTTACCGATATTGCCCCGTTAAAGTTCCGAAATATACAGTAGAACATAAATTTCTGCTGATAACACCAAAACAGAAATTTAGACGATCGTTAAAACCTGACGATATCAGAAAAAATTTTGATGATACCATTAAAAAATGCCATCTTACTGATCCGAAATTTACAGAACAACTTAATGATACAATTTGTATATTTGCGGTTATCATCAAACCTAACTTGAATGTCAAACTTGAAACCTGTGTTAATTAATCTGTAGATATTTATATTCAATTTAATGCTATAGTCCTTGTGGTGTAGGACATGAACGACTCGCATAAATATAATATACTTTCATAACAAACAAATCGTTCTCTTACCTAGAACTCCCCCGCTGTTACTATCCTCCCTGTTCGGCGGCGTCTGGACTTCGTCCCTCTGCAGAGGATACTCCTTTATGTGACCATCAGGCTTCACAATGGTGTTGTCCAGCTCTTCCTCGGAGAAGTTCCCGGTCAAGGCAACTGAACAGAGAATAACTAGAATGTAAATCTTGTACACGTTTCTTGAAACATGTATTTCCCAAGGTAGTTCAGTGGAAAGGTCTGGTTGTAGGGAGGAGGGGAGTAAATAAATAAAGAACTCCGATTGCGTAGAGCCTGAGTAATTCCTCTTCGGCCAATTACCTTGGTTTAGTGTTCTAGACTTGGAATGCCTGCGAGTGGTGAAGTCACTTTTTTACGTAGATGTTCATTTAAAGGGTAGAGACCAATTTTAAGATTTTGGAATGCAAAGCATGAAGTTTCATATTAAGTAATCATGTTAAAAGTCTACGTTTTGGTATGAAAACAGCCTAAACAGCGAGACCAGAAGAGAAGTAATGGAAACAAAGATAATGTGAAATGCGTACGAAGTGATCTGTTTAAAAACATGTCTGACTTACAACAAGAAGGTGATTAGGGTTCGAATCCTAGTCGGGTATGGTGGCCAGTGGAAGAAAAGTCAATCACAGTTACTCGTTTGAAAATATTATTTTAATATGAATGTTATATCATCTTAAATATGAAGTGCAATGCAACCATAGTGGAACTGGGACTATATTTTGTATTAAGTCGAACATCTCGTTTTCAATTTTAATTGTTTTAAATTTTTGGCTCACAACTATCCAGTGCTTAAATGATAGTAGCGTTTGTAAAAAGCATAAAAAAGGTTTGCAATTTTGTAGTGTTTTTTTGTTAAGACTGTTTTAACTGCCTTTTTGTTACAGTGTTTATGTTCGCTGTCGAACATCATGTCCTGTTGCAAATAAGCAAACTGAAACATTAGTAAAGCTGCTTATCGTTTTGTAACTTCAATACGAAGATACTTTTAACTAAAAGTGTTGTAAGCTTTCTCGTTCCAGACGTGAGCTAAACATTCCACCATAAAACATATACCACGTGTAAGCTCCGACTCTAACCCTTCCCCTTCCCCTTCGACATTTCCCACACCGTCGCCCTGCGTCGCGAGGCGTCGCGTCTTGCTCGACTGTCACTCAATCCGCGAGGCGTCGCGACGCATCCAAGCAGAAGATGTCGTGACATCAGACAAATGCTCCCTCGTGGAAAGGGAATTAAAAATCCATGCGAGGCACGGCCAAACATAATCTTTTAGCACGGAACTTAATTACGGGGGGTATTTATATTCCTCACATACACTTTTAAAAGGATTGAATTTACTAGGGAAGGGTGAAGGAAATTTAAATTTGCATTTTTGGTGGAGGAAAAAGGTAATGTCGTTAAATGTGAAGAAACGTGTTGCGAAACCAAACACAAAATTGCGGTGTTGTCTGACTGGATCATACTATGCAGAGATAACTTTTTTACAACGATGTAAATACAAAAATACTGTAATATATTGATCAAAACGGAATTATTTTAACTAAAGGATTTTTATATGAGTGAAATTGATACATCTTGTTAGACATGTATGTCGATAAATCTCAAAGTTTGAATGTCTATTAAATCACACATTTTTCTTATATTTTTCTTTTTTTTCCTTACCAATTCAATTCAATTAAATTTTGTTAATTTGTTTCATAAAATATCCCATTAAAATTATACATTCCAAAAAATTTACCATACAATATATGGTCCCATTGCACATTGTTGTAATATTGTCATTTCAAAATAATTATGTTGTTTGCATTTATAAACATAGTTTTCTTTATTGACTTCTATTTGATTTTTTTATAACTGAAAAGTATAGACGTAATATAAATAAAATAAATATTGGTCAATAAGGCTACAAGCCAAAGTTTAGAATTACAAGCAGGGTTGTAACTATATTATATTAGCTTGATGAAAATAAAAAAATAGATTTTACTTAAATTATTTTCTAGACAATATTAAGGAGACCTTAAAGGGGCTAAAAACCCCAAAAATTATTTTTTACCAGGTGATCTATAGCACAATACTACACTTAAATGACCGTTTAAAAATTATATCTTGTAACTGTGATTTAATACGAATTTTTTAATTTTTTTTAACCAGACATTGGCGAAAATTGGTGTTTTGGAAAATTTCCTAAATCGGCTTTAACCTGCTTCTTTTTTGGTCCACATAGATTCTAGAGCATAGTACCAATCTAAAATGCCCCTTTATAACATCGTGTCTTGAAACTGTGCCCAAATATACCCTCAAACACGCAAAAATATGCATTCCAAAATCACACCCTATCTTGGTAATCAGCATATTTTGACCGAACTACTTGCCCAAATTACAAAACAAAATAAAGAGAATTTACAGAAAAGGCTGTAGAGTACGTCAATAATGGCCAATATTTTTTTGGATCAAAATCCTCCAAGGTCACGGGGCATAAAGATCGTCCCCATGTTATTTCTTATGGGAGATTTTTGCCGATGGGACCTAGCTCGAAAAATGTCATGTTTGACAATTTTTTGGGAGGTCATGGTGGCCCCAAAATTTTTTCTGTTAGTTGCTAAATTCATTACTAGTTAGCCTGAATGAAATATATTTTTTGAGTTTAGCGGTTAAATACCCCTTTAATAAAATGTGAAGTTACAATAGATTAAAACCATTAATATACATTATTATTTTATTATTTTTGTTTATTCTTGTTTGTTAAAATTGCAACAAGAAACGGCGTCGACGCTAGCAAATATCTTGCTAAAACACTCAAAATCTGTGGAAATCTTGTGCCGCGAAGAGCCTTGATGAAGCACGTGAAACTAACTAATTTAGCACATGCAGTTGGTTCTCCCATAAGTAAATAATTATTTATAGTACTAAAGATATTTATTAAATTCGCGTCTACATAGATAATTCTAAATTAAATCTGATTACGAGTTGATCTGAATAGATTATATCGACCTGACAACCGTATTTATTATTTAACCCGCGTCCCAAGCAGAATCAAATGACAACGTGACTAAAACGGCTTATTTGGTTCGTTGGTCATGTGGGTCCCACCCTACTTCCGATGCTGAAAGCCCTTGCTTCGATTCCAGTGCATGCCACACTTGTGTAACTCCTGCACGTCGCTTACATCCATCACGAGCATTATAACGTTTAATGTAAAAGGCAAATGGAGTTATGCTAGCGACAAAAGGGAAAAAAGCATACGAAAATCTATAATTACATTTTAGCTTGTTTTTGAACGGACGAATTTAGTGCAACGATGCGTTACACGAAAATATTATGCTTTTAGACACGTCCATTCATCAGCTTGATGAACGATGATGAATGATGAATGATAGACTTCGATCGCAGTTGGATTATGGTTCAAAACATCTAGCTGTGCGTAGAATAGAGGGTCAAGTATAGAATCCGTGTCGGTTGTGACTTGTGAGTTACTCTGGTAGATTTCTGCGTCCAAGGTTCGTAGCGTGGTCGTCAATCAACAGCCAACACGTTGTTGCTAATTATCATTTCTGAATTTATTATTAATTTAAATGTAGTTAATTTAATTTTGATGAATAAAATAAGTTCATAGTTTCGTATTTACAGAGTCAACCCACTCAAGTCACATAACTGTTTAATTTCACAGTTTTAATACGCATTTCAAATGTGTTTTTTTTAAATCGTCCTAATTCACAACATTATAACTAATTTGCATTTGTAAAATGCATGTTTGTATGAATCTTTTCTTGTTAGCTACATTGGCATAATAATTGGCTGCTCGTTTTAAAACTTACTCATTTTGTATTCCGCTCTATCTAGCTCAAAACGTGTAAAACGTTCGGTAGGAAATGTTGATTTCCCAATCATTAGCTACGCTCAACACGTTTCTGTGCTTAATACACCGACTACTCCTGTGTGGTGTTAATGGTTACGCTACTTGAAACCACGCCAAGAATTACTTCCAATTGACTAGATGGGTAATCAATCAGGCATCAATCTCGCGAAGATGGTGGTTTTAGGGAAACTTGTCTGGTATTCTTCCGAGCTTCCGTTCGCGAGCGACGTGACCCGACTAAACTTGAAACTTTCAACTACTCGGAAATCTCGAACTTCGTTTGCGTTTTGTAGAGAATTTGTCGAGTTCCGACTCGAGCTGGGGTACGTTTTACTTGAAGGTCTTACCGTCTCGTGTAGTCTATAAGGAGCTACTTGGAAATATGGAGAGGTAAACCTTAGAAAGATATTGAAAGATATATACAGATCTAAATTGCCTGAAACCTTTTCTGACGACATTGTCGATCTATGGCGCAATGATCTAGTGAACCTATTTCCTTATTACAGTGCACACAATTTCCTGATTCGATTCTAGGTAAGATAATATTAAAGTAGGTAAATGTAACATTTTCCAAAATTGAAGTTAACTACGACATAAAACGGCACGATTACATAAGGAACTATTCCGGGTAAGGTCAACGATGTATTCAGCTCAGAATTCATACACGCTATATTTTAGCTTCGATATTATATTCTTAGTACCAGCACGTATATAATATACACTTATTTTCTGTTTTAAACGCGTGAAAGTTTACCAGAAAATTATAGTTCAAAGTGTGGAATGTAAGTGGAATGACTGAAAGTCTGAACGTGTAAGCAAATATTATTGAACTCAAATATTATTTTCTCTCTCATCTGCAAATAGTTTGTATACAAGATAAAATGAAATTCCATTGTTGGTAACAAGATCATTCTAAATTCACACTCGCATTTAGTCCAAACATTTAAAAGTAATGCAGACGTTATTCACAATGAAGCGTGCATATTCAGTATGTCTTTCAAGTCCTCTTGTCGACTGCACGTCCAAGTGAAGTGTCCTATAAACCCAGACACGACTTTCGTACGTTCCTCCACAACCCGAGCTTCCTTACATTCGGCTTGATCAAACACATGCTCTGTAGTTGACTTTTCTTCACCATACTACGTGACTAAAATAGTCCATTTAGGTCAGATAAGTTGAGTTGATGTCACGTGTCAAGAAAGGATAAAAAGTTGACCGCAAGTCTGTATTAAATTAGAAAAGTTAGTCTATCCGCGCACGTGATGGAGTCTTCAAGGGTGAGTCTCTTCGTTGTACTTTCACAACATGTTTGGAAAAATGAAGTGAGTTAATATCGGATGAACTTACTTCCTCAGAGTTGATGGCAAAAACAATGGCTTGTCGTATCCAATTTCTGATAAAAGTTATCAACGTTTATAGTAACTAGTTTAGAGAAACAATATACCACAATGTTGCAAGTTTTTTGAACACTGTGTGGCTCGGGAATACTCAAGATAGAGTGCGAGGCTTATCGACATCACGCTTGTCACACGTTCTAGGTTCTTGGTGGTGTAAGTACAAAACCCCGAAAATCTTTTTCCCGAAAGTGCAAAACCCCGAAAGTGTAGAGCCCCGAACGTATAAAGCCACGAAAGTGAAAATTCACGAAACTGTAAAACGCCGAAAGTGTGTTTTATCGAATTTTTGGGGATTTGCACTTTCGGGATAATGCACTTTCGGGATTTTGATATAGACTCTTATTGGTGGCGGTGCCGAAAAAACAGGAACTTCGCTCGCTAATAATATCTATGGTGAAAATTTTTGTTCTATGCCGCAACCCAACTGAACTTGGGTCATGTTATTGGGAGACAATCACTGTTGGACAATAGGAATACCTAAAAAAAAAAAGTAGTAAAAAAGTATACCTACTTAATTCAATCTCAATTTCAATTACAATTACAACATACAATATTACACCAATACAGTAAACAACACAATGTTTAACATTATATGAGTTTGGCGATGATAAAATATATCTAATATAAAAAATAGGAAGCACGCGAAAAAGAAAATCTCTTGTGTGCGGGCTGTCAAAAATAATAAACATAATATTAATTATTTGGAAACTCATACCTCTCTCTTCAAACAAAACTATTTTTAAGCGGTGTCGTTTAGTAAAAAAAACAACTTATTTCAAAAATGACGGGGACGCCAAATCATTTTAGATTATCTTTGCGACGTATACATACAGGCTGAGAAAACATAACCTAAGGGATCTAAAGAAAAACAATGTTTGGTGTTCGGTACAAATATGAATATGAAAAGATTTTAAAATTCAATGTTAAGTATTGTCTATATAAGTATGTTGTTTATTATAGTGAAGTATGCAAAACACAAAATAATTAAATTAAAGAACAAAATCATAACTCGCATTATACATTTTATGTCAGAATTTTCAGTTTATTCAGGTACTTCACTGCACAAATATTAACTAAGCTTGAGAATCCTATATTTATTTAATATTAAACTAAAATATGTATAAATCAAAAGTATTAACCGATAAAGTTATTCTTCAGGCTATTCGACCGCGTTTTTCTATTTTCCAAAATATGCTACCGAGTCAAAATATAGTGAATGGCTTTGAAAAGCTCTTCTGGCTCTTTTAGAAAATCAAACTATTTTTTTTCAAAATTTTCTGATCCGGTACACCTCAAAATAATTTCAAACTTCAATTCGCCAAGGCACACCATTCAACGTAGGGTGTTGTGTTTTTGTGACATTAATTTTCAACTGGTTTTCTATAGGCTGACTGAGAGATTTTTTTTAACAATTGTCTTTCCTGCGAATTTTTTCGTTTGGCGGTATTTTGTACCGATTTGTACCGCCAAACGAAAAAATTTGCAGGAAAGACAATTGTTAAAAAAATTCTCTTAAACCAGTTGAAAATTAATATCACAAAAACACAACACTCTACGTAGAGGTGCCGATATTGGCTGTGTACCGGATCAGAAAAATTAGAAAAAATAGTTTTGATTTTCTAAAAGAGCCAGGTTTCAAAGCCATTCACTATATTTTGACTTGGTAGCATATTTTAGAAAATAGAAAAACGTGGTCGAATAGCCTTAAGCAACCTTGCCTACGACTGTGAATCGTAACCAATCAGCGCGCATCGATATAAAATACTGATCTGTGATTGGTCAGGAGTCCCGCATCGATGACCTTGGTAGCATCGGAAAAGTTGGGTTTGGAATCACATTACACTTACGTGGTTGTTCGATGTCTTCATCGATAGTGGTGCAAGTTCTCCAACAACAATACCCCTTGTAAACGAGTTTAGTTTAACCCAGTTAAATATTTTTCCTACGCCACAAGAACTAAAAGCAACAGTACGTTAATCTATTTGGTGGGTCGATGGTAACCGCTGCTGCATACGACATTGGATGTTAAACGAAGCCTCATGATTAATGTCCAATAGCTTGCGAACTGGAAGTAACTTGAGTTCAATCACGTACACGAACAGATCCGTTGTTTTCTTGTGCGTTCAAGAGTTGTGATGTATTGCCCGCAATTCTGGTGAAGCTTCAAAAATAGGTTTAATTATTAACGATAATGGTAGCGGAATGAATAAACCAAGAGTTAAAAAAAATTAAGGTCAAATTATTCATCAGTGGTTAAGTACCATTTTACCATAACACAAATCAATGTGATTTTAGTCGAGCATGATATACCGTACACTTGTATCAAAATGAACTAAGCTATAATATATGGTTAAAGTTATTATTCCACTGTAGTAAAATTCAAAAGTAGGTATCACTAAGAATTTCTAATTTTCTCTTCATTTTTTTACTTGTTCATACATCCCTATATATAATAATTTTGACGCCACTTCATAGCAGAAACATTCCATTATTTTCAACCTAAGCTCTTTATAGTACAAAAATAAAAACACTTGCGATTGGCTCTACTAAATAAGAATAAAGTTTACAAATTTTCTGCAATAGAATAATGCAAACCACATTTTAACAGCATATGTAATTGATCAAATCTATATATTTTAAATCCCATACACTTATTACACCATACACTATTATATAATCCAAATGTTAATAGAACTGTACTTAGTCAATAATTCATATGTAGGTATGTTATTCATTTTTATAAACTAGATCCATGTGGTCAGCCAACAGATGTTGGTCAGCAGCCAAATAAATTGAATTTATCTTAAAGTAATATAATATAAATTGCAGGAAACTAAAATAGGAAAATAGTGTGGTTGAACATAAATTTAATATGACATCGTATATACCAGAAAGTCAGAGATTTCAATCATTGTAATGTTTTGAAGACTTAAGTGAATTCTCTTCTCGTCTTCTATGAAGTATTGTAAAGTCATATCTCTTACTATCTGCTCAAAACTATTTTATGAAATCTAGTTCAATCCCGCATGTCTTCCTTTCATTTCCCGCAGAATTCATTCTATGATAATCTTACAAACATCTCAAATATGTCTTATCAAACGATTCCTCCTTTTCATTAAACTTTTCTGTACCACATGACCTCATTTTCCCCATTCAAGATTCTCCTCATTGTGACGTATATAGCATTGAACCCTATTGAACTGTAGCACCACTTCTAAAATATCTCTTACTTAATATTTTTATCGGATGAGGTTTCTCAACCATACATGCGGTGCTCCATATATATTAGTTTTCATAAAGTCTTCGTTGAATATAAGTTTTGTTGACACGTAATAAATCCTCAGGAGACAGACACGTTTACTAATCTTTGAAGAGAGGTTTGATAGCCTACTTTACCACTTTCTCGTGTGCTTAAACATGTACGGGAAACATTAACTCTTTCACCACCACTGACAGTGATGTAAATTTTAAAACAAGACATAATAAAACACGGCAGTAGGAAATAATTTTCGCACGTATCATGTCACGATTGCATTGGTGCTTACATTGGGATATACGCCCCTAGGAAAACAATCTGGCAGTCGATATAAATAATTAAATAAAATTAAAAACTATTATTTTCAGACAAACACGAGCTACTTATTAAAATCAACTAAAATCACAGAAAAATAATGAACCAAAAAAATGTTTATTTTCACCTTTTAAATCTTGTTGTTGGTGTAGTTGAGTATAAAGAGGAATACAAAAATATAAATACGTTCGGTTCGGGCATTCAAATCTAATTTTTGGTGTTGACGTGGAGGCGCCGGGTATTTATTGGATGAGCGTAGCGAGCGAAGCGAAGATTCCATTTCACTACACTGGAGAAAAAAATCCGGAATGCTTTTTTTTCTTTTTTTTCTGTATTTTTGTGTGTTTGTCAGCACGATTCCGGCTAAACCGATCCTCTATTTGCGATGAAATTTTATGGAGGCCTTCGAAATCTCTGAACTTAGAACTGCCACGTTTTTGAGCGCAATCAAAAAATTATTTCTCATGAAAATCGCAATTTTACGATTTTTTTCGATTTTTTGAAATTTTATTTTACTTATAACACCTACATACTTTATCTGATTGTAATAATTTTTTCATAGAACCTAAATTTCATAAATTTGTGTATTCGTGTGAAATTTGAGCGCAATCGAATAATTATTTCTTATAATAATCGCATTTTTTCGATTTTTTCTTTTTTTAAAATTAGTACGATTAATTTAAAAAAAAAAAAATTTAGGTTATATTTTATTTAATTTTATTTAATTTTAAAAAAAATCTTCGACTTAGTAATAATTTTTTCACAGAACAACAGAAAATCCGCATAACACATGGCAGCTCAATGCACCAATTACGCTCATCCAACAACGCGGCGGGACTTAAGCGTTTTCCTAGTATGTCAATTTGGGTGACGATAGCCCGGCTGGCCCCCATGATCACCAACTAGGAAAACGCTTAAGTCCCGCCGCGTTGTTGGATGAGCGTATATGGTGCATTGAGCTGCCATGTGTTACGCGGATTTTCTGTTGTTCTGTGGAAAAAATCATGACTTAGTCGAAGATTTTTTTATTAAATTAAATTTAATAAAAAATTAACTTTATTTTTTAATTAAATTAAATTAAATAAAAAAGTTACTTAATTTTTTTAATTAATCATAATTTTTAAAAAGAAAAAAATCGTAAAATTGCAATTTTTATAAGAAATAATTATTCGATTGCGCTCAAATTTAACACGAATATATAAATTCATGAAATTAAGGTTCTGTGAAAAAATCATTACAAAAGAATAAAGCATGTAGGTGTTATAAATCAAAGAATTATTTTAAAAAAGAAAAAAACCCGTAAAATTTCGATTTTCACGAGAAATAATTTTTCGATTACACTCAAATTTCACACAAATATCTTAATTCATAAAATTAAGGTTCTGTGAAAAAATCATTACAATCGAATAAAGTATGTAGGTGTTATAAGTCGAAGAATTTTTTTAAAAATCGAAAAAAATCGTAAAATTGCGTTTTTTATGAGAAAAAAATTCCCGATTGCGCTCAAAAACGTGGCAGTTCTAAGTTCAGAGATTTCGAAGGCCTCCATAAAATTTCATCGCAAACGGAGTATCGGTTTAGCCGGAATCGTGCTGACAAACACACAAAAATACAGAAAAAAAAGAAGGAAAGAAAAAAAAAAACATTCCGGATTTTTTTCTCCAGTGTAGTGAAATGGAATCTTCGCTTCGCTCGCTTCGCTCATCCAAAAACATGCTGCATAATCCTTGTTGAAGGGTAATGTCAACAAATTCACCATTAACAGTAAGATGGCGTGTACGAGTTTTTAGTGAGACGTGCCTCACATATACAGACGGACGGATGGACAGAAAAGTGAAACGTACGGATGCTTCGCGTCCTAATATTTTAAATTACAGTGTTGGTAATTAACCAGTTCCATAGGGTGAGTCCATTGTGAGTGAGCCTAAAACATTCTTTAATTGAGAGATGGTTGAACACAAGAATGAAGATTCGCGTTCGGTGGTTTCTTCCGCGAAAGATTGATTACTCCCTGATTTGCTGTTCCTGATTTTTGGCAAACCTCATATTCGTTTGAGTGGGATCGTCTAATAAATCAGTTTTTTTCTTTTCGTTTTTCTTTTTTAATGTTTTTTTTTTTCTTTCTTTCTTTCTTTCTTTCTTTCTTTCTTTTTTTCCTTTTTCCCCCCTTTCTTTTCTTTTCTTTTCATTCTACACCCTTTTTTATATTTGATTCATTCATTAAATGCATATAATATATATTTTTTTATTTGTTACCAAAATTGTTGTGTTTAAATGCATTGTTGTTGTAATGCTACTATTTCAAATATCTACGAAAATGTAGTTTATTGTTGTTTCTGCATCTATGTAATTAGATTTATTTAGTTGTCCTCCTTTGTAAATCAGTTTTTATAACTGAATAGGATAGACGTTAAATAAATAAATAAATAAATAAATAAATAAATAAATGGATGCAATTGAAGAAAATTTTTTCAACATAAAGCGTCATTTTTTAATTAGGGACAGTGCCATAACTGTAGCCACGCGGATGGCTAGTCTTATGCCATTTTATTAATATAATTTTGTAGAGTATTATTTAAGTTAAAGTCGATAAACTCGGTCAACTGATATTTTGATAATGTGAACCGAAATATTGTTTATAACTCAAGAAAAAACCCATTCGTGTATAAAAAAAGTAAAAAGTAGAAAAAACATAAAACTAGATTGTAGAAGCCAAACGATCATTCTAATCAAAATTATAACTCTCAAGGGGATCGTTATTTTTGATCGGAATTTGATTTATGGTGGCCTCTAAAATTGTCGAATGTTTGAGACGGCGCCAAATTTTCGTTTGTTTGTCTACTTCAAATAAAATAATAAAGGATTTCCAAGTTCGCTCGGGTGAAGTTGGATGAAAACGATATATATATATGTTGCTGTTGACCTACATGTCGTCCACTAAAGAGAAACTTAGAGTTTGTCTAATGAAAATCCCGATGCAACTATTCTGGTTACAATCATCTTGGCCCATAGAAGTGTGACCCACTCAATAATAATCTAAGCTTAGCTGACCGTGCACGATACACAAGATTTATAATTAAATTGCTCACAAAAATATCGCCATCTTTTTTTACCTCTAAAGGGCAACCTTCTATCTTAACTGCCCTTAGTCAAATTTGATCATTTGTTTCCGCATTTGTCACATGTTTACAAATTTGAATCTATCTTTGAAACAATGTGGTCGGTATGTATTTTGTTGTGACAATTATGATATAAGTGAATTACTTACAATTATCAAACCTTAATAAATGAAGTTGGAAGTAGGCCTACTAATGTTGTGTGAAAAATTAAAACATATTTTGTATCATAGAGAATGGCGTCAAATTCATCTGTTACAAGTGATTTTACCTTTACTTAGCTGACATCTTGATAGGTCGATCTATATGTTGTTTTGCTCGAAATCGAAGTATATACCTCATTACTGATAGTGTGGGCTCGAGCGCTAAGCGCTTGACTCTGATTCGGGAGGTCCAGGGCTCGAATTCCGTCGAGACCGGCAATCTTGACTGAAGGTTTTTCCCGAGGTTGTCCTCAGTCAGCCTTCGAACAATCCTTTTCCAACTACCCTTAAAGGGGCTAAAAACCCCAAAAATTATTTTTTACCACAGGATCTATAGCACAATACTACACTTAAATGACCGTTTAAAAAATTATATCTTGTAACTGTGATTTAACACGAATTTTTTAATTTTTTGATCCAGAAATTGGCGAAAATTGGTGTTTTGGAAAATTTCCTAAATCGGCTTTAACCTGCTACGTTTTTGGTCCACATAGATACTAGAGCATAGTACCAATCTAAAATGCCCCTTTATAACATCGTGTCTTGAAACTGTGCCCAAATATACCCTCAAACACGCAAAAATATGCATTCCAAAATCACACCCCATCTTGGTAATCAGCATATTTTGACCGAACTACTTGCCCAAATTACAAAACAAAACATAGAAAATTTACAGAAAAGGCTGTCGAATACGTCAATAATGGCTTATATTTTTTTGAATCAAAATCCCCCAAGGTCATGGGGCATAAAGATCGTCCTATGTTATTTCTAATGGGAGATTTTTGCCGATGGGACCTAGCTCGAAAAAATGTCATATTTGACAATTTTTTGGGAGGTCATGGTGGCCCCAATAATTTTTCTGTTAGTTGCTAAATTCATTACTAGTTAGCCTGAATGAAATATATTTTTTGAGTTTAGCGGTTAAATACCCCTTTAAAGCTAAAGATGGAATGTTTTCTCGTTTTTACCCCTTGAGAATGACCTTTGACCTTGACTAACCGGACCCTAGGGTCCATCTGATTCCTAAAAATGACCTTTTACCTTGACTGGTCGGACCCTAGGGTCCATCTGACCCCTAAAAATGACCTGTTACCTTGATTCTTGACTGGTCGGACCCTAGGGTCCATTTGACCTCGGAATAATCTTTGACCCTAACTCACCTGAATCGAATGACACCTCGCCTATCATGATCCACTTTGCCCCGAAGTAGAGTTGCAGACGTATGAACCGGCCCACCCGGTTATGAAGTTTGATCGTGACGTTGCGCGCATGCTCCATGACAACGTCCGGCATGTAAGAGAAGAAGACGGGCTCGCCCGAGAAGTGATGTCCGCCGATACTGAAGTACACCTTCGCGTGGGAGAACACCTGTGGGCATCACACACATATCGGCTATATTCATTGCGGTAATTATAGAGGATCGGACTGAACTGTTCTTATCGTTTTACAAGCTCGGGTACGGGAGGTTCCGAAACAGCAAAGTTCAACAATCAACAGATTGACGACAGAGAACACACAATTCAAATCTTATCGTGCATTGAAGTCTTTTCATGAAGGTGCCATGAAGTACACACAAATTCTTATTGCGCACTGAAACCACTCTTGGTGGAGGAGCCGAGTACACAAAAACGCATCATTCTTGAATTTCTCTTATGAGGATAAATTTAGGAAGGTTGGCAGAAAAGGGCAGTACGCCCCAAGCACAAGGTGTTTGCCAGCATCTTCACAATAAATTGTGAAAATGAATAAACCGTTTAAAAAAGGCATTATAGCTCCGCCTCTCTGACTCAAAGTGTCACCGAAAACATTCTGTATCCGCCATGTTGATTTTAATTGTTAGATGTGAC
The DNA here is from genome assembly GCA_024449915.1 of Sweltsa coloradensis. Taxonomy (NCBI): domain Eukaryota; kingdom Metazoa; phylum Arthropoda; class Insecta; order Plecoptera; family Chloroperlidae; genus Sweltsa; species Sweltsa coloradensis. The sequence goes on along the minus strand of JAMZAV010000339.1, from coordinate 274,917 downwards.
CCTCGCACAGACGGACGGTCGGACGAACAGAAAAGTGAGGCATATAGGGGAACATCACGCCCGAAAGATTAGGAATGGGAATCCTACTTAAATATATGTTGTTATTTTTGCATGAATAACAATGAAGATTTGTAATCTTAAAATTTAACCGGCTAGTGACATACAGTCCTTTTAGTTTATTTATGGATTGCGTCGCTCAAATATCGAAAAATAATTGTGATACATCAAAATTTAAAAAATAAAATGTATTTTAGAAAATTTGATGAAAAATACACTCAGTATTAGCGAGTCACTACTAGGAACTGCTATCCAGAGTAACATTGTCCACTTCAACACTCATAGTTGATTATATACCCTCATTGTTTATAAACTTTTTACACTCCTTTCTAAGCGCAATAGCAATGTACAAAGTCAAAACGTGGCATTAATAGATTATGAATCATTAATCAGCGTATACGGCTAGATTACATGCGAGGCACCATGTTTTGTGTTGTGAGTTGTGACAAACACAATTATTCATCGCTTGTATCTCGCATTGCGACAAACATATTATTATACCTGACAATTATCAATCGTATATGTTCACATTAGATATTTATGCTCGCCAGTATATCACCTTTTTTAATATGTGAACTGTTGGCATTGAACGTACTACGAACCCCTGCTACTTTCACTCGGGGGCTGGGTTTCCTCCTCCTACCCAAGCTATAGCTCACACCACAGGAAAAGGAAAGTCCCGCCATCACAAAGAACATTCGTTGTGTTATCACAAACAACATCCTACACTGCAAATTATCGACCCGTTAAACTATGTTCTCCTCTAATTTTAACTCTGTTTCCCAGTAAAACAACACCAACATGCAAAACAATAAACACGCGACAAATATTTCATTTTATTATACGTATTCATTTCTCCAACACATATAAACACGTCAACCCTAGTCGCATGTTTATGTCAGTTTGATGGTTAATAAATAATAAAAAGTCCCGTGTCCCGAAAGGCGTGCCGCTTGCTGTGTTAAATCTGGCCGCCACGGGACGGATGGATTTCCATATAACGATTTGTGAAGAACCCCACCCAGTCGAGGACGCTGAATGTGCGGACAACACCGTCGCTAATCACAACTAGGCTAGGGTGACGGGTCTCGTTCACGCCTACGTTGGTTCAGTGGCGGCCAGACCTTACATGTGTGCAGACATTTTACTTCCTGGACAAGATTTAAAAAAATTAAACATTAACAAGTTTTTAAGTTTTCAATAATTTAACTTCATTGTCATGTCATAGTGAAGGGTAGATCTCACTATTGTTCACTTTTTAAGCTTTTGTTGGATGTTTAAACATCACCCGAGGTTCAGGAAGGCTTTGGCGGCGCAGTATATCTTAACATTGGGCGACTGGTCGGCAACGAATGCAATTTTAACATGGCTACGATAGGTGGAGAGGAAGGCCTACAATGATTAAAAATTGCGTACGACGCAAAATGTCAATTTATCAGAGAGCTAATTGGTTATTCCAGTAATATTAAAATACTTTTTGGTGAGCCAACAACGATAGGTCTGCTTCTAAAGCGAAGCGTTGAAAGTGGCCAGCTGGCAAAACCCTTAGACCTGCTTTTACAGGATCCCAGCTTTTAATTGTTTTTTAAAAACAGAGTTTTAATTTCCATTGTTTCCTTCCTAAAACGTTAATAACGGATATTAGAATACAGTCATATTCGATTGGCTTGAACTTGAACTCGTTATTTTCAATGTTCAAGTTCGTCTGTAATATAAAAGTAATTGAAAGTTAATCTGCTTAATAAATGTTTTTTTGTAGTTAATATTTCAATGAAACTCAAACTAGAAATTTAAAATTCATCTCTATCAGAGATTGAACCCGGATCACCCGTTGACTGATATTTGTTCGATTATTTGAATTGTTTGTAATTTCTATAATTTTGTAAATTCAATATAATCAATTTGATCAGTTGATTCGACTTGTTAATTTAATCGTGATTCATATTCAGTATTAACAAAACATGGTATATATATCGAAAGTAACGAAGTATTTTCGGGACATAATATAACTACGAAAAAATTAATACAATAGTAGAATAACAAGAAAGAGAAGATTATGTTTACCACATACGCGGCCTTTAAAGTCAATCGCAAAAGGGCATGATCGTACGAATTTCTATTTAAAAGTTTGTCTCCACAACGAACTTTTAAAACTTCCAGGTTCGTTATTAATTTGAAATGGAGTAATTTCATCAAGCAATTTATCAGAGAGCGTTCTCGTGTCATACCCAACCCTGTCTGTGGAATGTCGTCTGCGAATCACCCCGTGACATCCCGACGTGCGCTGTCGCCGGAGACTTCTGTATTACACTCGAGTCGTACCGAGACGGTATATGGCGGAGCTGGGACGGACACGTCTGCTCTTATGGTAATCTAAGACGCATCGTAACCACCTGTGGCTACATGGGAAGATGCGCAAACCTTGATGTGTTGATTTATCTAGCACAACTCACAGCAGAATTCTATTTCACTTTGTTAGGAAAGTACTAGAATGTAAACGCCTCAACAATATGCAGATTCGCAACCAATTACGTGTATTTTCTTTCACTGTCATAAAAGCGTGCATGAGCGGTGTCGTGATTTTGAGTTAAATAAATAAAATAAATAATTACGTATATAGAATCCACCCACTCAGTCACATAACTGAATTCTGTAGGAGGTACTTGAATTTAAAGATAAGCAATAAGCCAACTCTGTCGGCGACGACACCATCTACGATCGAACAATTTTATTACTAATCTTTTTTGCCGCTGTCGGCATTGCCATTGTCTTCGAAGTTCAAAACTCTTCACATAAATAGTGTAGATAACTAGGTATACTTTTATAAAACTGAGTAAAAACTTGTCTTTTTCTTTTGAATCCGATTGAAAAAAATAGTTATATTGCCCTGTTTTATGTACTAAGCAATTTAAATGTTGCTTTGTACGCCCACGCAGTATGACAAGTTGTTTGTTATAAATTGTGAGACACTCATTTCAAACAAGCACGCATTGGTAAAATGTGTTTCTCAAAGAAAATGTTTGTTCTTTGTTTATTTCACGATTTTTCGTTCATTATAATCCGAAAAAAATCGTAAGAAGCGCTAAGGTTATTTTATTTGCAAACGGATGTTTTTCTTTGTTGGCGAAGCACTCGCAATCATCTTAAAAGCTTGGCAGAAGTTCTACTCAGAGATACTTGAAAACTTTTGACGTTTAATATAATTACTATTGGAAGCTTTTGAAAAGTAACGTGAACATTTCAATCATGTCAAAACGTTATACGCAATTTACTTAGAGTGTATTTGTAATGGACTAAGAATTCTATTTTCTGAACATGTGTTAGGCAAACAGCCAGATAATACTATTATTTTGATGCAAGGAAATATAATACTTGCATTTACAATTTTCTGGAGATATATTAAACTTTTTTAGTAAGTTTTTACAATTCCTACATCATGAATACCATTTTAGAAACTTTAACCGGTTTGGTTGATCAAATAATTGAAAATTGATGAAACAATTTTAGAGTAGGTCAGGTTAATGATTATTATTTGTTGGACTAACAATATATTTGATTTGTTATCTATAAGGAAACCATCACATCCAGCCGCCTGATCTTCCTTCACATCCTCTCTGAAAAGGTTGTTGGTGTGCAGATACATCGCGGATACGTTTTGGAACGGCCCACTACAACACCTCCAAATCACATCCAGCCGCCTTATTTACCTGCACATCCTTGCTGTACAGGTTGTTCGTGTGCAGATACATAGCGGAGAAGTTTCGAACCCTATCAAACTCGAAGACGATCTCGACAGGTCGTCCCACCATCCCAGCTGTGTCGTTCTTCCAGCCGACCCACTCGTAACCTGAACAGAAAGAGACACACTTCATGGTTTACAACTTTTAAACAACTACCTCCCAGTTCTAGGTGGGGGAGTCAACTAACTGGAGATCACACGGCTTCAACCTTGCAGGTATAAAATAGAAGAACAAAACAGATTATAACCAAATTAGAGGATATGAAACACACAGGCTTATAATATAATTTTTCTGGTACCAGGAATCATTTGACGCTTTTACAAAACTGCAAATTGTTTTTATAAGTGGAAGAACATTTCGAGGAGCAGCAAAAAACGAAAATAATATTTTTCGGACATTTTTATTCAATCACAAATCGTATGATTCGATAAATGTATATTGTTTTGAATGTTTTTATGTTTAGTCATTCGAGGAAACTGCGGCATTTCCAAACTTCTTCAATAAGGGCCGTGAAAAGTTCGGACATCTGTGAAGTCTGTCTCCTATGCCAAAAGAAAACAATATGTCACACGAGTAATGAGATTAACAGATAGCTTTAGAACGAACTATGAAACTACGATGTTTGCAGTAAAGTGACTACAGCTCTTTATGTCATAAATTATAACCAACTTTCGGGAAATAGCAATTCGTCTCCCGTCTTCGTAAAGGGAACGAAAAAAAGGAAAAGTTTATTTTCATAAACCTAAATATGTATTATTAAAAGTAATAACGCATTAAGAACGAAATCTCAATAACGAAACTTTTAATAATAACAATAATAAAAATTATTATAATTATAATTATTACTTTTTCTTGGAAAGCCTGCCCAGGGTGCAATTCATGCCCCTCAGGACAATTGTGAAGGGATTTTCGAGGGCTGTTTAGCTGTTTAAAGGGACTCAATCCCATTCGCCTTAACGATTGAGGAAAATTTCTGAAAAACCTTCAGTCGGGATTTTTCTCGGCGGGATTTGAATTCGGGACCTCCCGAATCAAAGTCGTGCGCTTAACGCTCGACCCACCACTGTCGGTTGAAACTTTAAAATATGATGGATAACAAAACCATATATTATGTGTTGTTCATGTTAATGTAAATTAAGAAATCATTTGTTGAAGAGAAAACCGTAAGTATATCTCGACTGTTACACCAGGCTAAATATATTGAGATTAATTACGTATCGTATAATCAATATTTCAAATAAAGTATTGTATTACATTATCAGAATTACATTTGCAAACAACGGGAGCACATTATAGTGAGCTAAGAATAGAACCGCCGTGAATAATAAGCTCTCTACTGTCTAATAATGTAAAACAATCTCAGGAGTAAATCGTTTGAGTTAAACGAACATGGGTTTTAGTGTATGTTTTGCTATCGTTGATCTACACATGTGCTACAGCAAACACGACCGTGTCCTACACGGCCTTATGCAGATAACCGGGCGGTATAATCTAGGAACGTTTATGTAACAAGGAAACTTTAATGGCCAGACAAGACACCCACTTTAAACTTGACGAGTTTACTGGACCCCGGTGAGTGTTATTGTTTGTCAGATCGTATAAAAGTCACATTTTTAAAAACATAAATTCTAGTAGTTTATAGCTGGACAAGCTATCAAAATCATGTGTCACATCACTTACTGTCACAATTAACCTTGTTGTTAAACATACGACGATACATTAATCTAACAAAGTAGCAAAGACAACTCTAAACTATCTAGGTGTACTACTTACTACGAGTTTAGAGAGACAGTTTATATAGTAGCAAATCAATATTGAATGTTTTTAGATTGAAACGAGTATGGCCTACTGTGCACTGTCCCTGAACCGAGTCGAAAACGCCAGTCGAAAAAAAAAATTGTAAAGAATTGTTCCAACAAAAAGTTTTGCAGATTTATAGTTAGATTATGTAGTGAGCCAGGTAGAACAGCTATTCTGCTAGTTTTATCAATTACTTTTAAAATTTAGTTATGGGCCCCCATTAACGTTAGGTCAATCAATAAACTTTTTTCTTTTCCCTATATTTGATACACAATCCTTTGACTGTTTATGCTATGACATGACTCATTCATAGTAGGTATATGGAAATAATTATTGATTCGCAAAACAAATTTTTAAGTACGCAACCATATCTGTTCCACAGACTCGATTTAAAAAAGGAATACTTATTAACGCAAAACGCAAATGTTACCCATCTCAATGGGAATGTTATGTAGGTGGCATGCAATACTTTCAACCATATTTATCAAAAGTTTAGCGTCCTTATGAGCCTATAGCCTATACGTCGTATCAATGTTTCACCCAGTTAAAAAATATTTACATGTAGTCTTGAGAGACTAGATTATAGCAAATAAGAATACATTATAGTGCTAATTTAAAGCAGATTTACTTTAAAATATCCATATAGTCCTGCTTTCAGTGTTTACTTCCCCACCTACAACACAGAAGCACGGGCGAAGTTTTTTGGGGTCCCCGAAAGTTCTTGTGCCGTGCTTGGCTCGCTTGTATGAGTTTGAATGATTCTCTCGTCGGGTGATGAAGTGGTAAAGTTGTCGACACTGACTCGCGGCGACCTAGAAGAGGCAGGGCCAAGCCATGGAGGTAGAGGGTGGGCTATTAGTTAGAGCACCAGTCAAAAAACAGGCTCAACTGGACCGGAGCGCGAAAACTAGCCGACAAAAGCTAAAACTCACTTCTAACTTCTCACGTGGGTATACCCTCGCAATTGTTTTCAGAGGGGTTTGTACGTTGTAGAATTAAAGTGATTTGCATTTGTTATCAAAACAGTTTTTAGCTGATATTTAATTTGGTTACTTAAATTACTTTTTCAATGCTAGTTACCTTGTTATTTTCATCATCCGTCAGAGAATAGATCTGTTAGAAGGTATGAATCTATATAAAACATTGGTTAAAATAAATGTTATTTTATAACTGTGCCAATTTCTAACACAACCTTTTTGAAATAAATACTTTTTTCGAATCAAATGATGTTTTGGTTCACATAAGTTCCATTATTAGACTATAACACTTTATTGGATAGACCCATGTATTTAAACAAAACAGTTGCATAAAGATCAACCAAGTATGCATTTCCGTCCAAAATGGTAACCTTTAGTCAATCATAAGTTTTTATATGACCTTGATCCATTTTCGAAGTCACCTAAATTGTTGATGAATGTATAGCTTGCTTACTGCATCTAGTGTATTTTATGTTTTACATTTTCAAGCTTTAATTTCCGGAAAAGTTGTTCCGTATTTTGTAAAATAAATATGCCAGTAACGAGCTCTGTTAACTACTCTGCAATAGAATCCTTTGCATTAGTTGCGAAATCTCGATTGACGCCCTAACTCTTTAAGCGTGTAATCATAGCAGAGAGAGATAGTGTTTACATACGCGAAATATTACCCCCTCTCCCCCACCCTCCGCGCGTGTGAGGACTCGTTCTCATTGCTTCCTGTTACAATATGGCAAGGCGTGTGATTAAACTGCCTTCAGCTATATGGCAGCGATTTGTTGGATTATTGGGAAAATCATTTCCACCTTGGTATCGATATTTTTTAGAAATAGCCTAAGTTTTAACGCGTTGAGTTATAAAGCGGGTGTATGAGATCCGGGTGTTAAATCCTCAACCCAGTTTTAAAGCCACACCACTTTAAACTTTAAAATAGAGCCGACTTAATCAATAAAATGATTTTCTCGAAGTAATTATTAGAAATGTGATTAAATATGGTACAATTAAAATTATAAATATACGCAATATTTCTTGTTTGCTGTTTGGTTGCCAATTATTGTATGCATGAATACGCACATTACGATGTACCAGTTTAGATTGCACTGTCAAGATACAGAGGCCTAAGTAAGGGTTAAACATTTATGCACATGCAAAACTTCTAACATTTGTCGTGAAATAAAAAAAATGAATGATATGAACCAGTGCATACTTATTTAAGACAGTCTAAAACAAAAATTAATTGATTTCAAAGTAAGCATCATAACTTATAAGTTTCATTTTAATTACCAACGTGCAATTACTTTTGATTTTATTAACTTAGATATTAAAAAAATATATGTATAACATATATGGGTGTCTACAATCTTAATTACTTGCTTTTTCATTTACTGGCTTCTTTATTTCAATCCTGTATTGCTTATTCACTTGACTTTAAATATACTGGCATATTTTGCTTCAATGAGATGTAATAATGAGATGATTCATGAGAAGAAGTAAAGTAAGTTAGGCGAGTTGTGTTACCACGTTCGTTCAATAATTTCTTCTTTGAGTAACAAATTAATGTGGAGAGATTATGATATTAATTTCTGGCGTCACATTGGTCGTATCAGTAAAAGAAACAAAAAATCAAGTTTAGAGGAAGTAATTGCAAATTTTATAGAATTCGGGGTACACCAATAATATGTTGAATCAATTTGAAAAGCATTGGGAATACACTTAGTCTGGATTCTCGTTGGCTGGGATCGAATCGTCGTCCCGAACGAAGAGTCTAGCGTACTATCAACAATTAGGAGCTACCACGAAGAAGTATATGGATAAACAAAGATTGTAAACATCGGTCGTCTCACGTTGCTTTCCCGTTTCTCCCCTTAGTTTGTCTTTGCTCTTTGGTGGACAAAGTTTGGGATCAACCCCCCCCCACACCAGCCGCCATCCCTACGCCCACCCCCACTCCCACATCTTTCCTCCCAAACCATACGTCACATCCTTACAAAAACTCTTGAAGTATTTTGGTTCACGATTGGACAGATTGATCGAACTGATATCTGTGAATTCCGCACATCACCTAACATTCTTACACATATGGAATTACGCTTACCGACGACATAGTACACGTATGAAAAGCATAATTAATGACTTATTTTATATTCTGGCTATTAACATAAACGGGGAACTATCTCTAGTGTCTACAAAACAAAGAAGAGGGTGTCGAATATGACTTCTTCATGGGAAAGTACCCATCTTTATAGAAAACTGTTAGAACTTAGTTTTCCTGGAAGGGGTGTGTGTACACTATTAGTTTTAAGTTCAGTTATCAGAAGGATGGGAAACGGGAACATCAAAGAAATACAGTACCATACTTTTAGAATTCCGAAACTAAAAATTGTGAGTGCTCATGATAAAACATTACGATTCAAATAAAATATTAAATTAAATTAATTGTCAAGAGTAATAACGTGGTCACGTAGTACTGTTGCAAATAAATACAACACACACACAAACAAAAAACATCGTCCTCATTTCGCAAACATTTCTCCAATCTCGTCATCTTGCAAATGAAGTCCAACCAACTAGTACAACTCCCTCTCCTCCCCCCCCCCCCCCCCCTCAAACCCGTACCCACGCAAGCAAACCAAGGAAAGCCATTCCACTCCATTCCACTTCAAGTTCACGACATCTCTCATTCAGGTGATGCCTCCAATTCCATCCTTGCGTTTAATATTAATGATACAATATCCCACCCTCATTAGCCAGTGAAGGGACGCGTACGCTAATCTAGACTTCGCTTCCATCTTACGAACAAACCTACTAATTAGCAAGATACGTTTCTATGATTATCATTTCATAGCAAGACGCCGCCCGCACTCCATCTTGGGATGTAAAGCGAGTAAGTTGGTACACAGGTGGCTGATTACTTTCAACTTACAAGGGTTGGCTCTCATGTGGCTGATGGGTTATAAAGGAACATATGTTGAAATGTCTGCGTCTGGTAATGTTACAAGTTACTATACCATCCTGCCATCCTAAAACTATATAACCGGCCAAAGTAAAGCTGTGTTCTTTTTCACAAGCCTAGCATAAAAGAAAAGCCATCGTAAACTTTGTGCCAACTTCGACTTCGTCCGAAATTCAAACAACTATCTATGTCTGTCTTAACTCCCCCCACACCCCCTTCTAAAAAAATACAAAATAAAATTACGCTATTCTAAAAAAGTCACTGTTAATTTGGTAGCCCAAAGATCGTGGATATGAGGATGAACGTGATTTAATAGTTTTAAAGTGAGGTTTAAAAAGATTTTGATTCATTAAAAAAATAAATACTGGACGTATCTGAATGACATTCTTCTTCTTATTTTAGTTTTTGGTCTTCGATAAGTCTTGTTGTAGTCGGATCCTACTTAATAGTAGAGTTTATCACCAGATTCGTAACCGATTGTCTTCATAGTCGTCATGTTATAGATCATTTCCTTTGTAAATCAGTTTTTAGCTGAATATGATAGACGTTATTTTGCTATTTAAAAAATTCTTATTTCTGATCGGCCACGCAAGTATTCGGAAGTTACTTGTTCCATCCCTTACGGTTGTTGGTGGCAAATCGATACCGAGATCAAGAACCACGTCATTTATGGAAGTTTTCGGAAATGTCTTCACAAAATTACCACATGTGAATACCCCTAATAAATTGATTGATTTTTTTCCACAGTTCCATTAGAGACACTTAAAGCCAGTATTTGACTAAATTCTATACCCACTTTAGGTATATTATCGCAAGACAATTACGAAATTTGATGAAGGTTCAAGTACCCAATCTTCGCTTAAGTCTTACGAGAGAGAACTGACTAAAAAAAAGACTAATTTGCCATGTAGAAGAGACGTAACAAAAATTATATAAATATTTAACAATATACAAATAAAACACATACACATGCACATTTATACAAAAAAAATACACAATATTAAAAGGGTGGAATGTAAAATAGACTATCAATGCAATCGTCGCATATAACTTTATAAATGGCCAAGAAAACCCTAGCTAATACTGGGTATGTAATTCGTGAGGACCTCACGGCGACTAGAAGATTCGTCCTGAACAAAGCGGTCGAAGAAGCCGGCTCCAAGAACGTGTGGACAAGTGATGGCATCATATTTTGGTTTACACACGGAAGGAGAAATTCGGCAACGTCACTCAAGGAGTTCGAACGGAAACGGATAGATCGCGCAAGCAACCCCAACGAGAACGAACGGCAGTCGGGCATTCAACCCTCTACATCAACGAGCCAAGTAACAACCCGAAGCGCTTCACGTGGTGGTCAACGTGCTGTCGTTGGCAGGGGTCGGGGGAGGGAGGCCAAGCCCACCAGTGACAGCAGACGACTGCAAGACGACACTCCGTGACGTCGCCGTAGCAGAAGCAACAACAGCTGACGAGTGTTAGTATAATAATCACCTCTCGCCCAAGTATTGCACGTACTTTCACAATCAAGAGGGACCGTACCCAACTCTGTCCCGTGGCGGGATTTCAACATAGCAGTTGCGCTCTTGGCAGCTTAGCAGGCGTTCACGTATTTTAGCATAAATATTATATTTTAGGTCCTTAACTTTAACATTAGCTATAATATATTCCTTCAACTGATTTTTTTTAATAGTATCTAATAGTAGATTTCTGCATAAGTTTGTTAGATTGTTCTTAAACTAAACTTCTCTTAACTCTACATTCAACCATTGCATGTAGACTGTGCTTAAATTTCTTAATTTCCTCTACATTTGTAGTATTTTGTGTTGGTATTTTGTGTAATTTTAATCTATATAAACTATGGAAAATGAAGCTGCTTTTATACTTGATGAAGTAAACACAACATTCGTTCATAATGGCATTGACAAGGTTGAAATGATATTCAGCAAGGGTTTTGGGCTAAAGGTTATACACGCTAATATACGAAGTATACACAAACATTTTGACGAGTTTTTAGTCGTTATTAATGAGTCGAAAACCGAATTCGATATAATTATATTAACTGAAACCCAACTCAAGGAAATACATACACATCAATATGAAATTAATGGCTACACTGCATATCACTATACTAACAAACTCACTAGTCATTATGGAATCTCAATATTTATTTTGAATAAACAATTTAATAAGTTAAATGTGGATCCAAACAATATAATAAGTCAAGGAAACTGTGTTTACATTGAATAAGGGCAAAACCATGAATCATTCTCAATACTTGCCATAGATCTCCCTCCAGCAACATAAATTTATTTATAAATCAACTACAAGCATCACTCACGGAACTGAAGAGTAGACACAACCTAATAATAGGTGACGTTAACATTAACATCTCTGACAAACTTACACATGAAAACCCCCAAACTAGGGACTACCTTAACACGTTATATTCAAATGGATTTATACCGCTGATCAAAGATTGTACTCGAGTGACTGAGAACTGCCAGTCTTGCATAGATCATATATTTCTTAAATCAAAAAGTGTATCCCAATTTCAAACAGGTATATTACATACACAAATAACTGATCACTACCCCATAATAATTGGGATGGAAAAAAAATATATATCGGAAACCCACAACAAAAAACAGCAGTCAATTAACGACTATCAATATAATCGACTACACTAAACTAGAAACACTTCTTTCCGAAGAAGAATGGGAATCAGTTACACACACAGATAATATTGATAATGCTACTAATAATTTCATTTGCATCTTAGAAGAAAATATAAAAACCGCTAGCAAAAAAAAGTAATAAAAAACAACAACAAAAACAAAAAACTGAAACCATGGATTACACTAGGATTAATCACAGCTATTAGGAAAAGAGATTTATTAAGTAAAAAAGTCTTAGTGCACCCAGAGAATATTGAAATGAAGGCGACATACCGAAAATATAGAAACCACATTAATAAATTAATACACATAGTAAAGAATGACTACTACAAGAATAAAGTACTAGACGCTGAAAAGGACATGAAGAAGGTATGGGATGTTGTAAATGAAGCCACTGGTAGGCCGAAACACCAAACAAATCGGGAAATAGAGAGAATCAAATTATTAGATAACATTATAGTGACTAAAGATGACCCGAATAAAGTAGCTGAAACATTCTTGCAATATTTTAGTAACGTAGGGGGGAAAATGGCCCGTACTATCATGAGTAAACCCATAAACCCTCATAGTATAAGCGATTTCCCTATAAAACAACAACCCAATTCAATATTTCTTACTCCCACAAGCAATGAAGAGATTGCCGATTACATTGACGGATTAAAAACAAATTCGGCACCAGGCTTTGACCTAATAACTACAAAAACAATTAAACTAATGAAACTACATTTATTAAAACCACTTAAATATATAATTAATCTTAGTCTTTCAACAGGTACGTTCCCTAATATTTTCAAAAAAGCAATTATAATTCCCGTTTACAAAAAGGGGGACAAAAAGTATTACTAGCAACTACAGGCCTATATCTCTTTTAAGCAATTTAGGCAAAATTCATGAAAAATGCATCAAAAAGAGGTTGTATGACTTTTTAGAAAAAAACAAATGTCTGTCTAGTAATCAGTTCGGATTCCGAAATAATCTTAGTACTCAGGATGCAATCCACACCCTCACGCAATCCATAACTAGCAATCTAGATAAAAACAAAAAATCTATAGCCATATTTCTTGACTTAGCAAAGGCTTTCGATACAGTTTCACACACTAAACTACTTAAAAAAATAGAGCAAAATGGCATAAGAGGGGTAGCCTTAAGGTTAATTACCAACTACCTCAAAGATAGAGAACAATATGTGCGGATAGGAAACACCCTCAGTAGTTCCAGAATAATTGAATATGGTGTTCCACAAGGAACAGTATTAGGGCCACTACTATTTTCTATCTTTATAAATGATTTATGCAATGCCAAACTAGAATGTAAAATTGTAACATTTGCGGATGACACGGTACTTATTTTTTCAAGTAACAGTTGGGCTCAAACTCATAAAATTGCCGAGGAACAGACTAAAAAAATAAAACTGTGGCTAGACAACAATCTACTTACATTAAACGAGGACAAAACAATTACATTGCCTTCTCTGCCACTAAAGCTGACCTGCCAACAATAACTATGCCCCTCAAGATCCATTCAACAAACTGTCTCTTAAACTCAAATGAGTGCCCATGCACTGAAATAAAGAACGTGCCAGAAATCCAATATCTCGGTGTGACAATTGATCAACATATGAAATGGAACTGTCACATAAACAACATAAAAAAGAAGTTGCGGAACACTCTCTACAAATTTTACACAATCAGGAACTTCCTTAAAATATCCACATTAAAAACTATCTATTATGCCTTGGTACAATCAATAATTCAATATGGGATTTTAGCATGGGTGGAACTTATTACAAACATCTTGAAACACTAATAATAATGCAAAAACATATCCTGAAGATAATTACTAAAAAGCACAGACTTCATCCGTCTTTGTTAGTCTACAAAGAAAGTGGGATCCTTAGCGTTCGAAAACTATATGTACAAGTTCTCCTAACACATGTACATAAAAATATAAACCAGTTTAACAAAATTAGCAAGGACAATAACAATAAATCTATTACTAGGAATCAAACCAAGGGTAACCTTGTAGTGCCTAGACCCACAAAAACGCTGACCCAAAAGCAAGCAATGTTTCTTGGACCAAAGATTTACAACGTTGTTCCAATTGAAATTAGAAAACGGAAGACAGTAAACTCATTTAAATACTTTGTAAAAAAATGGATACTAGATATGCCCATAGATAAAATTGAAGCATTAGTCAATGCCAATAAATGATTAAAAAATATGATCCCAGTTCATTGTATAAGGAGAGGCAAAATATAGGGAATGTGCCCTATAAATAACCATATTATGTGTATTAAATTTCATTTCATTTAATAGTTTATTTTATAGATTCATTTATGTGAATTTATTAAATATTTTCATCAAATCTATAAACAGAGATTTGTTTTGTTTTGTTTGTATAACTACACCATATTAATTATATTATTAAATATTTAATTTTTATTAATGATTTAAAAAAAATAATATTGAAATGAATTGTCACTTAGCCAGTAATTAAATGAGGTAAATTAAATAAAATGAATTAGTAATACAACTATGTCATCAAGAATGTAAAGAAAGGTAACAGAGTGTAACATTTTTTTTTTTTTTTTTTTTTGGATTTATATCTTTATCGTAGTTTTTAGTTTTTAGTACCTAGCCTTTAATTTTTAAGTCTAGCTGTATACAAGACATCAAATGACACTGCAATAAGGCAGCCACGAACAAGTTTCCCGACTTATGTGGTTGTCTTAAATAAGCTTAAATACGATATATGAATGTAATCAATTATCATGTCCTTGTCTTGTCAATAAATAAATAAATAAATAAATAAAATAAATAAAAAAAAAAAAAAAAAAAAAAAAAAAAAAAAAAAATCTCCGCGTGGTACGTTACACGTATATTCTGGACAGGAGCCCTTGTACCGCTTTGAAACTAACTAGAGATAATGGCGTTCCGTTCAACCAGCGATTACAAGCTCGACGGTCTTTGAAGAGACTTCAATCCCCCCTTCTTAGATCAAGAAACTATTACCATTAACAACGTTCTAAAGTAAACGAAAGGATTACTCGCAAGTCGCAACTCATACAATCACGATGCTTCTACTTGAAATCCCCATTATCATTATTGTGCTTTGGAGAAGCGCTGTGTATAAAATATAAATTACAATGGGAAGATTTGCAGAGGGAAATAATATTTCTCTTCCTTTGCAAATAAGTAGTTTTGAAACCATCTGCAGAATGAGAAATGTATTTATACTTCTTGCAAATATGAATGACATTGTCTGACTTCCGCTACAAAGCATGGCACTGCACAGAAATTCAACAGAAAACAGCTGCAAAAACACATTTGCAACACCAGAGAATGCCACTTTACATTAATAAAATCCACTATCTGGAATTTTAATACATCAATATATATATTAATTTGTGTCTGTTATTTGTAGATATATAACATTGGCAAAAGTTAATTCTACTTCAAATGAGCAGTTAAAAAAGTTAGCAAAATCTCAAATTTCCAAATTTCCCGCAATAATTAAAGAAATACTACCTAACATTCTATGTAACAGAATGCTTTAGCAATTTATTGTCTGTCTAGATAGTTATTATGCATATTGTCTTTTATTTGTGTATGTAACCATAGACGTAATATCCTGAGTTAGAACGTAAATTGCGGTACGTTTCCCGTCTTCTCTTTTGATGTAATATATACCAATAAATAAATAATTGTCCTCATTAATATTATCAGTTTGTGTATGGGAATAGGATCGGCATCAAATAACGAAATAAATTGCAATTACCTCAAAGACGTTAGTAACCCACACTTATTCGGTTCCCTACATCTTCAAACGTTTATTTTATTGAATGTTAATGCTTTTGATGATAGAGGCAAATAATTAACAATGGCTGCCAATATCTATACTATGCATTCATCAACTGGTTAGGGGTATCAACTGGACATAACTACAGGTTATATTACCAGTATTTGTATTTTATAACCTCATTTTTTTCTTCATTCATCTTGGGCTTTTAGCCGGTTTTTTATGTATTTATATTCTTTTGTTATTCAATTTTTTCTTGTTTGTATTTGTTGCTAAATTTTAATTTTATAGTTGGCCCTACTTGTTCGTGTTTTTAATGATTTGTTTCGGTAACGTATTTGTATTGTTTTGAATGGTATATTTTTTAATTGTTTTGTTTTAGTTATACCTAACACTTGTGGGTTAGAGGTAAATAAATATAGGTACAACGGAAGTATTATCAAAGTATTGTAAAACACAACTAATATAACAAAAATATAATACAATTTTCTAGCTCAGGTAAACTATTACAGAATATGATTTTGTTTAAACCTTACCTAAATCAAATCTTTCTTTGGGGATGGGGGGTGGGGTGCTTTTAAAATAATGCAACGTACTTGAAAAGCAATATTTCGTTAGAATCCAGCACACAGCGTAGAAATCTAGCAGTGGTTGGCCCGCGAACCTCTGTCTTCAACCCCAGCACCTTATTACCTCTAGGAAATGATTGCCCCCATAAAGTAGTGCTATATTTTACTCGCCAACATGAAACTATCACATCAATGACACCGCTAACCACAATGTGTCACCATTTGTTTCACCTTGCTGCGAGATTTCAGCACACTAGCTATAGAATACACCACAATTTTCACTTTGGCAAAGACCTAACGGGATAACGACGACAGTGACATCCCGCCTCCCTCAGGACGAATACCATTCTATACGGGAATATATCTTCATTCCTCGCTCTTCCATTTGGTTCACTTCACTTAAAGGGAGACAAACTTGTGTAGTTATTATAGTCCTTTGCATAATGGGAATGTGGGTATAAAATTTGGGGCAAAGGTTGACCTATATCACTAGAAAGGTCTTGAAGAGCCGATTTCGAATATCCATGATAGACCAGCGGCAGCGGCAGCTTTCTACCCAAAATTCAAGGTTAAGGGTCAAATTAACACTATTTTGATAAATTAATTTTTCATTGTTGCGATTTTTTTCTTTTTTCTTTTAATAGATTTAAGAATAAGATACATTGTATTAATCATGAAATATAGTAAAATTTAATATTTGACCTTTTATGACCCAAAATTAGGACACAATTGCCAATTTTGTACAATATTGCATTTTTTTCTACATTTTGGTGACGTTTCATGTTCACATCAATTTTTATCACATGCAATAGTATCACACACATGTATTTGGGTGTACGATCTGATTAAAAGATTGGCCAAGGTCATTGAGTCAGTCTTGGAAAGGTCAAATATGCTTGAAAATGTCGAAAATATCGAGTGGGTACTCAAAGAAAAGAATTTTCAGTTAGATTGCTACAACAAATGTGAAGTTGTTTAAAATAGTAATATTTCAACGTTAACCTTCAAACTAGATAGTTTTATTTTGACATTTGAACTTTTATGACCCAAAACTTTGTCACAAAATTTTTTATTTAAAAAATGTTACAATTTCTCAGATGTTTTGCTTACTATTCATGTTCACATTCATTTTTATGAAATACATTAGTATCTCACACATGTTTTTTGGTGTGTGCTCGATCATAAGCATTGCCAAGATTATTGATTCAGTAGTGAAAATTTCAAATATGCATGAAAATGTCGAAAATATCGAGTGGGCACCCTCTGAATTCATCATAATAATATTATCTATTTTTTTTTTTTTTTTATCAGCCGATTCCCGACAGTCTTTGGGTACGTTTTCTACGATGCGAACTAAGCTAAAACTTCCAAAGCTGGCAGAGAAGTAATCATAAAAGCAGACAAGAAACTTTTCGGGAGGATGTTGATGATTGCTGAATGTCGTAAACTGAAAATGGAAGATGTTCTCTCACACCCTTTGGGTCCCCTCCCATTTTCTTTGGCCTCTCCGGATGGTACAGTTAGAAAGACTTACAAATCAGCTTTGGGAATCGAACTTGAGAAGAACGTGCTGTTTGCCGAGACCATGGAATCACCAAAAATGTGCGTTATCGACGGAATGAGCTTGGTACAAAATTTGAACCAAAATAACAGGACATTTGGACAGATTTCCACCACTCTGCTGGCATCAGCGTTTCGAGAAGCAGAGGGTTGCACCCGCATCGACATTGTCTTTGATGTTTATAGAGAGTCTTCAATCAAAAACTTGGAACGACTTCGGAGGAGTAACACCCAAATTCTCGAAGTTCAAGATGTCACCGCTGGGCACTGCATTCGTGACTGGAGAGGATTTCTCCAAAGCTCTCATAATAAAAGCAAGCTAATCGATTTTGTTTCTGAAGATTGGAAATCCGAGGAGAAGAGACAGAAACTTGGTGCCAGAGTCCTATACGTTACTTGTGAAGAGTCTTGCGTGGAGATAGCCTCCATCAGCTGGCAACCTTGTCCGGAACTAAATTCTTCACAAGAAGAAGCCGACACTCGAATGCTGCTACATGCTAAGCATGCATCACTACAAGGCTACAAGTCAGCAAGCATTACATCTTCTGACACGGACGTGCTAGTTTTATGTCTCTGGGCTTCGTTTGAGATTGATATCGCCATGTTCTTAAAGAGAGGGACAAAGAACAGAACACATTATACTGATGTTACCAAAATTGCGAGCTCTCTTGGACGAGATATGTGCAGAGCTCTGCCGGGACTCCATGCTTTGACAGGCTGTGACACTGTCAGTTCATTTACTGGTCGTGGAAAAAAGCTGGCTCTTAAAACGCTTCGCAAGAACATTGACTTTAGTGAACATTTAAGTCAACTGGGCCATGATTGGACACTTAGACAAGAACTCCTAAACAAAATCGAAGCATTTGTCTGCAAACTTTACGCGTTAACGACTACATAACTAGCGTGAATCAGCTCCATTACGAACTGTTCAGAAGTAAGTGTGGTGAAGTTGACTCTGAGCGTTTACCACCTTGCCAAGACTGTTTGTCTGCACACGTTTCGAGGGCAAATTATCAAGCTGCAGTTTGGTACAGATGTCTCGAACCACGTCCATCCGTTCCCGATCCAACATCCCACGGATGGAGGAGGAATGAGGATGGTGATCTTACAGTGGAGTGGATGGTAGGACGTCCAGCACCATTGGCAGTGATGGAACTGTTGGCATGCAATTGTCCAAGAGTCTGCGTGCTGCCGAACTGTGAGTGTCTCACAAACAAACTTACTTGCACAAACGCTTGTAAATTAAAAGATTGCACAAATTTTCAACCAAATGAGGAGAGCGGTGATGAAAGTTTTGATGATTCGGATAGTGATGGCTAAATCTCCACGGACTCGGAAAGGAATTCGATTTATTAACTTTACGTCTACATTGCTTCACAACTAGATCCTGTAGGCCAACGAGGACCTCAAGTTGGCAACAAGCAGTAACAATGATCTCGACCAGATCTTTGTTGATACCCCGGACATTGGTGTACGTACAAATATTGATGACGCATCGCATCTTTAATCTAATCAAGCAGCTCTATCGTGACATGTTTCAATGCCTAGCTGTATTACGCAGGTCAATACGGCAACTATCAGAGTGGTGTCAGTGGGAACTTGAAAAACTAGCTAACATGGATGGGTTATTTGGGGTCCTTATGCGTGCGCTCTGGGACAGCTTCTTAATGCATAAAATATTAGTGAATCATGTGATTTCTTCTACTCTGTCCGTTGTCATTACAATTAATCTTGGCAATGCTTATGATCGAGCTCACACCAAAAGGGCATGTGTGAGATACAAATGTATTTCATAAAAATGAATGTGAACATGAATAGTAAGCAAAACATCTGAGAAATTGTAACATTTTTTAAATAAAAAATTTTGTGACAAAGTTTTGGGTCATAAAAGTTCAAATGTCAAAATCAAACTATCTAGTTTGAAGGTTAACGTTGATATATTACTATTTTAAACAATATCACATTTGTCGTAGCAATCTAACTGAAAATTCCTTTCTTTAGACTACCCACTCGATATTTTCGACATTTTCATGCATATTTGACCTTTCCACGACTGACCCAATGACCTTGGCCATGCTTTTAATCAGATCTTACACCCAAATACATGTGTGTGATACTATTGCATGTGATAAAAATTGATGTGAACATGAAACGTCACCAAAATGTAGAAGAAAATGCAATATTGTACAAAATTGGCAATTGTGTCCTAATTTTGGGTCATAAAAGGTCAAATATTAAATTTTACTATATTTCATGATTTTTGACAATGTATCTTATTCTTAAATCTATTAAAAGAAAAAAGAAAAAAATCGCAACAATGAAAAATTAATTTATCAAAATAGTGTTAATTTGACCCTTAACCTTGAATTTTGGGTAGAAAGCTGCCGCTGCCGCTGGTCTATCATGGATATTCGAAATCGGCTCTTCAAGACCTTTCTAGTGATATCGGTCAACCTTTGGCCCAAATTTTATACCCACATTCCCATTATGCAAAGGACTATTAGGTGTACCCCAAACTTTGCAGTCCGAACGTGGGTCACAAGGCGTAAGCTTTCGGTAAGCCACAAAGATCAGGAGCGTAGGAGGATCAGAGAACGTCCGAACTGTCAGCTGCTTATGAGGATTAGGGCAGAAGGATCTGAAAGCAATGTCAGGGGGATAGCATTGAGGGGAGATGCCTAAGTGTTCATTAGGGCAGTTTTCAATGATACAGAACCAACATGTAGCAAACAAAACTATATTGAATGTGGTGACTAAATCCCACCACTCGCTGGAAACCACGTTGATATAGTAGACACGGTGTATGAGCGGTGCCGTCGCCATAGATGGGTGACGTCTTTGTAACATAATGTCAACGTAACGGCTATTTGCTGCTTATTCCTGCCACTGTTCGAAACCGGTAGCGTAGTGATGCGTATGTTGGTGTTTGAAATAGCTTCGACTCAATGTCATTATAGTAGGACTGTGCTGGTAAAGGATTTGACAGACGAGTCGAGTTCGACTTTATAGCTGCTTCGGGGTTTTGGGTCAGGTGAGAAAAAGACGGACGTAATAATACAACATGGAAAAATGGATTTTATATCATTTGTGAAGAATCCCCCCCTCCCAATTCATTTTCTTTTGTCTGCATATTTATTGAAAATTATTTTTACTATGATATACATTTAAAATTGTCTGGACCGGCACCTCCACCAATAAGGTACGAAAATCCTGGACCGGCACCTCCACTATCTCCAAAAATATATTTCTGTTACAATCGGGTATATACCAAATACCCAACCCAAGGTTTCGGGTACCCGCACACCACTAATCAATAGAGACGTTAAGCAACAAAAATCAATCAATCAATCAATCGACTCAATGAGTGTTTCGAATCACGCTTGTTCGGACTACTGAGTTAAAGAAAGATGGCCACGTAGCACAAAAATGTGACCTACCTGGTTTCCATAAAAAAATGGAGTAAAAATCTCGAGCCAAACAGCATTCAAATAAAAAACACCAGCTCCAAATTTTTCTGCAATATATTCATGAAAATGAAATAATTATTTTGTGCAATTTTTTTCCTTCGATACTAGTTTTCCACTAATTTGATATTCAATTCAATATAAGGTGTGATTTACAGTCATCCATGTTAAAATCTCGAGGTTTCGTTTCAATAACTTGAGTAATTTGGTTATAAATTTGTTTGAACTTAATACAATGTCCTCGACTTGAATCTACTAACTTGCTTTACGTCCTCGTCTTCATAACAAAACCATTCTTGGCTATTTGACTCATTATACTGTATCTTACTACAAAGTAAAACGAGTATTGCAATAGCTGAATACTTAGGACAATTATGATTTGTGATAGTGTTTAGTAAGGTAATTAAATTATTTATCTGGCTATAGTTCTTAGTTAAGTAGAGTTAAGAGTTTGGCTCTTTGGGAATTCCGACGCTGGTTACGATGAATTTATGGGTTTGTCTTTAAATAAACGTTTTGCGTATAGGCTTATCAGTTGAGAGAAATAAGTTGGGGCACACTGGAAATTAAACATGGTTTACTACGAACACCGACCGCAGTAGCTCAAGCATAACGCGCGAGACTCTGATTCGGGAGTCCTGGGTTCAATACCCGCCATCGTCAAACTTATTGAAAGTTTTTCCAATATTTTCTTCAGTCGTTACTTTGACCGCAAGATAAACAACCCTTATATCACATTTAACTCCCCAATCTCAAAAATACCTATGTAGTCATGCAGGTATTTTCTTTAGTATAAATTATTTAAATTATTGTATGCATTTATAAAACACTAAAAAAATATATATTAATGTCCATTGAACTTTATAGATTGATGCGGTATGCATACGAATACGACGCGATGATCATGCAACGCACTACGATCACGAAGTAACTTTTTCAGCGTCCCTGCTAAACTCATCGTACTTTGTCCCCGTCCTCATATTACCGTTCCTCGTGGGAAACAAACGTACGACAAAACACAAAAATGAAGAAAAAGGTACGGTCGTATTAGTTTACTACATTCGTTTCATTCAACCACACACATAAATTTTATTATTTTACTCGAATATTTCGCAAAAACTCTCCTAGCATGCACACATTCCGTTTGCCATCTCATTCTACATAACTAGAACATGGAAAACGACCATAACATCACGTGACCTTTGTCTTTCCCAGTCATATATACCGAATCTGGATCCGAGGTGTAGCATACTGCACTCGTAAAAACACCTAACCCAAGTTTCAATATAAATGTAAATTCGACAGTGCTCAGGTAATATTCGTGGGCTAGCAACAGTCTGGGAGTT
Source organism: Sweltsa coloradensis (assembly GCA_024449915.1). NCBI lineage: Eukaryota > Metazoa > Arthropoda > Insecta > Plecoptera > Chloroperlidae > Sweltsa > Sweltsa coloradensis. The sequence goes on along the minus strand of JAMZAV010000339.1, from coordinate 251,981 downwards.
AAAAAGAAAAGCATAACATTAGGCAAGCGAAGCCACTTACATACGTTCGATCAAATATCATCATGTTTATATACACAATGCAAGGATATTGCTTGAAGCCCCAATAGAAATTGGATATACGTACTTTTCCATATAATGCTCACAAAAATACGAAATGAAAACGGTGCGGTTCAATCATATTCCATTTGGCTGTTGAACCTTCCTAGCTTTTGAAGGATGTGAGTGTAAAGAAATATAACAAATATAAGAATACGCCAAATAAATATTCTTCTCTTTGTTACCAAGTAGTGGGTAAATAGGCAAATAAAACATTTAAATTATTTTCTTAAAATCACAAATAGAACGTTATTGTTTTCATGTGTATAAGCAATTAAACTTGAAAGTAATGTGTCACTTCAGGAAAAAAAACAATATGTACGTGTCACAATTTCCTATGTATTTATTATGGGAACTTGCTGAGAAGTCGCCGAGGCTGGCGCGGAGACGAGTTCGGCGTTCAGTTTTCTGCTTTTTTCGGGTGAATGTGAATATCATTTTCATCAAATTTCACACTGACGTCAATAAAAAATAAATATGATATTAACTACGCGTATTCCTAAATTAATTCACTGATTTTGAATAAAAAATTAGTGAAATCACCGTAATTTATTCCATTTTGGTCAACTTCGGGAATTTACTCCAAGTGTACAGACTTTTTCTATCGCAAATTTGCATACTGGATATCAACGTTTAAATCAATGTGAACGCAAGGTGAATTTGGTTTTATTGTAAGAATACGGTTTGGTGGAATTTCACGTTTAGGATTTATGTCTCGCAATGGATCTTTAATTAAGGATCATTTTATGTAACAAAGTGCGAATTTTAATCGAAAAGTATTTTATATAACATTCATGTAAAATTTGGTAATGACCAACCGTTCAGCATGAAATCATCAACACCTGAGTGCGCGCATTTGAGTTGGGCCAATCTCAGCGCCCCCATTTTAAATACGTTCAACATTATTTAGAATTTAGGTTGTCTGTCGATAAGTAAATATACACACAAATATGTATTGATTACGTTGAATGTTTAATACAATAATGATAATGACAATGATAATAATATTGATAGTAACGTGATTTAAGACTATCAATAAACTCGCTAAATTGTAAAAAAAAAAAAAACGAATTGCTTAAAAAAAACAGGATATGATTTAGAAATAACAAAAAAAATGTTGAAGACATTTTATGCAGATGATTATTTTTAACGAATGTGATGTTTTTGAAGAAACGTAGCCAGAGGCTATTACATGAGCTTAATAAACATATTATTATATTCAACTAGACCGAAATACCGTCAGACAAGTGTCCCGCCCCTAACCTTTCCCATGACCTGTTAGGTTCACGCGGAATATGTTGACCCACCACGACCTTCTAAACCAACTGTTGCCCTATCATGGAATATATTGGCCTACCTTTGCCATGTCCCTTGATGTCGAGACGAAAGATATCCTGTCCCTTCTGGCCGTCTACCAGCTGTCCCAGCCCTCCGCTCAGATGTCCCAGCTCCTCTCGTCCGTCGTATGTCCGGTCAGAGAGGTCGACCTCGGCGCCACGTTGCACCCCCTGGGCCATCGAGTAGCTCAGCAGCCCCTCTGTAACAAGAGAAGTGTCACTCACAGTCCACATGGCCTCGATCAAGTACTGTTTTCAGACTTGTCATAATTGAAACATGTCAAATTATGTTCAAATTAATTAGACAATTGAGTTATTTGGAGGTCAACAAATCGTTTAAAATCTGCCGTCTGGTCTCGATCACATATACTGTTTTCAGAGTTGTCATAATTTGAAACGATATGTCAAATTATGTTTAAATTAATTAATTAACACAATAGTTGCTTAGAGGAAAACAAATCAAACACATCTGCCTGTCTGCCCTCGGCTCAACTATATATTGACAGTTGATCGCTGGACATGTCATATAATATGAAGTTGATACATGGACATTCTGTTGATTTAAAGTAACAAATGCAATACTTAATTAGGATGAAAATATTGTTTATCGATTTAATATTAATTGTATAAAATATATTTACTAGGAAAACGCTTAAGTCCCGCCGCGTTGTTGGATGAGCGTAATTGGTGCATTGAGCTGCCATGTGTTATGCGGATTTTCTGTTGTTCTGTGAAAAAATTAAATTAAATTAAAAATTAACTTAATTTTTTTTTTTAATAAATCGCAATTTTAAAAAAGGAAAAATCGTAATATTGAAATTTTCATAAGAAATAATTATTCGATTGCGAACAAATTTTACACGAGTATATAAATTTATGAAATTAAGGTTCTGTGAAAAAATCATTACAATCGGATAAAGCATGTTGGTGTTATAAGCCAAAGAATGTTTTAAAAATTTTAAAAAATCGTAAAATTGCGATTTTCGTAAAAAATAGTTTTTTGATAACGCTCAAATTTTACATGAATATATAAATTCATGAAATTAAGGTTCTGTGAAAAAATCATTACAATCGGACAAAGCATGTAGGTGTTGTAAGTCGAAGAAATGTTTGAAAAATCGAAAAAAAATCGTGAAATTGTGATTTTCATGAGAAATTTTTTTTCGAATTTTTCTCAAAAACGTGGCAGTTCTAAGTTCAGAAATTTCGAAGACCTCTATAAAATTTCATCGCAATCGGAGTATCGGTTTAGCCGGAATCGTGTTAACAAACAGACAAAAATACAAAAAAAAGAAAGAAAGAAAAAAAGAAAAAAAACATTCCGGATTTTTTTCTCCAGTGTAGTGAAATGGAATCTTCGCTTCGCTCGCTACGCTTGCTACGCTCATCCAACTAAATTCGTAATGATTAATCAACCTAAACAATAACAACTTATTCTATTTGGGTGGTTCCCGATCACCTGGGTAAAAATAAGTTTTTAGCATTCACAAACAACTCAAACGTTTATTTGTTTCAGTTGATACCCTGGAAACAAAATGGAGCACGAGAAATGTGGTAGTTGTAGTCGGGATAGAAATTCAAAATTATATTTTTTGTAAAATAATATAAGTAGATCAAATTTGAATTTGACTGCGTATAACGGCTAACAACATTATGTATGGAAGGCTTCACTTGGGAGCATATTATCTGGATCACTATACATAATTCAATTTAAGATTCTAATTGACATGATAAAGCTAAATGAATGGAGTCAATATGGAAAGGAAATCATTGACGTGACATACTCGACCTGACAGTTCTAGGTCACAACTCACAATTTGCACTTTACAAATTACGCCATGTAATATTCATTGTGGATGTTGTTTAATGATCGTAATAAATCTAGTGACGAACCAAATCGATAGAGGAAGCCCACGAGTAACGCGAGAAATAAGGATTACTTCAATTTCTGAACTTTGGCGATGTATTGAATAGCCCTCGGACGTTCCCCAAACTAACACTATCCTCACTTATTTTTTGAGGCTAGTCACCTGACAGGATACACGTCATATAGATCAGAAGTTTCTCTACAATGTTTTTAAATGATTTTACTTGTGTAGGTCTAAGTTTTTAGGCAGAAGATTTCTGAGCTAGAAAGAAACGCTTGATCTGAATAATAATTTGTATGTAATATATTATTATTTATTTTCAATACGTCGGGATTACAAAATACATACAATTGCTGGTGGCAAGAGTAGAGCAAGGCCCCTTAAATAAAATAATAAATAAATAAATTGTATTTAGAGTCTACCCACTCAGTTCAATAACTGATTTTCAGTGGGGGACTTTAAATCAAAGCGACCAAGCCAACCCTGCAGGCCCCGACGCAATCGACGAGTGAGCGATAACCAACCAAAGATCGATAACAGTGCGAACACCCGCGAATCAACGCCAGAATCAACAAGGCCGATTCAGAAACAACTCTGAAATTTATTATGTGCCTCGTTGCTAGGACGGTTCCAAAGTCACCGTTTACAAACTCCTAAGACAAGAACTGATGGACATAAGTCCAAATCAGAAATTAAAAAACTTCTGACTTTAACGGGAATCGAACCCTGGACCATCTGCATTGGAAGCAGATACGCTAACCACAAGACCAACGAGCCACACAACAAGACACACAACACAATGTGTCTAAGCGAGAAGAATATCTTACTCGACTAGAAATCAAACCTTGGGTTTCCTGCTTGCCGGCCGGTTGCGTTAACCACTAGATCACGACCCAGCAAGCGGGTGATCGGGGTTCGATCCCCGTTCAAGTTGGGGTTTTATTAACTGTATTGTATTACATATTATCCATTCCACCCACGAGACTACTACATTAACCAGATTGAGAAAAAAAATTTATTGAACGAAGATAATGTCAGCAACTAATAGGTATACTGCTACTTATTGTGAAAGTACTATCACCATCGTAGATTCTAAGTAATGAACGTGTGCGATAGAAGGTAATACATAAAGTTAATTGTTCCACCCAGAATAAGTAGGCGAATATGTGGGTGGAAGTTTATATAGCGTGGTCGCGTTTTCTTCGTAAACCAGTTAAAACATGATATAGCCGTGATAATAAGGGTGTTTCCTGGAAATATACATATTATCCTCTTCGAATTTACCCATTGACCTTAAGTGCCTGTTTTCAAATCTTGTTCAACTAATTAGTGGTTGTTTTCAGTGTAGTTCATCCAACATTGACTAAATATAATATGATATCGTAACTTATTAATTGTTTTTTAGTCTTGAGGTGTTTCCATACTTTGTTCAATTCCCAACGTTTGTACACTTCAATGCTAAACCACGGTGGCGGTATATTCTCTTGAAGATCGTAGTTATGTCTTTGTGAGTGAGAAGATCAAAGACAGTGACACCACGAGAATTTCCTGCTCCTGAATCACAGACATCACACTCTCTAGTTGAACCTTCTTCCGCCACGCTGCGCACCGAGCAAATAGCTCAGACAAGATGGAGTGTATCCCCGAGCAAATAGTCAATCTTCGGAACATTACGTTACATCTACAGACGGGATGTTAGATGTTTCAACACTCAAAGACAATCAGTGGGTGGCAGATTTTAAGAGACGACGAAGACAACGGCGGCGACGGTGAAGAAGACAAATAACAATCCATGATACTGTCAAAGTCAATGTATCTTTCACCGTAAACGACATTGGAATAGAGAATGACTTTATTCCTATTTACAATAAACTTACTTAGTTTCATAAATATTTTCATGAATGCGTTAAAACGTTTTTGTTAGTTAATGTTCGTTATAGGATCGTTTAATCATTCGATCTTTTGTTTACTCATTAATTTATTAAAACGTTTATTTGTTAACTCACTACTTACTTCATAATTATATTCGTAAATTTGTTCGTTTCCATGAATTCGCTAACTCTTTTGTTAGTTTATTCATATAAATTAATGAATATTTCGTATGCCTTATGTATTTGCAAGCGGCTTCATATAGCAGGGATCAAACCCTAATTCTCACCACTTGCTATTTCAGGCTACCGTACACGCCAATTAGATCTTTGCAATATTTTCGAATTCCCATTGGTAAACACCACGGTTCAAAAGTGGCAGTTACCACACAGAGTTCTAATCTGACATAAAACCAGTCCGTGATTCGTGTTCGAAACAAGAAACTCTCTAGCAACCTTCCTATCGATATGTCATATTGCATGCCGTTGTGTTTGATTAGCCTCTGTATATATCCATCAATCTCTAATGGTATATACGGTGAATATTTGATGTGCAATACATTAATAAATCAATACATTCTCATTTCAACTGTTGACTTAAATATAATATTCACCGATGTATGACATTTTTTATTTAAATGGTGCAAGAAACTTATTTGTTTTTTATCAGTTTTTACAGAACAAACATTTTTATAACATTACGATAAGCTACACAGGCGATCGAGTCGAGTACGACACATTTAGTGCGATCGAGTGGGTGACAGAAAAGGGTGTTTCACAACAGGTGCCAGCCAATAAAATTAGATTTTTCCAATAGCGACACGAGGCAAACTCTTCTCTTGCCAGCGCTAATCCCCAACGATCAACCAATCACTCAATCTCTCTTTTCTCTCTCAACATAATTTGTATGCAACACACGTGTAGTACTTTTTCCGAAGGGGGGGGGGGGGGGGTAAATAACAGATTTACACTTCTACAAGATATTAGCTAGGTCTAGGTTTTTAAGGTATTTATTAATGAATGTATAAATGCCTTTCGTAGGACTCTGAGCCAGTATTCGCCTATGACAAGAAAAACCTTGTGATCAACGTTTCAGTAAGGACTGTCCGAAACTGGAATCAAATGGCAGCTTCCCGAATCTGAGTCCCTATCTAAATCTACGCTTGATCGACGTGTGCATCGCTTCGCTAGACTCAACCTGATTCAAAACAAAGTCCTTGTACTGAAACTCGAATCATATATTCATGAATGTAATGTACTTACTTTTAAAATTGTTTTCAGGGCTCTTAAGTTTGTTGCCTTTTTTGTTTTTCGTAATGCATACTGATTTTTACCCCCCCCCCCTCAGCTATTTTCCCTCCAGTCATATCAAATACTCTGAATGGCATTGAAGCTGCTTTATAGATCTTGTGAACATTAGACACAAGGTAATAAAAGACTTCACCCTTCCTGCTTGCATCACAGTAGCCTTTTATTACCATGCCTTGCAGTTGGTACCCAGGTGCTCATTAAAACTATCTGGTATCTAGGTTAACTTTTCTTACAGACGTTGACATCCTTGCACTCAGTGTTTGGTCTGTACTTAGTCGTGCTGGCAATTATACGGCGTAAATTGAATCAAATACCAGGGTTTCAAATGAGAGAATTAAAATACAATTTGTATAACGTGGAATCTCATTCTAAGGAATAACTCTAAAACGGTTACCGTTTGTTTTATTGTTTGATAAGAACAAGATGATTATTATAATTTAAATTCATTGGTTGTTATTTTAGTACTGGACTATTAGCCGGTGACATCTAGATTGAAAGTAATAAATGTTTTTCTACAGACTCGATACAAAAAGTTCAAAACAAAACTTTTCTGAATAACTGCTTATATGCAATTTCTCTTCTAGTTCATATCAGTGTTTGCAACGTATGAAGCTGCGTCATCACAAACTAAGTTGAAAACAAAATGCCAATAACTCGATTCTCCTAACCTAAATTCAGTTTGACTGCATAAAGCTGTTCGCCGGCTATAATGCGAATTAAAGTAAATTGCACAACTGAACCACTGGTTGCTCATGTAAAACTCTACTACTACAATTAGGCTGGTTAGCAGAATCAAATTACTCACGTACCAATGGAGGTAGCGGGATAAATTATTTTGTTTTGTGTCACACTGGTTGTGACCTGGGAGCGAAATAAATCGCTCTGCAGTGTCGCCAACACATGCGAAACACACCTTGCATTACTAAACTTACTTTGCAGTTTTAAAGTGATATCTAGTTATGAGTGTCAAAGTTTACGTTCAGTATACACTGTTTTAAATAATAAACTTTATGTTTAGTTATAATATATTAATCAAACTTCAAAGTTCCGTACTTAACTTTTAAAGTATTTTAATCAAAAGTATGTTTGAAGAGAAAATTGCACGACAACATAGTGAAAAACAAAACGTAGTATAAAATGTAAAAATATATGTAAAACAAGCAAGTGTTAACACAACGGAAAATAAAGGTTTTGTAAGTTTCGAGAGTACTCTCTAGTATTAATTTATTTTAGTTCCCTTAATTTTTGTACTAGTCTACACCAATATTATAGGAATACAATGCTTCATTAGTTGAGCAAATTGTAAATTGCGATAGGTTTCTGTAATACTTAATTTGTCTCATTTCGATCAACCGCAATACATTTTGTGTGCAATTATTTAAAAAAGGCAATGCTTCACTACCACTTTATTTGATTTAAAATTAAATTGAAAAATATACGATCGAAACACGTAGCAATACGAGTATCCAGCTAGTTAGTGTACGTCTTTCATAGGTTGCTAGATACTAAATGTGAATGAGGCTATGCCCGTTTTTAGCAACCTATAACACATCAATGTGTTAAAACAAATAAAATAAATACAATACAATAAATAATAGGTACACCATCGTACGCAAGTAAATCAAGGGGTCTAGTTGTATCTACAGTATCCAGCCCTTGATTTACTTCTGATCGAGAGCGTACATATTATTATTCGCGATTGTTTCAAGATTTTGGACCAGCCAAGTATTAAACAAATTAAATACACTTTTATATTGTATAGACTATCCTTTGATACATAACGGATTTTAAGTGGGACTTTAATGTGACGGACGCTTGAATTTTTATAATTTTTATTATGACTTCGAGCTTATTAATGTGAACCACGATTCAACATTAATAACAAAATGTTACAATCAAATAGAAAAAAAATAGTCAAGGAGTAACCGAGTAAGACATTAGAAGTAATTTTAAAAAAAATCAAAATATTATATTTTTACATACACGAATTCGATTAATTAATAGTTTTGTTACGAACTGCAAAAATGACAGTACCCTAGTACTAAGTATATCTTAAAAGATAGTTTTCTGAGTGCCTTGCTCTCCTACGATGGTGACAGCGTTGCAGATTACAGCCCGACGTGAGCATGGAACGAGCTTCGACACGCCATCTGAGGGGATGAAAGTAGAGGGGGGTGGTTATAATGCTCGTAGTCACAGGAGAATTATTGACAGTAGCGTAGTACTTAGTTGTAGGAACAAAAGGACAAGTCTAAAGCAAAGACGCTACCGCAAAAAGTAGCATTGTCTTGAATACGGTGGTTCGTTTGCGGGGAACCAAGACACGATAGCTTGCTATTGTTGTCCACACACAAAAACAACGCTCAGCTCACAAATGTTTACAACAAGAGTTCCAGTTATTTTCTTCTATTGTCTAAATGTTTCTTCATTTCTTGTTGATCACGGTCCTCTAAACATGCCATTCATTTACGTAGGCGAGATTTAGCTTTCCGTTTTTTAAATAAACCCATTGTTTCCATTTTAGTCATAATCCCACACAATTGCACATTTTGTTCGCTCTTTAGCGTTATTGAAGACATAAAGAAAAATATAGCTAAAAAGAACGTCTATTAGCAACCTTTTATTATTGTCATCGACATAAAATATCGACACACTTTAGTTTTCATGTCTTTCTGCATTTTGAAATTCAAACAAATACATATTTTCGCGGTTGCTTGATAGTCATTTTGCAATCATATTAATAAAGAAATCATAAAACCACATTATAAAGAGCTTACCTAAACGTAAGTTTCCATACTGCGTGTTTTGAGGGAATAACTCGCAATACTGCATCTGCATCAGACTAAAAATGGATCTAAAAAGTAAAACGTATTAATGTGTTGTACGCTTATTTTATGAACTAAACGAACTCTTAAAAGTTTATCTTAAATTTATGTATCAAAACGTATTACAATCCCACTGTTGTTTTCAACATTAAGCTAAATATGATCAAGCGAAATATGTTGAACCAAATGATACAGCGCATTAAGCTTTAAAACGAAATTCCCATTACGAACTACGGTCTTTCGAGGACTGCGATTATAATCCCTAGGAAAGCGTTGCTTTTAAGTGTTGCTTTGCATCAGATGTTTATGAATGACAAACTCTATCCCTATCCTCTCATAATGGTCGAAATGGATTTTCGGATCGTACGTTTGAAGCGTTGGTAATTATTGAACATGCTTCAGCTTTTATAGGCGACCAACTACAAACTATGGATTACGATTATGAATGGGAGAAGGCATGCGCGTAATGGATGTAATTACCCGCACTTGAAGAGAAAGAAAGAGGGAGATAGGTGGACGAACGACTTAATACAACCTGCTGATAAATTGGCAATGAGTGAGCTGAATGCATATTCATCGCTTACTGAACTGGAGTATGTCACATTCCCTTTAATAATGCGCCTAATTTACGTGTGCGGCCAATCAGAAGGTTCTAACTACCAAGCCCCTCATTTTCATGCACAAGACTAAATTATAGTCGACTTGAAACCGCACCGAAGACACAGACATTTACCGACTCTGAGTACAAGTTGGGGGTTGGAAAGTGAATTGCAAATGAACTAGCATTTAAGAAGTCTGAATGATGATGGAAAGTGTGCACATTGTGATCTGGAGCCTAGAAAACATCTTTATATTTGTATTCTCTTTAGTAAATTGTTCTAAAATATTATTTGAATAGGATGTTATAAAAACATAAATACAAAGTTCTCTTTGCAAACGTTAAAAGCAGTGCTTTAAAACCACTTAAGACAGTGGTTTTAAGTGTAACAGTTTTTCGTTGGAGACAACCATGCAAACCTATCGGAACGGTGAGAGTAAAAACACATTTTTTGTTACTATTTCGCACGATTTTAATATTTTACAATCAGTATTTGTTTGTAGTTGCTTTCTTTCTGTCATCAATAGTCAATAAACAATATCAACATTTATTATTTACAACTATATTTGCCTAGAATTTGCAACGTGCACCGAACGTATTTCTCTGGCAAAACGATTTTTAAATACTCTATTTGGTTTTGAACTAATTAATTAATTTACGTCTATCCTATTCAGTTAAATAACTGATTTACAAAGGAGGAAACCTGTCTACTATATATTCGACGCAATGTTGAGCAAGTGAGTCCACAACCAATTGGGTGACGTCACGCCTAAAATGTGATCGACGTCATCGACTTTTCACCGGCCGATATCAAAGGCGGTGGACGAATAGTTGACATGAAACGACATAAGCTAATCATGCGCGTGTCACGCGTTGAAAGCAATTTTCTGTTTCATTGACAATGACAACCAAACGAATTGCCTCTATGTTTAAATGGACAGCCCGTACATAGACGAAGATATTTTACATCAAAGGACTACCACATTTCATGATGTAAACACTTGTTGGTTTAGGTGGTAAATTGTGAAATGTTGCTTTTAAGCTCTGAAATAGGATACTAACATCAAGCATTGGCGTATGGTATCCATATGGTTCCAAAAAATTAACACACGTTTAAGTATTTTAAATAAAATTTCTTATTTTAATGTAGATATTACGAAATTATACGAAGATTGTTTGTTTATCAACTATAACTATAACTACACGAGCCTACTATTAATAATTTGTGTCAAAAGAGTTATAGGGAAACGCAGTATAAATTATTTGCTGGTCTTATGCAAGGCATCCGCATTGTAAATACAACAATAATCAAAGGAACGCCCCCTTACCGTGCCAGCGACAGCCCATGATCTCGACGCGCATACACACAGTCCTCATGTGCTCACTGAAGGGCACGAAGCGGATCTTGCTCGCTAAGATCGGGGGATCCACCGGCTGCTCCAGCACAGTGTACGTGTTCGTGTTCCCCGGCAGCAACTGAAACAGATAGGTCAACAATATTACAACTATAAAATGGACATACTACTCATTACTATTCATTAACTTTGCGTGTCACGTCTAATTTATTTTGCAAGTTACTTTTGTTGACATTGCTTTCAGGATGAACAGAGTGTTTTTGGTGACCTCTGTGCTCAAGGGGGCGGGGCTAGATATTTGTAAGGGAGCATTGTTTCGTTGTCGGCACTTCCACCAAGGATTTAGATGCAAGATAAGATTTAATTAGTGTGCTTATCGTCGATCAATTGATTAAGAAATTTGCTCCATATTTTGCTCCCTGTAGGCGTCTTTGTTTATGCATACACCATTATAACTTTGTTGGGTACTGTAATATTTTTTATGTTATAGTGATATTTTGATCTTGATAAATAAAATGTAGTTTTCAGATACGGTTTATGGTAATTATTGTATTTAGGAAAGTTGAATGGTTATTCACCTTTCAGTTTTAAATGATTCTTTAAAAAAATCGAAATATCACTGCTTATGGTATAAATAAATGAACAATTTGTACAGTCCAATATACTATCTTAATAACTTTTACCTGTTCTTCTTCTCGTTTACACAAAATGTAAAATTTACTATTTCGATTAATCAAAGATATAATTTTATATATTTTGAGTAAATGACATTCATTCTTGGAAAATGTACATTCAAGGTTCCCAGAAAGATGCAGTGTGTCGCGGACTAGAATAACACATAAACTGCCAATATCATTTGCAGGGGAAGAAACTATCACTCAAACTGCCACTCCCAGTGAATCATCAAGCATTATACAGTTTAATAGCTCCATCACACGCCCTAGATATTGCTATTACCAAAGTTAAGAGATAGACATTTTACAATTGTCCATGGAACCCATCATAAAAGTTTTGTTAATCTGTTTGTAAAATAAACAGTATTATTGAGAAAGCTAATAAATTTTGCTGTTGTACTGGTTCCTTTTTTTACTATTAAACTAAACTTAATATTAAAGTACACTATATATTACAAATTGTGTGTTTTTTGTTTAAAAAAAAAAAAAAAAAGATAATCAATATTGCACCGGTTTAATCAAGATTAATGTTCGGTATTCGTCTCTCGACGCTTGTACAGAGCTACGAGAAAATTCCAGAACAAATTCAATATCGACATTCTAATGAACGTTTAAAAAAAATTTCTTGCCGATAGCGTGTGAAAGCATTGATTTTAAATTAAGCTTTGATTAATGCTTATTTCATTTGGCAAAAACGCAAAACGTATGTGAAAAAGTATCAAAATCAGAGGAGACGGCTATCATTACGTTATAGTCGTCCACGAAATCTAACAGCGGTTGCAGAGTGGTCGTTTAAATTTACGTCCCCCGCTGCCGTTCGACCTCCCCCCCCCCCTCCCCCCCCTCAACCCAACAACGACCACACAAAAAATGAGTGAAGTGTCCACTATCGAACCGATGTTTTGCAATCTGCTATCGCCAAAGCCCTTTTATCTGAATGCCGGATCATTAGCGGCCGCTTCAAGCCAGAAATACATTTCCCTTATCAGTCTACGCAACTCGCAACACCCAATGTTTAGTGTAATGTTCGACAGCGATGCTCCATGAAACGTTCGATGAGGATCAGAATTGGAATCTACCATGGACGAGCTTAACAAATGAAAACGTTTCGTTGTTATCTGCATTTGGAATCACATTAAAGTATTTTTGTTGAAATATAACGAGAAATGTCAACGATCTTTACCAATGACAGTTTTTGACGGGCATATGCGGGATTAAAAGTTAACTTTTTGAAGAATATGCTGGCTGTTATTTCCTATCTCATTGCTTTTATCCGGGTTATATGTATTTTAACCATTTTAATTTTGTCATCTACATTTTCAACTAAAACCATTGGTTTAAGACACCATTTAATTTCAAATTTTACGATATATGTGTTATTTAATTTTACTGTATACAATAAAGTAAAAACGGTTAAAACAGAGATGAGATTAAAATTAATCAGTAACCGTGAATTACCAGTTACTCGTTAAAATACTGGTTATATCACTATTCACTTCTAAACTACTCAAAGAATCCTAGGAATGCTCCACTTTCCACAATCACAAAACCTGTCAAGCATGTTTAACTTATTTTAAAACCTATAACTCTAGTTTCATTTTGTTGTTTTGTTTTTGATCCTTATAATTGGCGACGGCTATATTGATTTATGTTTACGAATTATTATTTACGAACACTCAGTACAATAGAATAAGTTAAAACGATAAAGTTTCAGTTAAGAAAAGTTTATTATTAAAAACATCTTCAATATTTTAATATATTATATTAAAATCAAAGATCTGCAGTAGAAAACGATCCTATATGGTTCGTCGTTTTGGCAGAGTAAATCCCAGCTCGGCGTATAACTGAACTTGAAAAGCTATGCTCGTCATCAAAAGAACCCACTGCTCTTGACCCCAGCCCAGTCCCTGGTGGCTCGAGCTGGAACTAGGTCGTTAAGGTTGTACGCGTCGTTACGCATTCAGGGGGCATTACGATAACTAACTTTCATCCGAAGAGCTAGAGTGGGATGAGAGGGCAAACCAGTTTTCAATTATTTGTGTGATTTGGTAAATGCTGTCTCACTAAACATGTGCGCCTATTTGTCGCACAATTATTTTTATCTGTTAGGTGATTTTAATATATACATTATTTTTAGGTATGATCAATATACGAAGAGCTTATCGATGGTCTTTTGCTGCTAAAGTTCGTCTCTCTTGGGGTTTAACCAAATTAAATATTACAGCATAACTGACCTAATTTTATCATTAAGTGTTTTCCATCAAACTTTGAATAATTTCTATACGTTGTTTGTTTAATTTATAATTTTAACAAAGCCAATCAGACCTGCGCGTGAAAGAAGATACTTCTGAAAAAGTGCTTTACACGTCTGCCGACATTATGATCGTGCATTCGCTATTTAAATTCCTATTTTTCTACTGCTTTTACTTTTTAGCAGAATTCTCGCTGTGTATTAAGAATATTTTAGACTAATTTATTTGTGTTTATTCACATGTGTGGATTAGTACGAAAGAACTTAAAACATATAACGATGATCGACAACAGGTCATGTTTTTGATAACCAAGATATTGAAATGTTTTTTAATGAGATAGTAAACAACACACACACACACACACTTTTTTTGCAGAACTTTGAATTAACACGAATATTATTGTGTATTAATTTAATGTAAATTTATTGCTGTTTATTTAAGTAGCGACGTCTGGTTTATATGTGGAATTATATTATAACACGTCTACATTAATTTGATTGATCATCTATAATAAAAGTTAACATAGAGATTTACATTTCCGGTTAAAAAACAATAATACACTTTACTAAATGTTATATTTTATACAGATGAGTATGACTTTGAATGATTTAAACTAATATTCCGCGTCATAACCCGGCACCTCCACCAAATACGGAGAATAATTTATATTTAAATGTTTTATACCCGCCTTCATTACCCGGCACCTCCACCAAAGACGGAGAATAATTTAAACTTAAATGTTTTATACCCGCCTTTATTACCCAGATAGGAAAATTTTCTTTTAACATACCATCGAAATACATTTCCACTAGCACTTTCCATTACCACTTTTCAGCTTAAAATATAAGTAGTATGATGCGTTGTTAACTGTTTTTTAAAATTGTAATGTATATTTATGTTCTGGTTATCCACAAGTAACAAAATTGATTTCCCAAAGGCAATAACACAATAAAGTATTTCAGTTATTACAAAAGTTAATTAAAAACTACTTTAAATAACGACGAGGATTAAAAAATGCAACAAAACCAGCTAGTTTTGTGAAAAGTTTGGATTTAAAACATTTCGTTAAACAAACATTTAAATTAAAATTAGATTGTTTTTAATTGAAAATATAAGAACAAAATTGAAATTCTAGAGAATTGAATATAGACATGTAATTCTAAATTGAAATCAATGGATTGGCCATCCACAAAGTTGGAAATAAATTATACAACTTTTTTTAAATGCAATTAATATGGTATTAGGAAAGTAACTTAAAAGTCGTCCTATAATGCCAAAACACAAAATTATATTATCAATATAAATTTATTTTCTTCGGTTCAAACACAACATTTAGTTTTGTTACCTTGACTGTGGCTATTCTGGACGGCCTTATTGCCTTGTTATAATACAAGTGACAACAAGTTAATAAGAAGTGGAGAAGTGGCCGTGTAGAACAAGGAATAAATTATGCAAGACCTCAATGTTTACGTTTACTTTCTGAGCCCCGGAGAGACTAGGAGTGGTACAAATGAGATTAGGAATGCCATTGACCCATGAAGGTTCCGCTTCGGTGTCACCATCAACGTCCCTAGGTCGCCGTTTGCCGTCACCGAATGTGGTTTTTATACGGAGAGAAATTGCCCCAGACAGAAGTGCCTTTGTTTACAAATACTATGTTTTATTTATAAGCGAATTTTTGGAAGTAAAGTTGTTCCACTTAAATGGTGAATGCAGTCACATTTCGGGAGTGAGGGGGGGGGGGGGAAGGGGTGCACAATTACAATTTGGCGTTCTGCTCTTCGATAACGACATCATACCAAATACAACATTTGTATGGTATGTACACATTTTTCATTTGAATGTTGTAAAGTTTGAAGGCCTGATACGTAAATACCGTGGTAAGGAATCAATTTACATTAAATTTCTTTCAATATGTTCTTACAATACACTTCCAAAATTGATCAAATTCGTTATTTTTAGAATTAACAATGGCCACAACTCAAGGTTTGGTCAATTCTTAGCAAAATTCATTGCACACAAATCGTATTTATACCTACTTATGTGAAGTAGGTAGACTCCAAACACGTTTTTTTATTTATTCAAGAATATAAATAATGAATTACATAATCTTAATATATCTTTATCAAAGCATTGTTTAAATAATATTTTCATTAAACACGTAATTAAATATTGGTATTCATATTTATTAACAGAACCATTGGTTGTTCGATGCATTTTGCCGCGTCAATTTTTTTCAAAATTTTCATTTTTTTTCAAATCAAATCGACGCTACGAAATGCGTCGAACAAACTATGGTGGTGTTAATATTCTGGGCCGGGAAAGCATAAAAAATTCACATTATTTATCTACGATATCAATCATTCGTTGATTACTAATCAAACATTTTGCATCACAAACTCATTACTCAAAATCGAATCCAAAATCTTCCTCAATACATGGATCGACAACTTTTAATTGCGTATTTCCCTTTTGACGCAGCAGTTGTCCGATGCAATCAAACCCGAGTCAAAGGGCGCTTCACGCTGTGACGTCACAGCCAAACAATGTCTGACAACATTCCCATGTCGGCAGGTACAATAATTAATGTCGCCGGTGGGGGCTTGCTCTGTCCTTGCCTTGTTAGTTATCGCACGTTATATCCGCTACATCGCACACTCAGAATGCAATCTGGGTTACATGTTATAATAACATAGAACGCACAACAAATGGGCCTCCGTAGGGACGGTCCAGGAGGATGAGAGGGGCATTCTTTTGGCCCAGAGTTAATAATGTAACATTGGCGAGGCTTGTTGCCGAACATATTTTTGAGAGTTAAATAATATTCTGCCTTTTGTTTAAAAATAATGCGTTACATTCAAACGTGGCTTATCTTCCCATTTTGTACGCATAAACACCGTTTCTTAAAAATGCAATTTTTATTTTATTTATTTTTATTTATTTAACGTCTATCCTATTCAGTTAAAAAACTGATTTACAACGGAGGACAACTAAATAAATAAAATAAATGCAGACGCAACAATGAACTACAGTTAAGTAAACATTTGAAATAGTAAAATTGTTTTACAGGTCTGCCAAAAGTGTCAACTATTTTTGGTCGAGGTACCGAGTACGTAGGAATATTTTATTTATGAGAGGATATCCCCGACCCTTGATCCCCAGGGTTGAAAATGTCAATCGGAGGTCGTGTTCAGTTTTGTCGTGTGACTTGATACACGCACAGGCGGACATACAGAAAAGTAATGCATTTAAATATAGGGATCTTTGCTCAATTATATGAGAACATCTCACGAAATGAGAACACTAGAGAGCATATCAACGTGATGTCACAAGTAATCCAATCTCTGCTTTGAATGAAAATTATATTAACAAGATGATGTCATCATTACAACACAGATAGTGTTAACTGGAAGCGGTAGAGCGTATTAAGGGGATTTAAATATTCATATTTTAATAGCCCTTAGAACAGTTGCATCCACAGCTCCGGCTTTAATATGCAAATAGAGTTTTAATTTTCCCCCTTCAAGTTACTTTTACCAACCTGAATAATATTAGTTTTAAAATCTCATACACATATGTTAAGGATTTACAGATTACTTGGCATGACTTGCCATAAATAAGTATTTTAAGGTATACTAACTTTCGAAACCATCTTTCAAACCTTCTCAAAAATAAAATTTGCAGATACATTCTGGTACATGAGTAGTTAATTAACCTACGAAAAGATGAATTTCCGTTTTAGTCATTTAACGAAATATCATGCTAATCAATTTAATACGGATTTTAGTTCTTATATATTCATAGTAAAAACATTATTGTAATTTTGCCCGGCACGTACACTTTATGACTTAATTTGAGCCAATACAGAAATGTCCGCATGTGACTCCTCACTATAATACATCAAGTGTAACAGAACGGGAAACATGATCGTCCTATGTTTTCTGTACACCATTATTAATTAAACTGTAGTACACGTTTTGCCATCTCGTTCCCTCGGGAAATTTAGCGTCGGTGATTTGGTCACAGTCTTCACTGATTGTTTTATTGTTGTTGCTTTTTTGCTGTAGTCAATGCAGTAGAAAATATGTAGATATTATACAATTATTGTAAAATGTAACTTTCCACACTATATACAATCCGAAAAAGCAAAATAAAATATTGTGTGGCATAATAGGGAGTTTGTAGGCTCCATATTAATAAGTAAATATTTTAGTAATATTAAAATAAAATTTAAATTAACTTATTATACAATCTTATGTATATGCCGTTCTACGAACTATTATGAAACGAATTAATCGCGTAGGCTGCTGTTTCTATTTATTTTATTTTTTTTCTGTTGGCTCTCTGACCAGCAAAGTGCCAATAAGGTAACGGCGTAAATGTACCATACCATGACAAAATAAGTATTTACTTCAACAACAAAACGATGGCATATTATGTTAATACGAGTAAAAAAGAACGCATTTTGGGTTCGGATTAAGAAATTTGCAATGTGGTTTTCAATTTAGAGTAAATTTATCAATTTGTTGCACCTGTTTATAAATTCTATCATTCTCACAGTTGATATGTAAACCGGTGAATGTTAGTGAATTAAAACCAAATAGTAATTTCAGTTCTTTCACATAAAGGGTAGAACTAAGAATACATTGTTTATGGAATTTTCAATAGCTTTGTACTAAAAATAGCGATTTGTGGCGTTTCCAGAAGTCATTTTTAATTTTTCTGCTTTAGAAATGTTAGTACAAAATACTAACTTGACACATTAATTAATTATTTACACAAAATCCTGACTATTTTCTATGGGTTTGGTGGAGGTGCCGGGTTTCAGACGAAATCTAAGCTTGGCAGAAATATCATCGTTTGAGCGGCCGAAAGTCACTACAAAATGTGTCGACCACATTGCTTATATCCTATGGCGATCTTCATGGAGGGTTCAATACTGTCATTATAAAATAACTGTTTTTAAAATCAACGGTAAAAATACGTTTGTTGTTATTGGTAAAACATATAACTTTTCCAACATTAGTTTGATAACGGACAATTGTTGATAATATGTATAGGTATATTATATATTTCTTAAAATGATAAAAAAGAACAATATTAGAGTTTATGTTCTTGCTACAAATTATAATGCTGTATTTAATATTAATACACGTGATTTACATAATTAGCATAAGTGTATACAACCTTTCTATCTTAGCCATGATGTGCACCTAGATATATGATGAAAGCATTCTGAACGTAAGTTGCAGAGACTTTCCTAGTTATCTTATTTAAAATAATGTCGATTATAGAGGACTCAAATCACCTAGAGAATGCGCTAGTGTCGCGGGGGCGTAGCACCGTCATGGCCGCCGAGTGAGGATACCTTTGTAAACACCCATATGATCCTACACAAGCACAGTGTAAATATATAAGGTTTTGGGGGAATAGAATAGGTATCATGTGGCTCATTATGAATTCAAAATCTAGTATTTATTTATTTAAAAGTATTTCTAGTATTTATATAGATTTATATCAGCATTTATAATTAGAATACCTACGGATATAATCCGTCGGGTGCCTGTGAACGTAGACATTGATGTAAACCGCTTATTTTTGTGGCCGTAGTATTATTCCAGAGTACAACGTTACAGAGTCCAACCTTCTTTGAAATAATATCATATAATTACTTAATTTATTAATATCAAAGCAAAATATTTAGTTAGTTCTATAATCTATAATAGGCCTAATATGAATAGAATGCAATATTAGAGTAGCACACAGCGTTTCAATTCAAGCAACAACAATAAAGCCACTCAAGCTTTGTGAAGAGTGAAGACAATAAAGCAGTAAACAATAAACATTATGCGTTCCTAAATTATTAGAATGCAAAATAAAAAATTACTGGACAAAACACCAATATAAAAGAACATTGGAATAACAAGTCAACATGGTCTTGTGCTTAATTTTCTCGGAATCATGGTAGCCCTTAGGTATGTAGCCCTTAAATTTTTTAAACCTTATTCACCCACTCTTGAGGGGATTTGATTGTTTTATTGTGATTACGAAAATACCAATATAAATACTATAAACAAAAACAGGAATTGAACCCATGGTCTCCCTCTGGCCGGGCGTGGACTTTATAACTGGGAGTGGTGATTTAATAAGAATTTGATTTTCTCTATATTATAATATAAAAATGCACCAATAATTCAGCAACAAATATACTACCGCGATCTCGGTGGTCTTTTGGGAGGCATGGGTTCGATCCCCGGCCAAGGTTGGGTTTTGTAAATCTGGACTTAGCCCATTTATTGTGATATAATCTAGGGCTACTGATTGTTTTAAGGCAAAATGATAGTCTTATCAAGACCACTCTTATTAAGATCTCACTGAATTACCTAAGTGAGAGGGAATGTGTTTTGTTTCCGTAATTTCTTGTAGATTCCTTACACGAAATAACGATCAGTGCATGTTCAGTCACTTATTCAAATTAGCCCATGGGGTTGAGTCAATTAAATCTTTACTCAAATACAGTAGGTAGACGCAAATGGGACTGAATGAGGGGCATTCTTTTGGCCCTGAGTTAATAATGTAACATTGGCAAGGCTTGTTGGCGAACATATTTTTGAGAGTTAAAAAATATTCTGCCTTTTGTTTAAAAATAATGCGTTTCATTCAAACGTGGCTTATCTTCCCATTTTGTACGTAATTGTGTACAATAAACACAGTTTCTAAAAAATATATATATATATATATTTTTTTTTTTTATTTATTTATTTAACGTCTATCCTATTCAGCTAAAAAACTGATTTACAACGGAGGACAACTTAATAAATCTAAATACATAAATGCAGACACAACAATGAACTACAGTTAAGTAAACATTTGAAATAGTAAAATTGTTTTACAGGTCTGCCAAAAGTGTCAACTATTTTTGGTCGAGGTACCGAGTACGTAGGAATATTTTATTTAGGAGAGGATATCCCCGACCCTTGATCCCCAGGGTTGAAAATGTCAATCGGAGGTCGTGTTCAGTTTTGTCGTGTGACTTGATACACGCACAGGCGGACATACAGAAAAGTAATGCATTTAAATATAGGGATCTTCGCTCAATTATATGAGAACATCACAAATAATGAGAACACTAGAGAGCATATCAACGTGATGTCACAAGTAATCCAATCTCTGCTTTGAATGAAAATTATATTAGCAAGATGATGTCATCATTACAACACTGATAGTGTTAACTGGAAGCGGTAGAGCGTATTAAGGGGATTTAAATATTCATATTTTAATTGCCCTTAGAACAGTTGCATCCACAGCTTCGGCTTTAATATGCAAATAGAGTTTTAATTTTCCCCCTTCAAGTTACTTTTACCAACCTGAATAATATTAGTTTTAAAATCTCATACACATATGTTAAGGATTTACAGATTACTTGGCATGACTTGTCATAAATAAGTATTTTTAGTCAAAACTAACTTTCGAAACCATCTTTCAAACCTTCTCAAAAATAAAGTTTGCAGATACATTCTGGTAAATGAGTAGTTAATATTATTAGTTAGTTCACTCTCTGTTAACCTACGAAAAGATGAATTTCCGTTTTAGTCAATCAATTTAATACGGATTTTAGTTCTTATATATTCATAGTAAAAACATTATTGTAATTTTGTCCGGCACGTACACTTCATGACTTAATTTGAACCAATACAGAAATGTCCGCATGTGACTCCTCACTATAATACATCAAGTGTAACAGAACGGGAAACATGATCGTCCTATGTTTTCTGTACACCATTATTAATTAAACTGTAGTACACGTTTTGCCATCTCGTTCCCTCGGGAAATTTAGCGTCGGTGATTTGGTCACAGTCTTCACTGATTGTTTTATTGTTGTTGCTTTTTTGCTGTAGTCAATGCAGTAGAAAATATGTAGATATTATACAATTGTAAAATGTAACTTTCCACACTATATATAATCCGAAAAAGCAAAATAAAATATTGTGTGGCATAATAGGGAGTTTGTAGGCTCCATATTTATTATGAAGTAAATATTTTAGTAATATTAAAATAAAATTTAAATTAACTTATTATACAATCTTATGTATATGCCGTTCTACGAACTATTATGAAACGAATTAATCGCGTAGGCTACTGTTTCTATTTATTTTATTTTTTTCTGTTGGCTCTCTGACCAGCAAAGTGCCAATAAAGTAACGGCGTAAATGTACCATACCATGACAAAATAAGGATTTACTTCACATAGATGGCATATTATGTAAATACTATAAAAAATAACGCATTTTAGATGGGATTAAGAAATTTGCAATGTGGTTTCCATTTGGAGAGACTTTATAACTGGATGGTTTTATAAGATTTTATATTCTCTATTATATATTAAAAAATGCACAATAATTCAAAACAAATATATACGGGGTTCGTTTCGTTTGGGAGGGCACGGACTATCCCGCAAGTTGGGTTTTGAAATCTGACTTATGCCAATTAGGTTTGTATATCTAGGGTTTATGATTTTTTTAGGCTAAAAATGAATATCTTAAAACTACTTACTTATTAATTATTCACGAATTACTAATGAGAAGTGTTTTGGTTTCCGTAATTTCTTGTAGATTCCTTACACGAAAAACGAATCATATCGTTTCAGCGCTATTCAATAAGTGGCTAGCAAATATACACTCTAATGGCAAGGTGGGTAGGTGGATTGTGGAACAGATCATATTCAACGTACGAAATGTGTAAACTAACAAAAATAACAGTAGGTTATAGTTGGTTAACCAGTCGGCTTTGATACGTTTCAGTGTCTAATGCATTTTTTCACGGAATGAATTATGTTTCTGTTAAAATATGATGTTGAAGACTAGATTCCCATGTAGGTGCTGTTTGTTGTGTGCGCGATTAGAAACATCACAATACGTATTCTCAATTAGTTAATTTCTTACGCGCGAGGATAGATGTGTAGATTCTATCCTCACTAGCGCTTTCCAGGTTCGCCGCCAGAGTGGAATGAGAAGATGGAGCGCTTATATTTCATATTCATCTTTTATTCTGTAACCATTCCTATTACCTTGTGTTTTTTTTATGTAATGTCAGAAAATACTATTATTCCATCCTAGGGAGTTTCAATGGGAGTTTTTTTTTAAGTACCCACTTTAAAACCACATTTCAATCTTCTATTGTTATTAATTTAGGTTATTCATTGAATTCTCCCCGTTACCAGCATCAGTGAAAGAAACATTTTCCACAATAAACGTTTGAACTATTTTTTAAACTACGTGTTCTATTATACAATTTTGATTGATACCCTGTAACGGAAGATTGGAATCGGTTTCGTTTAGGAAAATAAATCAAGTAAAGTACAATGGGAAATTTAATACAAGTTATATAAATTATAACAAACTAAGCACCTACAACTTTCATTTTGTCTTGTAATATATCGAAACAAAACTTACAAACTCAATTCGTCTCATTAAAGGAGATTGAAATCACGTCGCTTTGTGCTGCATGATAACCACATGTTTCCAGAGATGTAATACACACAAACCAGAGACGGACTTTGGTAACCTATTCTGTCCGCCGCGGTCCGCCTCTGAGTTACGTGCATGTGTGCCCGTCTCCGTCTAGATAGTCCACGTGATGATAGCGCTTATAACACGGCCAGGACGTGGCCAAACTAACAACTAGGGTGTAGTACGTAAACCATCGCCGCAAAAGACGAGGGCTCTACACTTGAAATATTATTCTAAAATGCTCGAGCAGATGATGGTTATTGAACGGTAACAAAGACGTGATGATAAAATAACATTACAAGGAGGTCGGCACGCTTCTTATACCATATTTCAATTTTCGTTTTAGTAATTTTAGTCATATTTAATAATACTAAACATTATTACGTTAGAATAATAAAAAAAAAATCTTAAATTCATACTACAAAATAATAATAAAAAAAAATTACGTTACGTCCTCTCAAACAGCCCTAGTACATTTCGGTCACTATGACTCTGTCTCTATTAAACACCATTCTAGACACCTGAAGTGAGGTATTGTCCATTGTTAGTCTTACCAGAACCACAAGACAATTAAAGGAATTTCATTCAAGGTAAAAGTTAAATTTAAATAAATATTATTACGTACACGACTCTACTTTAGTTTAAACTTTTTATCTACGAAAGTCCAACTCGCAACCTTCTCGTGGTTTTGGCCCGTGAGTAGGGGAGTTTCACTCCCTGAAACTAATGGCGAGCTCTAGGTCGTCGTTGGGGAACTTTCCCCTTCCCTTAGACTATCTCCCTTGACGACAATGACAACACGGACGGATGATGACACAGACGAAGACGACCACGAGGTGGAGGAACCTCTGACCTCCCCATATGCTTGTGACTGTCCACCCCGCGTCTCCCTTTAAGTTCCTCCCCTTGGAAATGCATGGTGGTAGCTCACACTTATAGAAATTGTTTTATCTTGGAGGCGCGAATAATCTTAGCTGTTAGAGAACCCAAAAACTACTAATACTAATACGAATGATTATTGAAGGAATTATTTCATTTCAATTAATAATATAAACGATGAAATACATAATTATTTTCAGAGGCACGTAAACGTAATACGAATAGATAAAAGACATACTTTATTCCTCAAGTATTCCTAACAATTTAATAGTTTTTTTCTTGAGAATCGGGGCATGCAAAGCTTGAAGATACTTAATTAAGACTAGTTTAATCATGTAACACAAGTTCCATTTCAGATGCACAGCAGCCTTAAGCCAGTCTGAGACGAGGTTAAGAGTAGTACCACTTAATTTAGCTCAGGACCTACAGAACATTGCAGAAGCAGTGCTTTTTTATTTTATCTTTTCGGCGAAAGAATGAGTTAAACAAAACAGAACACAAGATCAAGCAACGAGATATAAATTAACAACGTTCCACGATTTCATTTTGATTGGGGTTGAAATGGAAGATTTAATTAAACGAAATTTTATGTCGGCGCTATAATTAAAGCTTTTAGTAAAATGAAAATCTGGCTAGCTAAACGAGTCTTTATCACAAACTTCTATTTTCTAAACCACCTCTCGAAATCCGGTCCCTCAAGTTACAAAACCCACATCACGTCTGATCTTATTTGTAAATTACATTCTACTGTACTGAAGAAATATCAAATAACGTGACTATTATTAAGAACCTTTCTATGACTATCCCTTGATAAATAAGCTATCTCTCCAACCTTATGACTATCCCTTGATAAATAAGCTATTTCTACAACCTTTTCTATGGACTATCCCTTGATAAATAGCTATCTCTACTGAGCTCTTCTAACCAAAAATAAACAATTTATACGATGTTATTAAAATTAATTATTTTCGAAATCCAATTCATAGCTTTATTTATAATTCTACGTATTCTGTTACAAGTTTTGATTTGAAGATGAATTTCAGGATGACCCACTTTACAAACTAACTTCGCAAACAATTCCGTAAGCTCACAATCTCTCTAAGTTTAAGCGGTTTAAGCAACACAATCCGCTTGACTGGTTGTTTCAACTCTTATGTCTTGATGCAAGATGCAGATTTGACCGCAACTCGACAACTGGAACTCGTGGTACGAATGTTATTCTAACTATTTTAAGTGCAAATCCCGCATTGCGTTCTTGATATCACGAACGCTTAGTTCTCACACTTCGAATATACAACAATATGCTCTATTCCACTCGGTTTTGTTACGTTTAAAAATGATCATGGTTTAATTACACACTTACACGTATACACACTTATGTTATATTATTAGGTAATATTACTTTATTTATATATTATTATTATATACATAGAGATGATAAGACGTGCATGAAAATTGTCTCCATTTCGATTCATGCAACACTGACGGGAAATTCTGCATGCATTGATCTAACAAATATTAAACAAAAAACTAAGACAGAATCTCTATACCGAAGGAGAAGAAAATAGCATAAAAATACCGATTAGACACTATGGGGGGAAAAAAATTCAACCAATTTCATGTTACAAGAGGCTATGTGCAAGTCTTAATCAAAACTCGAGATTCACAATTTAACGAGAGTTAATGAATGATATAAGTACTACAGATGAAAATCTCTCTGTGTGTATGTAATTAGCATTTACAAAACGAGATGATTTCATGACATCAAACGATTATCATTAAATACGATGAAAAGAATCATATTGATTAAAACTAAAAGGTTTGAGCTATACCACATTGAAATCGTTGTCAATTTCAACAACTGATTCACGCTATTCTAAACGCAATTCTCTACCCCCAACTTTCAATATACACAGCATCAATGAGTAAAGTTTGTTTGTCAAGTCCTACATGACAAAGTGTGACGTCTATAGGCTAAAGCTCATCCACAGGAGGCGAGCTTTCACGCAGACAGTATTGTTGATTGTAGGCACCGAACTGAGCCCACACGGTGGTCCTACCCAGCGTGCGCATCCGTCGCGGTCTCAAACTGTACCGTAACCCTAAAGTTCAACTAGTAATTGTTTGCTTTCGGTGTTTCCTTATCAGAGCGGACTCGCCTACAGGAGAGCAGTGGGGGTTTGTAACCGAATCAGCCAATGGGGTGAGGCAGCCATTAGCTATAATGAGACACTCGTGCTGACAAACTTCCTGCAGTTAATAGAATAGACAACATTTTCCATGTTAACACGTTCTTAACGATTTTAAACCTGCTTTCTTTAAGAAACATAAAGTACTATTTATTATTATTTTTATACCTTCCTTCAATTCCCTGTCTATACTATGATTACCCTCTGTTTGTCTCTGACTGGATCTGTATGTCTGTCACTCGTTTACCTTATTCGGTCGAAACCATTTAATATAGTTAAACAAATACAAAACTAAATTAAACCGAACCGAGTAGCAGGTGATAAAAATTGAAAAAGATGTAAATTTCTTATCAAAGCCGTTGTGATGTTAATGTGGACATTGACAAATCATTAAGTTCATAATTGTATTAATATAAGCATCGCCAACGAAAACATTCGCGATCAATTACTTGTTAAGTATTTATTAAAACTCGTTAGGACTTAGGATGTGATTAAACGCACTCGTTTAAACAATTGAATTTAGTGAGGGTACCAATGTGCAATCTGTAATAATAGTCTATTCTGAGTAAAGGAAATAATATGAAGAACTTCTGCTTCACAGTGACGTACTGAACTCTGCACTTGTTGCATTACCACACGATCTGTAATGAAATTGCAGTTGTATAACTTAACGTGTTTTCGTTATTGTTTTCTGGTAGGTGCATTTCGGAACAAAAATAAGCATTGTGAAACGCAATGTTTTCAAAATGCCTCTTTCATCAGACATAACGGACATATTTTGTCACCATGTATACCATGTATGCATATTTATTGCAAAAAAATCGCTTTTATTCGCATCTGGTCGACATTAGAAACTAGCCACTGATTTCGTTATAAAACAAATTTCAAATCCCTCGTTTTTGTAATGGTTGATTTAACAATTACATTTCAAAAATCGTTCTTTCCATAGCTCAAACTGAACAAACTAAACCAGATGAATTGATTCCCTCAATCACAGCCCACAACCCCCCGACATCACGCCGTGCACTATTGTTAATATCACCTCATAAACCTCGGGGGGTCATCGTTTCAAGGGTGCGATACAGAAATCCTCAACTAATGAACAATCTCGTTTCTCCATCATTCCAAGTATTTATATCCTCATTGAGACAGATCTTGATTGCTCGTCACGTGTCTGAGGTTTCACTAGGGGTCGCGCACTCCCCGCTGTTGTTTATGGGAATGCAGCAGGGGTGGGCCTCCATTATCAACACTCACCCCCTAGCCTTAAACTCATTGGTAATGAGACTGAATTGAATAAAACGGATGTGGAGTTTTAACGATCTTTTCATTTAGGCCTTGGTTGCAATTCTGTGCGACGGGGGACAATGGCAAACGAGTGTGCGATACATGGAAAATAAGTGAGCGTTGGTGATATGAATACTAAACGACGCGCTGCAGTGGTATTTGGTGGATCGAAAGAATTGCCTTTTGTGAATGCAGTCCCCATTAAATTCGTATGGAGGAGGGGAATTGATCTTGGGACAGAAAGACCCACATTAGGATATAATATACACACCACTGATAATACCTTTTAAGAGGTCGAATAATGGCAATTCAGAAAGGTCGTATACTTTTATATCTATTGGCTAACTGCATATCAGCGAAATTTTTATACTCTGCTGCTTTTCCACTAAAGATTCACATTATGTGGTTATAAGTTATTTAGCATATCTTCAAATAAATGTATGAATAATTTTGAAACGCAAAGAAGTGATAGCTAAGGATTCAGAACAACACAAATTTAATACCGTGAAATGAAATACATTTTTTACTTGGTTATAATACACTCGGTGTTCCTAAGCTATTATTAATGTGGTTTATTGTCTGCAGTGTTCATTGTTCTTGGTTTCTTTCAGGCATGGCGGAAGAAATCTCCGCAAGGTTAAAACAGATTGAACGAATTATAATGTACAGTTTAAAAGGCTTTCATTAGGGAGACGAAGAGCAGCTCTGGGATAGTTTGATGGGCGGGGAAGAGATGTGAGCGGCTTTATTGATATTAATTACATTTCCGTCTTGGATCTAAAGTGATAGTAATTGAATCTCTTTTTTCTCGGAAGTCATCAGTGCACTGTATGACAAGTAGTTGGCATGTAATGCGGTGGAGTGAGTGTAGGGTGTTAAAACAAAGGAACGGTGAGGGAACACCTTGCTCTCAGAGAACTCATGTGCACCACGCCCCCTGTCTGTCTGTCTGTCTGTCTGTCTGTCTGTCTGTCTGTCTGTCGTCATGTTGCTGGGTCGATCGTCGTCCTGATGTCTGTCTTTGTCCTTCTGTCGTCTAGTTCCTCGTATGTCTGTCTTCGGTCTTCCGCCGTCGAGAATAGGAGAGGCGAATGAGATTATGTGGGCAAGGAAATGAACGTGAAGTCCATGAATGTAAATGAGAGAATCTTTGCCACTCCTCACACGTCTCTAGTTCACTCGGTAATAGTTGTAACTTCGGAATACCTAAACCGGAAACGAGAACTAGGTGGCGAACGAAATGGCTAAAGATTTCTGGATAAGTTTGCGTGATATTACTTCTTTCTTTCGATGTTGGAACTCAAGTTTGAAAATTCTTTGTTTGAAAGTTCATATTGTGACTGCAATTCAAAAAACACATAATCGATGAATTGTGTTTAGTTTTGTAGCGTTTTGTGCATTTTGGTGAAGATCCTTTGAAGTACTACCACATTGAGTGCAAATTCTGTGTTGAGGACATGATAACTACTTAATGATAGACTGAAGATATTTTCGAAGGTTTACCCAGTCATAAAAGCAAATTGTGAGTTTTGTCTGTTCTTTGCCCATATTATTTTTTATTATTTTTTATTATGAAACCGTAATACAATAAATAATGGTATAATACACATTATCAACAAAATCACACAAATAAATAGTTATCAACTAGATGATATGTAAACTATGTAGATCTTTTAATTTTGTTACTCGACTTCGTTCTACTAATGCGTGGTTCGTTAGTCAACTCTACTCAATTCAGGAGATCCCTGGTTCGAACTTTCCACTTCAGACTCAAGATTTTACTATAATCAGTAGAATTAGGTGATTTAGGACTTTAAATTCAACGGTCCGAGGGCGATAATATAGCCTTCATACCGTTAAACATATTCCAGAAAAAGTTTAACACATTTTTACGCGGAGAAATAATGAACACATTTATTTTCCAAATCATAATTCGTAACAAGAACGACAATTTCTTACTGCGAAGAGATTGCACGTTGTAAATATCTGTGTTTTTTATTCCCGACAGCATTCTAACCACATGTACTTATTCGACCGTTTTGCTGTCACGTAATCTGAAATGCCGTGCTGGGTGTTTCCGTGTAAAAACCAAAGCCCTTTTAATTCTATACTTCAGAGAGAGAGAGAAAAAAATAAACAAAAAAACTTCGGCACGAATCCTGCTCATTACTTTCTGCGGACTGCAAAGACAATAGAATGACACCAGCTTCGCACCCTGCATACTAATACGGGGACAAACGGAAGCCCGTGTGTGGAGGTATGCGCTGCTGCCACCTGCACACTCGCGTACACTTAATTCAAGGTGACAGAGCGACAGACAAAGGGTCGTGTTCGTTACGTGGCTCGAGTGCAGCTCATACTGAATGGGATCTCATTTGCCGTTTTATGCCCTTTGGCTGATGACTGAGTAGAAATGTAGCTAGAGCCAACACTGTACTAATATCGGTTGAGAATATTAAAGCAAAGAATTATTAAAATGGAAATTTTCAATTGCTTTTGCAATATGTAATGAAAATTTTATAGATAATTTCACCTATTGTAATGAAGAATCAAGTTTCGATTGTCATTCACAAAATTTACTTTTTTCAAATAAAACCATAACATGCGCCCGTTCAATGTGTAGGCCTACTTAAAACCCTTTATAGGGCAAAAGACTGGGACCCAAAATTTTGCTTTCTACCTTAACAATTTGAAATTCATGATTTTTTAAATGAATTTTAGATTTTTTCTAAAATATATCTTTCCTTGATCTTTTGGGAATAAAATGCTGGTTTTTGATTCCAAATTGACATCAAAGTTAAAAATTCCAAATTTGAATTTGATTTTTTTTGAAGTTTTACATTTTTCCCCATGTTCAAATTAAATCTTCTACAGGCAAACCAAATATCCGGGACAACCCGTAAATTTGTGTTTTAGAGCGTTTTTATACACAATTGGATTTTTGAACCATTCCAAAAATCCTTCTAATCATTAGTATTTAATAAGGAAAAATTCCACCGATTCCAAAGAAAACAAAGCAGCTTTTTACCCGGGTTAAAAGTATGATAAACTGGCAGATTTAATTGTGCAGATTTTGAAAAGTGGTGGTGAACTATTATACCAATACCCTATAACCCTTTATAGGGCAAAAAGGTGGGACCCAAAATTTTGCTTTCTACCTTTGCAATTTGAAATTCATGATTTTTTAAAAGAATTTTGGATTTTTTTTTTATTTTTTCCCTTGATCTTCTAGGAATTAAATGCTAATTTTGTATTCCAAATTTATACCAAAGTTGTAAAAAAATACCTAATTTTATTTTATTTTCAAAAATAAGATTTTTTTTGCAATTTTTCCTTTTTTTCCATTTTTTTCACACGTTGAAATTGAATCTAGTACAGGCTAACAAAATATCCGGGACATCCCGGACATTTGTGTATTTTTGTGTTTTGATACACAATTTGTGTTTTTGAACCATTACAAAAATTCTTCTTATCATTAGATTTGAAAACGGAAAAATTCTATAATTCAGAACGAAATAAGGCAGCTTTTTACTCGGGTTAAAAGGATGGAAAACGGGTAGATTTAATTGAGTAGATTTTAAAAATTATGTAATTTTAATTACCATTAACCTAAAAAGGGTAAAGGGCCCCTCCTTTCGAAAACCATGGTGTATAGTGTAAATGGAATTTTAAACAAATAAAAACAATAGGAACGACAATCCGACCCACCCCCTGCAACGAAAAAACCCTAGAGGGTTTTTGTGTGATAATTTCACAGAAAATTGGTTTTGGGATGGGTTTTACTAATGTTTACGTAGGCGACATGACGCTATTTTGCACTTTTTTTTTTTGCAATTTTTTTTGTTTTAGGCACAACATTTTATTATGGAAGATTGGGGCAACACAAGACTCCCCTTTTGTGTATGCAACACATTATTTTCAGAGTAAATTAAGTTCTGATTCTCATTAAATAATCGCTTTATTAGCTCAAAATAAAATTCCCTTAAAAAGTTTATCGTATACAGGAATACGTGTAGGGCTATATTATCCACGAACAGAAAGAAACTCTAACTCCACCCCCTACACTATATTTACCGTTCAAGGCCCTCAACAAACGACCATTATGAATTTCCAAGCCTCCCTCTCGATAGATTAGACACAATCTCTCCATTAATACAGTATTAAATCGATGCCTCGTACATTCTCAGTCTTCCCTCTCCTCTCGATACGGGGGTGAAAAGGAGGGGGGGGGGGGTGGGGGGTTCTGTCGTCACGATCCTTGAATCATCGCCGTAACCGCCTCTTTTACCGCGGAGACCGGGGGGTTCTGTTGCCCCAAAATTTCCTCCGCCTGATTGTGCCCGATCGTGGGCCCCGATATAATCCCAGCAACTTTTTACCTTGCCTCCCCCAGTGCAAAAACCATGTGCGGACAACACCAACCGTTAAAAATTAGGTGAATCTCCAGATCACTATCGGTAATATTCTATTGTTATTGTTTCAAGAGGCGTAGGTTGAGTACAAGCTATCTACCGTAGACGTGCAATAAATTTTAGACAAGTACCTATTATAGTGCAAAAGCCATGAGAAAAATTAGGTGAAGCTGTAGATCACTATCAAAATACTACAGTGTTATTGTTGAAGAAGACTAAGGCTGACCATTTATCCCGCTAACCCCACAATAAAATTTCCAGAACCACATTTAGAAACAAAACAAAGGCAATTAGGAGAATTACGTCGTTATCATCAACTATAGTATACTGTTCTTGAAGAAAAAGAAGTTCACTGTAAGCTATTTACTACACCTTCAATAAATAGAGATCACACTGAGCAAGACTTACAGCAAATGGTGAATCTCTGGATGGATCTATATAAACACATTTTATCGTTGCTTTAAGCTATCTACCGCAACGTACAATAAATCGAGACAACAGCTTAGAGGACGAAGGCAATAACGGGGTTACGTGTATGTAGATGGTCATGATTGGGACGGGAATAAGCCCGAAGTAATGACAAGAACGGCCAGCGAATTCTGATGGCACGTACAATTCTAAGAGAGCACGTGCGATAGACCCGTTGCCGGACATGGAGATTCGAATGAGCATTTCCAAGGTTTTCTCGATGAAAAGATTGGTGTTGAGAAGGTGTTACATTGTTGAGTAGAGTTGTCTCGAGTTAGGAGACGTCTCGTTTTTGTGTTCACTGCGAAATGTGATAAGCAGCTATAGTGAGACGCTTGAGTTGTTGACAGTGTTGATGTGTTAATTCAGCGAGTCGTTAGTCAGATGAGAGGGCTTAGTGACTTAGACTCGGACTGACACAACGACTGTTCTTCTCTTTGTAAGAGAAGGTTTAACTGTCAGCGAGGCCTCGCTTTGCAATCAGTCATTGACTGCAATGCCTGCAATTTGCGAATGCATGCATTGGGCGAATCATCCCCCACTTTGGGGAAGTCATGTAAATTTATTTTGCTACCAAGTTAGTCTGTAGACATGACCCAATTACACAGGGTTCGTTTCATGTGGGAACTCACCCCTCGAACGAAGACCATTTTGCAACCATAGCAAAATGAAGTGATGTACGCCAATCGTTATCAGCATTTACTTGTAAAGGTTTTTCAAAAATGATTAACATCGTTGCACTTACACGGTTTATTATAATCACGATTTAATCCTTCACAAGTTTTTTTCGAGACGAAGAAATTTAAACTGCGTCAGAAGAAACTAAATCTCATGGGGACATTTTTCTTTAACAGTATGGCTATTGATTATCTACAATTTGTAACTATTGATTTACTAACTGGACTGATTAGAGACTATCAGATCTGAAGGGAACTGTTTAAGATTATTTGTTAGGGTATTGTCTTTTAAGTCCGGCCATTGATTTACTTATGTCCACTAATTTACAAACTAACGTAATTTAGTTCTCGGGTAACACTGGCATCCTACAAGCGACGAGAATAGTTGACACTTTTTTCTCAAAGTGGACGGCGAAGTAAAAGTACATGCAGAGGTAGCCGATTACCCTTCTTCGTCGTGTACATTTTTCCAACCCCATCGTTTATACCATTCCCACTCACATCTGAACATTATACTTATCGCATCTTCTCATCGCACTTAGCCTCATTCCTTGAAGAGTAAATTTCCACTATATACAATAAAAATCTATTCTACACTTTATAGAGCATCCTTAGAATATATTACCCACATCCATTACCTCCTTTATCATTTCTATACTTTATTATCCAGTAGTTTCTCTTATAGTGCGCGGTATATAGACGTTCGTGGTGAATGGACTATCCGTCCCGTATCACGCAGGATCAACTATTGCTACCAACTTACACAACATAAACCATCATAAATAATATTAATAAAAAAATAGCTTCCGATGTTTAGAAACCAACGTGGGACTCGAAGTGCACCGTGAATTATACCAACAGCTGCGGCTGTGCTGTGGCTTCTAGAATGTCCCCATATTGGTTACATGTTACGACATGTAGTGGCGACATTAACACCGCGTGTAAGGGTTGATGATTATTACCGTGTTTACGAGAATGGTGTATATTCCCCGAGCGTCTAATCTCACGAGACATGTGCGGACAACGGCGTGCCTGGGTTTCTTCGGGGGTTTAATAGCTTCTTCATCTCATTTTATAACCCTTTCCTCGGGCATTGAGACGTTTACACCGTTGTCTTCTTGAACTCCTCACTCGCGAATCTTGCTTTGTTTTCTGTTATTTAGAAGTGTTTCGCCGTTGTTTTGTTACATTTCTCAAGGGGAATGTAAATAACGGGTTTTATTTTCGTTACGACGTAATCGGAACGGAACGTTTAAAATATTTACTTGCCACACTTTTATTTTGGCAATCCGAAACGTAATCATTTAAAATTCCTCCCTCTCTGTGATTAGATTTACTGGCAAACTGGCGAATTCCATTAATTTCTTCAGCTTTTTCGTATGGATTTTACCAAATGGAAATTTTATTTGTAAATGTAAAGAGTAAAATAATAAGGGCGACTCAGTAAACAAGGAAAGATTATACGTTATTTTGTTATTTTTTTTTAATTTCCTCTTTTCCTATGCATTTTATTCCTAAGCAAGATATATATCATCCTTCGTTTTATCTTCTTGATTTTTCAAAATGTTCTTAGAAACTATAAACAATAACTTGGAATTTAGAGTTTACCTACTCGATCACGTACATAACTTTTTAAGCGGGCGAGCCATGTCGGCGCCGACGCCATTAATGTGCAAACAATGACCAAATAGATACCGGATCTAAAGAAACACTAAAACACCAACCGAACGAGTTGGTCACGATTCCATCCGCGGGCAGCGCCAGAATCAACCTTAAAATTTATAATGTGCCTTTAGGCTACGAGGATTGTTCCAAATTCACCGTTTACAAATTCCTATAAGCTAAGAATTGATGGAATTTAGTGCCTATGAGAAGTGTGAAAAATCAAACAGTTCAAACAATTATGAAGAAACCGTTATTTTTGTCACTGTCCCTTATCATAAATGTTCTTAAAACACCGCAAATACCTCAATCTTCCCTCGGATTTCCTCCCCTCTTCTCTCATTCTAAGTTGTTTCGACTCAACAACATCTCAATTCCAATTGTTTCCTAAACATTTCTCCTTGGCATGATCTCACCATCAATCCTCCTCTAGCTTGGAAGAGAAAGAAGTAAGTCGTAGCCAGCAGCTGTGATGTGATCGCGCACTTATCTCCTCCACTACTCTCATCTGAGACTAACGCGATGGTGGTAGAATCAGTGGCATTACTGAGCTCTTCATGTCTTTACATCAAGTCGCTACTTTCCCACAGGAACATAATCCACCACTTGGTGGTTTTATCGACTGAAGGTAAAATCCGAGCAATCAAGAGGAGGAAAAAAACTCTTGATGTCTTTGACGTTCATTTAGTTTATTGCTAAAGTAATTTATACAATTACGTATATTATACAGACATACGTATTTTAATTTTGAATGCATGCAATGCATTATGGCTCCTCACAAAAAACCAACACAGATAAACCCAATCCAAAATAAGTTTGGTGTGTATGTTTTCGTTGTTATCATTAGAAGGATATCGGCATCACCCAAAATAATTAAACTATCTTCCACTTTCAAAGAATGGTAAAAAGTCTCAAGTGTGTACTTCATTTTAACTACCAGTCCTAACCGTTCTAGTAGCGTCAACATCAATGAAAGAAAGGTAAACTATAGGCCAATACAAGATTATGTGCTTTGAAGGGAAAATTTGAAATATAATAACAAATGTTATGACAAGAGTGGAATATGGTCAGATGCAAAGGAATACACCTAACGTAATAAGATGAGTATCTAAAGAAAAACGATCAATCCCTTGGAAAATATTAATAGTATTTGGACAAATTCGATGCCCGGTGAGTAATTGAGCTGTTATGGCGTCCGCCTCGATTAGTAAATGACAGTCTACATGTATTGTGTTTGTTTTTGGAAAAGTACACCATCTTGTTTGAGTGTTTGGACTTGAGAAGTTCTTCCGATACGCGAGGAAACTACGTCGTTGAGTTAACAACACCAGATAAACGCGTGTTTTCCAATGTGAACGGAATAGAAAACCAATGAATGGTCGACGTTTCGACCAGCCTCCGCTAGATGGCAGGATTTGTATGTTTGCCATTCATCCCTACCCTCCTGTCAGGACAGAGCCGAGGATATACCTTAACCCTTCCCATTCCACGGTGCCTAAGCCTTTTCACAATCCAGGCCATCTGGACGAGGAATAACAAACATGGTGCCAAGTAAAATGTAGTCGCTGTCTTTTTTTCCCACACTTCCCAGCGGGAACGGTCCGAGATTTCCCCTCCTAGCTGCTGTGTGTTGTCTATGCGAAGCCGAATATTTGTGTGACAGAAATGAGAAACAGAGAAGGAAATAACAAGTAAATAAACTGTAAAGCTCCGTCTGAAACAATTCATAAGGACGCAGCGCGCGCCGGGGATAAAATCTATTCAATTTGCTCGCGCGATTCATAAAGTTCTGTATTGGGAAGATAACAGGAGCGAGGGACGTTTAAATAAGAATATATGTGAAGTTAATAGCGTGTAACAGGCGTCTTACAAAGTTCAGATAAACATAATTTGCGTTTCGAGGCGCTTCGTAAATGTAAAAGTGGCGTGAATAACGCGCGCACCTCTTTTTCTCCCTGCTCTTTACTCTTTGCTCTCACTCTTTCTCTCTCTCTCTACCCCCTCGCCGCAAACATATGGGATAAGAACGAGGAAAAACAGTGGCAGTGTGTCGGATCCAGACCATCTTGCGAGCCTTGGCAAACACAATCAGTGGCCGTGTCACGATGAGAAATTTATTGGCCTACCCTAGTAAATCACGTCTCTATATGCATGCATACTAAATCTCGGTTCTAAAGCAGCGTCGTGAGTATGTGTGTGTTTTAAGCGACGCCTGCCGTGGTGTTAATGTTCCAAGGTATAACTTTAACACTTCTTTACTAAGGCTACCTCGCCACTTAAATTAAATTCAAATGTCATCCGTGATTGTTTTAGTGCTAACCTTTATACGTAGAAAACATCTTTTCCGGAACCTTTTAAATGCGTAGAATGGCAAAACGTTTCGCAACATATTCTGGCGCGAATCTTCTATAAAAAGCTTTTTGTCCCCGAATAACTAGATATTGATCTACGAAGTGGAGAAAAGCGTGCGAGTTCTAGCTTGGAAATTGTGCAAAGAAAATTCCTTTGCTACAGTTTAAAATGTGCGTATAGTGACAGAGCGCGCACAATTCTTTGCCTCACCTTCCACCAAAATCGTTATTACCAACCCACCTTACGTATGAGAATTAATTAATTTTTGTTATTGCATAACTAGATATCACCCAGCAGACAACTTAAAAAACTTCATCTTCAACTTACGTTGGCAATAATGCAACTATATGCAATAAAGAATAAAATGGGAATCAACATTCTTTTAGTGTTAAATAAATTCATACGCGTAAGTAGTTTTCACTGAGCTTTTGTGTCAACCCCAATAACAAAGAAATATATACAAATATAAGTCTTTGACTGAACTGGACTGAGCTTTATATGACATACCCTTACTAGGAATTAATACAGAAACTTCGGGAGCCGGGGAAAATTACAATTTTCTCGCAATCTTAGGTTCACAAACAATACATATTGTATCAGTAAATTTATATTGAAATACGCTGTGCTGCTCCTTTAGATTTGCAAGTTACTTTTTCACCATACTTTTCGCATGTGATATATTTTTGGGCCCAGGCTTTCTAAAAATTATCTATTACTTAAAACATACATAATAAACAGACCATTTTTGTATATTTTCTTATATTTAGAAAAAGACTACTAATAGATGTACCTTACTAAAAAGTTTTTTTTAAATATAGCACACAATAAACTTCGATGCCTTCTGAGAAGGCTAATAAGATGATGTTTACTTATTTTTTTTATGTCTGTTTATAAATTAATACCGGGTTCAATGTAGGCTGACAGAACACAAAATATACCGTTTTAACGACAGATGTGTAACTAACTGTAACGTCACACAATAAAAAGTAGCAAAGTCAGGAATGGGAGTGTGACAGTTGTAGTCCAGTAGGGAAGTTATTTGTCACCGAGCCAGACCAACTGTAAAACTCTTCCAAGTTCAACCGGTTCCCTCACTCCCCAAGGTGTAACTTACTCTCGTCACGTGGACAGCTTTAGTACCGAGTTCGATCCTCTCTTTTTAGAAAAACTACTGTTTGCAGTAACATTTCAAATTCATCTAGTTTTATTGACTACAAGTTTCATGTTACTCTAGGGAAGGGTATGCAGACACGAAATATTGATCAAAATGGATGTATACTGATGCAGATATCATTATGCAGTACGTAATGTTTCGCCATGTACCACATCTGCGTATAATCGCATGCATTGTGCGATACGGGAATAGTTTGTTGTCAAATAAGGCGAGAAATTGACGTACTATTGCATTATAAAAGCCTATTTAGTAGGCCTAATTCAAATTACAAATACTCAAAGAATTATTACCTAGTCATACTCCCTCAAGCCTCAACCCTCTCACCACTCGCAAATGTATGATTTGGATTTTTTCAATGTTCAGACCATTAAAACTTGTTCTTAATCACGTAATGAAACATATATTATGCAATTAAAGTTATATTTTAGAATTCATTGACTTTTATTTGGTGTGTGGCGTGCCATAAAAATATACGCGATTTGAAAAATGCAGAGAAGTGGCATAATCTCACGCACCGTTATTTTTTTTATTTTTGTTGTTGTTTCATTATTGTGTCAACTCATAATAATAGATTCAATTGTGTGAAATAAAGAACATAATTTTGTGTTCCCAATCAATATCATTTTATGAAAAAAGAAGGAATTAATAAGAATGTGCATTTTATTATTACATTTGATTTAATTTTGTAGGTTTAGATCACTGACATAATAAATATGTTTTACACTAATTTGTGCACAAAATTATTATGCTTTACACGATTTCCAATCACATTTACGTTAAAAGTCCAAACACCTTAAATAGTTGTCGTGTAAGTCGCAACACGATTACACGAAATTCTGGAAAAGCAAAGTAGATCATAATCCAAACTGTTTTCTTACCTCCTTGCCACTCCTGTCTTTCCAGCGAGCCCACTTGGAGAAACCTGGTCTCCAATACTCCAGCATGTAGACCTCGGCATACTCCTGGCCCAGACCGTTCCCGAACCTGCCCTGGGCTCGAACCCCGGTCACGGCGTGCATCGTGTGCAAGTCCACCTCTAGATACTCCTGCGCCTCCTTGGTGACATGTGTCGCGGGCAAGTCCCGTTTGTCGTTAACTAAACAACAAGGAACCTCGTGATGCTTGAAAGTTTTCATCTTGATGTACTCTTGTTCACTCAACTCTACGAAGTATGTGGGATTTTTCATCATACAAAGTAGATTAAATTAAGTTTTTTCTTTTAGCACGTACGCAGTGCGGATACGCACTAATCAATAAAGTCTGAGAGAAATATAATAATAATCTTGATACCGTATCGTGGTTGGGGGGAGCAGCGATTACTCCATTTATTTAGATAAACAAAAAAAAGTGATACTTTTTTCACCATTCTAATAACGTTGTTGGTGGAGGTGCCGGGTAGAAAGATGGATACAAAAATTCAAATAGGTTTCTATGCATTTGTTTAGTTTCGTTGTATGATGGAGGGGCCGGGTATGTAATGTCACGTTTGGGTGACTCTTGTCCCACCCCTTGATCTCGAGTCCCCAAAATTATTCTGTATAATCATTGTAAAATATAATGCCAACAAAACAAAACGCATGTCAATCGGACGTCGTGACAGGTTTTTATAGTAAGTCGTGACACACGTACTCCCCTAGCAAAACAATCCGATTATTTAAATGTTAATAACGTAATTCTAATTTAATATTAAGCGAAAACAAAGTTTCGAGTAAAGTTTTTGTTTGTGATTGTTACTCTACGCACGCGATCCCATGCCAATGGTCGACTACAGCTGTGTTTAGCCGGTCGTTATGCCTGCCAACGTCACGTCAACACAAGAAACTGATGAAGGGAACAAGCGCTCATAGGGAACTCATCAATCATTAGCAGTTGGGACATCTGTCAGGAGAGTTATCACTCGACCAATATTCCCATTCTTAATGACGAGGGG
The DNA here is from genome assembly GCA_024449915.1 of Sweltsa coloradensis. Classification (NCBI taxonomy): domain Eukaryota; kingdom Metazoa; phylum Arthropoda; class Insecta; order Plecoptera; family Chloroperlidae; genus Sweltsa; species Sweltsa coloradensis. Next base: position 211,258 of record JAMZAV010000339.1, on the reverse strand, counting down.
AGGGTTTCGATTCCCTCGGTTACCAAAATACGTATAGTGGGGTACTAAAACGATGGGAGACAAATCTATAAATAATTAATATGTTATTATCGTTTTGATTGACAATGTCCACCTGGGTGCTGTATTTTATGGTGATAACGTAATAAAACATTGTTTGCAGTTACAGTCAGAAAATAAAATATAATGTGACGTCGATATTTTTCATTTGATTCTTCTCTGCAAACCAGAGCTATAAAAGGTAAACCCATACCTGCATGTATCTATAATATATTTAACAGTTGTTTATAATTCAAAGATAACTTACAAAAACACATTTCATACGTGTTGACCTACGTTATTATGGACATGCGATATGCGTTTAATTATAAAAACAAGTAGCTGTGTGATACTAAATCTCATTATTATGATAAAAATTCAAATTACTCTTTAGTAGTTTGTTTAAGTTCGAAAAAGCATATTATTATACTTTGTAAATACTTTCATTAACATGGAAACTAGAGGGAGAAAGACAACACACAAAAAAATTCAAATAGAAACATTTCCTGGAGATGGAAGTGAAAAGTCAATCGGCGTTGACATCGCAGCTCAGTCTTCTCCCCGGAGGTTCCCCCCCCCCTCCCCCCTTCTTCCCCTAACCTGTTGGCACCACTCTGATCATCACTTAATTTTCAGCAAAAAGTTTCTGCAATTAATTAGCAAGGAAGGCAAAAAAATTAACTCCTTCTAAGAGCCACCCTTTAGGGACCTGTTAATTTGACATCGTTGCTTCATTTACATAATGTAGACTTAGCGCTTTCCTTCCAGCACTGTGCGCGACGGCCCTCTCATTACTATTCAATACTTCAAGACGCCTTGTTGACGACGAGAGTTTTATCCTAAAGTAATTGCGTTTGAATAGTGTTCAAAGTCGGAGTCATGATCGAAGAAGTTGATGGCTTCAAGGGTTCGGACTAGTTACGGCTAGTTAGCGGATCCCTTATAATTACCAGGCACTATTCAATCACACGGTCAGATAATTACATACGCAGTGTGTTGTGTAAATGAATTAATGAATTAGTTATTGAATTTAATCAGGTTTTGATTGATGAGGATAGAATAATGTGAGGAGGTAGGGTTGGTTCTAACAATGGGCTGCTCAACACAATGAACCTATTATTTAAAGCTAGGCTAATTTAGTAATTCATATACACCAGTTCTCAGCTATAGCCAATAACGTGCAATGATTTATTTCTGATTCTTCTCAAAGAGTAATAAGACATTTACTTCACATTATTCAAATAGTAGTTAGTCGTAGCGTGAAATAAAATAATTTTTGAGTTGTTTTTTTAAGCAATGTTTAAGATGTAACACGTTCATCAGAATATTAAATCGTGATTGCTGTAAGACATTTTATACATCTAGTTAAAAAATAAATTTAAACATATTCCACTTATGTTGAGATTCAGATGAGAATATTCATCATAAAATTTTCTTTGTAATGAGTGCCAAATGTTCAAAAATGTGTTTCAAGAACGTTGTCATAAAGCTTTTTATTTGTGAATAATGTACGTCTGATTAAAAGATAGAGGCTAGATATGTTGTAAACACTGTGCTCAAGAAAAATATGATGAATTGTCTAAAATGGCAATGAATCATCCAAATCCTCTAACAAGAAGTAAAATATGTTGATAGGTGTACTACTTACTTGCTGAGTGGTAAAAACGAGCTGTGGAAGTGTTAATGATGTTACATAAAACAATCGTAAGACATCACACTTTTCTAACAAATTATTTGAAGCATAAATAAGCATAATTTAAGTCTGAAGGGACAGAAGTACCTATACAGTGTTATAAACTTATGTATTTGACCAGAAATACATTAGTCGTTTTGTTACAAACATATTGTTTACAGGGTATGTACAAAAAACTTGGTCGAAATCATCGCAGAAATTGAATTATTATCAACACATATTTTATTTATTTTCGCAAATTAAATATAATACATAATATTTCATATTATTTAGTGGGCAGACCCTAAATAGGAATGTATTTCTTTCTTTCTTTCTTTCTTTCTTTCTTTCTTTCTTTCTTTCCTAATTCATTGTTTTACTTGCTAATTTTTATTTCAAACTGTAGTGAGAAAAGTTTGGTAAAGATTATTTAGTTACGATCTACATAAATATAATACTTACAATAGTAATTGGTACAAAAATACAATAACAAAAACAAAATTAAAACCCCCCAAATAAGATACTTTAAAAGAAAATAATATAAGTCTTGATGCAACCAAATTAAAATGTGAATACGGAACAAATACCGTAGTATAATAAAAGAATGAAAATAATTGTATAATATTTGTAACTGCGATTCACGTGTTATTTGCATTTGACAAGCAGACATTGATTAGTTAAAAGAAATGACCTACTTGCTTGGCATTCACGTCAAATACAAGCCTAGGTTTGAAGCAGTACACATAGTTTATTTATTTTCATTTTATATACAAAAAAGCGTTTAGCACAACATTCCGTTCGAGCACGAACGGCGCTAAAAATGGTGCGAAGGTATTTATAAAGGCTTCGTTGATAGACCTCTTTTTGCCAATGCTTAAACTGGAAATAGCCGTGTGATGTTGATGTGAACAAATGTGAACATAGGCCTTATACGGTAGCTACTTTAGCATGACACTTGAACACATGTTTTATCGTGTCGCAGTTAAAGTCACAACAAAGCCGTCGAAAGGTATGTTGGCCTATTAAAATCGTTGTAAGCAATGATGCGGCAGCAATGGTGCCATTAGGTTTGTCGCCTTTTGCCGAAAACACTTTTTTGCGTTCACGAAAACACGTGAAATGTCCCAATGATTGACAAGTGTCTGATTTATAAGGATCAGTTGCAAAAATCACAAAACAGAATGTTTGCGTTTTAAATTAGATGGAGGAAGGCTTGTTTTAGTGTGGGTGTGTCAATCAAAAAGTATTTCTTATGAAAATCGTAATTTTACGATTTTTTTCGATTTTTTAAAACTTTCATTGACTTATAACACCTACATTTTTTATCCGATTGTAATGATTTTTTTTCACAGAACCTTAATTTTATGAATTAATATATTCGTGTGAAATTTTTTCGCAATCAAAAAATTATTTCTCGTGATAATTGCAATTTTACGATTGTTTTTGTATTTTTTAAATTTCTTCGACTTATAACACCTACATGCTTTATCCGATTGTAATAATTTCTTCACAGAACCTTAATTTTGTGAATTAATATATTCGTTTGAAATTTGAGCGTAATCTAATAATTATTTCTTATGAAAATCACAATTTTACGCCATTTTTCGTTTGAAAACAATTACGCTCATCCAACAACGCGTCTGAAAAAGCGTTTGCGAAGCTTTCTAGTATGTATTCATTCAAAAGTGTCTAAAAGGTTATAAAGTGTGTATTATGTTAGTATGTTATCAAACAAATATAATTATTGGATAAGCGAAGCGAAGATTCCATTCTACTACACTGTAGAAAAAATCCGGAATGTTTTTCTTTCTTTTTTTTCTGTTTGTATTATTGTGTGTTTGTTAACACGATTCCGGTTAAACCGATATTACAATTGTGATAAAATTTTATGGAGGCCTTCGAAATCTCTGAACTTATATTTGCCACGTTTTTTAGCGCAATCGAAAAATTATTTCTCATGAAAATCGAAATTTTACCATTTTTTTCGATTTTCAAAACAATTCTTTGACTTTACAACACCTACATGCTTTATCCGATTGTAATGATTTTTTCACAGAACCTTAATTTTATGAACTAATATATTCAGTGAAATTTGAGCGTAGCCAATCAAAAAATGTTTCTTGTAAAATCGCAATTTTACGTTTTTTCGTATTTAAAAATTTTCGCTAATCCAACAACGCGCCTGAAAAAGCGTTTGCAAAGCTTTCTAGTTTATCCATCACAAGTGTACCGGAATGTATTTGGGTTGTTCATATCCACGCCCGATGTACAGGAGATAATGGAACGAAGCTCCCATATAAGCGGCACCCTTCTGTCCATCCGTCCGTCCGTCTGTCTGTGTCAGTATTACGTTTCACGATAAAAACCGAACACGACGTCCGATTGGCATGCGGTTCTTTTATTGACATTGCGAGGTACGCACAAAATTGCTTATTGTGACTCTGTGGGTAAAGGGGTCAAAGGGGGGGGGGGGGTATCACCACACAGAAAGTTTGAAAATTCATGCGCCCTACACCTCCACCACTAATGAATGCAACAACATGCGAAAAACATTTTTGAAGGCAAGCTTTGTCTAAACAACCAGGCTCTCCAACTAAAATGATAATACGGCGATGATGACGAAATGGTATAAACGCACGGGAAATTATCTTGTGTTTGTATTAATCGTCAATCTGTTGATTTAGTAGCTTCGCTCACTCTTTTCGGTTCTCCCATACTTGTGATTATTTATAAATCTGATTGGTTTAAATAGTTGCATTTATGCCCAGTGATGAAATTCATTAAGATATTTAACAACCTCTCTAAAATATACAAAATTTTAGTTGCCCCGTACCAGCCAATAAAATTACTAATTACATAACTTTTGGTAATCTAATGTGAACTCACTTGTATTTTGTATCATACACATTTACATTTACATTGGCATTTACGAAGGCTAAATGTTGAATGATAATTGTTTGTGAAAGTAAGGATCGTTCAATTTCTATACAAATTGAGGCAAGAAGAAATACTTCAGAATATATTTCAACGAGTAAAAGGCAATTGAAAAGTAGTATAGCAGTACCGTAGACGAAATATTGGAATACATAAAAAAAAACAGGTTATATGGTTTGAAGGGATGGATATTGGAAATTTAAATTACTTTCTGGTAGCAGAAACAACTGGAGATCTGTATTACAAAGTATGCAGACTAAAAATGATTTTATAAATGTGAATTTACTGGAACCGAATTTTTATGACAGCCTCGCTACATTTCTCTATACTACATTCTCGTTCGCTTTGTTAGCTTCCCTTTAACCAATCAAGCACGGGCACAGGTATGAGAGAAATCAAATTAGGGAGCGAAGCTACTTTAGGACTGTTAAACGGGGTTGGGACAACTTTTTGTAATGTTAAATAAGTGCCTATTTAAAAATACCCTTTATACGCTAATTTCACATACAGTCTGGACTGCTTTTTGACCTTAAATTTTCATCAAAAAATCTAGACTTTTGGGAGGTTGTTCAGAAAAGATAAGCGCATGTCGCTATCAGACATTTCAAATAATTGTCCATTACACAAAATTGGGAAAATTACTTCAAATTAATTATTAATTATTTACTGTCTTTTAATAAAAAAGGGAGCAATATTTTGAAAAATATGCTTTGATTCCGTATTTTACACATTCTTACATGAGATTTTGGTGCAAACTACAACCCGATTGGAGAAACGATAGAGCTTCCAAGTAATCTAGACTTTCCCTCTGCGTTCTACGTAAAAACCTAGTTTTCTCGAGCTCGGCCAACAGTCTTAAGCGACAGGTTGTCGAAGAAGGATATACACATTATCTCTTTTGGTTCTGGCGGCGGGTTAAAAAATATTCACTTTGAGTGAAGCTAGACTCGTCTTACTGACCCCAAGATTCACAAAATTCCTTGTTGAAGGTCAATGTCAAGATAAAAAATTACATTTTAATCGGAGGCCATCGCACGGACGTATAGAAAAGAAATGCAAGGGGAGTTTCGCTTCCTGAAATAAAAGTTCACACTTTATTAATTCGAAAAACCTAATCTCACTTCATAGCTTGAACTTTTCCACAAACCGAAACATGATTGACCCTTCACAGTCGGGTCAAATGACGTCACCGTCGCTTAGTGCTGACCACGTAATAATGTCGAAACGAGTGCGGTGTTCTTCCAAGTACTCGTTTTAATCGAGTGACTCCCAGATCGTGGCTGTGAGTTTAGAACTGGTCATGCGCACATGTGCAAACACTTTACCACCACACGTTCATTACCTAGCCGACAGGTTAGCGCCATTAGTGGGGCGATGAGTAGTAATTTTATGCCTCGGCGAAGCTCAACTTTCAATGAGTTTGCCGAGAATCCGAGGACTACTGTGCGTAGCGCAATCTCGCGGCTCAACTCAACTTTCTTGTTTTAACTTTAGACGCTTGAAAATGTACATTGAACTTTGAACTTTGATGAACCCCACCCACAACTGCTTGACATTATGAAAAGTATTGTTATAAATGCAAACTGCGAGTGTGTGTTTTCTAAGAACCTATCCAACAATAAAGAATCTTGTCCATTTGCGTGTGTTTTTTAATGTAGTTGTATTATTGTGATAAATAATTAGCAGAATGAAGATTCATTTTAATAATCATGTAATTATTTATTTAAACATTTTAAACCCTAACACTAATAATGTTTAGTGTGATGGTGAATTCAAACGTAAAAATAAATTTAAAACATTACAATCTAGTGATTTCAAATTAGCTTTGTTGATTTTGGCGTCGCCTGCAGGTGAATGGTACCCTGCCATTTGGTCGGAAATTCCTATTATTCAAATACAGATTTCTGCTTTATACCATTGTTCGGTTGTGGTTGGTGTCTGTACCAATAGCGTTGCTCGATCCGCTTTATATTAAGGTCGAACGAATACGACTGTATTTACATATTTATTCAAACATTGCTAGGTGGGCCTACTGATGAAGCTCTTCATTATTCAGGTAGTTGAGATGACCTACTGTTAGATATCGTGTAGATCGATGTAACATTTTCTAAAAGCTACAAGATGAAAGTAGTGTTAACACGATGTGTTTATTCAATCCACATCCAATGGAAGTATTGGTTAATGTCACTTGGAATTTCTCATTTCTAACGATCTTTTCATAAATGCAGTGTTATATGATCACATAAAAAATAAATACAAATAATATTGCAAACGCTATGCGACAAAGACAAACATAAATTGTGTTTTGTGTGTAATAAGAATTTCTCTGAGTGTTGCTGGCTACAGTGAGAGCTTCCCACTCCCATGCTTAAAGTGTGCTATTACTTCAGCGCTCAACACAGGCCTTCTGCAGTTTGTCATCGAAAAAAAGGGGTGAAAAATAGCAATAATTAAAGTCAAGTTCTATATTGCGAGGGTTTCCACACTTAGGCTAAGAGTAGAACATAACTTGTACTTGGTTGAGCGAGCAAATGTCTTATACTTACAAACAAGAAAAATATACATTATATTTTATTTTTATTTTTCGTTTCTTTTATGATAATGGATAATTGAGACAAATTCTACTCTTTTCAAATAGTGTACACATTCGGATTGACTAATTTATCGGTATCTCTTTCATTTCACAGATACATCACTTTGTATCCACATACCAAGTAAAGTTAAAATGTCATTTATCAAACACATATTAGATTTTGAAAAGAATTAGAAACAGTGAATGCCGTTAAATAAGCACAATCTTAAGATAATAATCTTGAACACTAATAAAAGTGAACGATCATTTGCAATATTTTAGGTTTCATTAAATAAATAAATAAATAAATTGTATTTAGAGTCTACCCACTCAGTTATATAACTTATTTTCAGTGGGGGACAGTAAATCAAAGCGACCAAGCCAACCCTGTAGGCCCCGACGCAATCGACGAGTGAGCGATAACCAACCAAAGATCGATATTTTTAATAGGAAATATAGCAATCAGTGGTATGGACAGTGCGAACACCCGCGAATCAATTTTGCGTTGTTGTCAATCACTGATATGCACAATGTTCTTATGTAGTTGTAGATTGCCAAAATGTATTGGTTAAGGCTATTCGACCGCGTTTTTCTATTTTCCAAAATATGCTACCAAGTCAAAATATAGTGAATGGCTATGAAACCTGGCTATTTTAGAAAATCAAAAATATTTTCTTCAAATTTTTCTGATCCGGTACACGGCCAATATAGCCACCTCAAATTAATTTCAAACTTCAATTCGCCAAAGGCACACCATTCAACTTTGGGTGTTGTGTTTTTGTGACATTAATTTTCTACTGTTTTTCTATAGACTGACTGAGAGAAAAAAGATTTTTTTTAACAATGGTCTTTCCTGCGAATTTTTTCGTTTGGCGGTATTTTTTACCGATTTGTACCGCGAAACAAGAAAATTCGCAGGAAAGACAATTGTTAAAAAAAATCTTTTTTCTCTCAGTCAGCCTAAAGAAAACCAGTTGAAAATTAATGTCACAAAAACACAACACCCAACGTGGAATGATGTGCCTTGGCGAAATGAAGTTTGAAATTATTTTGAGATGGCTATATTGGCCGTGTACCGGATCAGAAAAATTAAAAAAATATTTTTGATTTTCTTAAATAGCCAGGTTTCAAAACCATTTACTATGTTTTGACTTGGTAGCATATTTTGGAAAATAGAAAAACGTGGTCGAATAGCCTTAAGAAAGGTGTAAAAATTAATGATATTTGATATTTTACAAAAAACAAATTTCCAAATCAAATTATATTACAGTTAACTTTTTGTCCTTAATTATTTTTAGAACGTGCCCATGGAGTGTGTGCAAAGTTCCATATCATTTAGATGTTTACTGCAGGCTACAGGGAATGTTCCCAAATAATCTCTGGTATTTGGACCTTTACTTTAGTTATAAACCCGTACATGGAGGTAAGAGCACATAGAAAATAAAACAAAGGTATTATACAAAGTAATCTCTTCCGCACATGCTACACGGCAATATAAAAGTCTTTAGCCATTAGTCATTGTTAACTAAGCTCATGATCATTGATTACAGTCCAGACGTATTGCCAACATTAGAAGTTATATTTAGTACTTAGCCTGCATTCAATTTGCATTGTTATTTTTCTCTAAGAGAACGCTTATTGGTTTCATTTGGAATGGAATCATTAATAACAGGCTTAACCATTCATCCATTAAATTATTGTGGAATATATTTCTTCTTCTAACAAAGGAAGGAAAGTTTCAATTTTTCAATCTTCTTTCTGACTGCAGATTTACATCATTGTGTTCAGTGATGGATTGAAGGATTGTGAAGGAATAATAATATTTTAAAATCGTTGTTATAAAACAAGCAGAACAAATTCTTACCTGATAACGATCGGATGAGCTCACGATTTTTATATATGCACATTCTGTAGGAAGTACCTTCATTTCCTCCTTAATCCTTAGTTTTACATGATAAAGCGTTATTTTGTTGCATCTACCTCAAATTGTTTTATGTTATTTTGTACAATTAGATATAGTTACTTTTTTTGTTGATATTGATAATGATTGTTATCATACTTTCCATTTACCTTATTTATTTACACCAACGAAACGCGTAAATTTTAATGCTAAACTCTAAACACGAATTTATTTATTGGTTTAATTTTTGGTCTTGATTTTTGTTAACTTTTTGATAATGATCATCCACGTAGCACTGGTTGTTTTTATATCACAAACATTTTCCATTATTCCACATGATTTTAATTAATAAAAACCAAGTTCGCACTAAAACAGTTTCAATTCTAGCATGCTATACTATAAATTTAAAAAAGTTATCGATAGTTCATTTTCATCTAATCACTGAACACAAAAGGTACGCAAATTTTTAACAAGTTCAATATTAACATTTTACTTTTAAATTTTTAAAGTTTATACTTAACCGTCTCATATTTCTTGAGTGATTCTAAATTATATAAGTGGTCGTTAAAAGTTTTTAAATACTTAGTTACTTTAAATTTATTGACATAAACACAAAAAAGAGTAATTTCCAACAAATAATATTTGTTCATTTTATTCACTATTTTATTCCGTGTGTCCCTTGGATAATTGAATCGCGATCATCTTAATTGGGATCTTTTTGTTTGCCAAATGAGTTATGTGAAAACTCCTAGCTTTATATACATACTATTTCAATTGAGGCAGTCTAAAAGAACTAACAACAGGTAAGTACAGCCATTTAAAAGTGTGTTTAATGACTCCACTATTAAAACAAGGAAGTAAAAAAAGTTTCAATGTTATTCGCCTTAAAGAATGTTCCTGGGTCTTAGGCAGGCACGTAGGGTCATCACCTTAGTAATGCGTCTTGGCGCAATTTGTCGCTTAGCGTCTCCATCTATTTCGCTGCCAATTGGAATGCGGCCGAGATGTACGCGCCTTGTTATTTGTCACGTACCATTAGAGCGAAGAGGCAGCCAAAGAAAGCCGAGAGAAAACAAACTTTACAACAATCTCGGAAGAATATTTCCAAGGTAATTCTATAGAAGGCAGTGTGTGAATATTGGATATAGTCAAAATTTCCCTATGGAATATCTTATATTCTGATAAAAACGTAGATTTTTTTACCATATTATATTCACACATTCTTTTGATGCATATGTTTTATCTTAGATCAATGTTTAATAAATAAAAATGTTAACACTTGAATATATATTATTGAATGAGTACCATTAAAAAACATTCACTTTATTTATTTCCAATATTAAAGAAGAACATATTATAGTCATCGACAGCAGAGAGAGTCAAAATAATTCACAAACAAAACACACACAAAAAACATTCACTTTTTAATACTAAAGAACATATTATAGTCATCGACAGCAGAGAGAGTCAAAATAATTATTACGTTAAATTATGTTGTGTTCTAATTTTTGTTTAAATTTTATTCTGAATAAAATATATTATTATTATAAACCTTGACGTATCTTCTACGATCTGTAAGCTTTGTCCTAGCTCAATTTTTGCGAAATATCTGCTTGATTTGGAAACGGAGTGAAATATGATAATTTACTTCCAATCACTTCCACCTAACAAAAGAAAAATTCCATATCTACTTTTAACAGTTAATACCGGTACATTCGTGGCGATTCTGGTATCAATCATCAAGTATATAATCATATTCTTGGTTTGGAAAAGACGGTATATTAAACTTTGTGAAATACCAATAATTGCAACCATTAAAATATATAGGCTTTAATTCAAACTATAAATTTGACCCAATCCTCATCTTAACTAAACCTCAGCATCGGATTACAAACACCCAGGTCACAAACATAATTTTATGTTGTACTAAAGTTTGATTGTAAAGTGTGAGATAAATACATTAAAGGGGCTAAAAACCCAAAAAATTATTTTTTACCACGTGATCTGTAGCACAATACTACACCTAAATGATCGTTTAAAAATTATATCTTGTAACTGTGATTTAACACGAATTTTTAAATTTTTTTTATAAAAAAATTGGCGAAAATTGGTGTTTTGGAAAATTTCCAAAATCGGCTTTAACCTGCATCTTTTTTGGTCCACATAGACACTAGAGCATAGTACCAATCTAAAATGCCCCTTTATAACATCGTGTCTTGAAACTGTGCCCAAATATACCCTCAAACACGCAAAAATATGCATTCCAAAATCACACCCCATCTTGGTAAGCAGCATATTTTGACCGAACTACTTGCCCAAATTACAAAACAAAATATAGAAAATTTACAGAAAAGGCTGTCGAGTACGCCGATGATGGCCAATATTTTTTTGGATCAAAATCCTCCAAGGTCACGGGGCATAAAGATAGTCTTAAAATGTTATTTCTTATGGGAGATTTTTGCCGATGGGACCTAGCTCGAAAAATTTCATGTTTGACAATTTTTTGGGAGCTCATGGTGGCCCCAATAATTTTTCTGTTGATTGCTAAATTCATTACTAGTTAGCCTGAATGAAATGTATTTTTTGAGTTTAGCGGTTAAATACCCCTTTAATGTATTTTGAAAACATTCAATTTTGTCGTCATTGTTATTTTGTAGAACGTAACTGAAATGTTTTGTTTCCTTAAGCTGTTATCTATGTCACGACCTCGTTAGTAAATCTGTTTAATTAATTTCATATTTGGACAATGTATATACGTAAAACAAATAGAATAAATACATTTAATGTTTGTGTGAAATAAAACACATGATGCTATTTCACAAAGGCGTATTATGATGCTACGTTTCATGATGTTTCGAGATATCACACGTTTATCAGTTATGCATGTATCAATCGTGTTGTGTGTACGGTTGATTAGTAAACCCGTAGCAATCTATTCATTGAAAACGCCCGTTTAAACAACATGCATAGATTTATCAATGAACCAGTCCAGATCAGCATACGATCACGTGATTCAGTCCACGTGAGCGATCAATCTCCAGGGAGCCCTATTGAAAGTTGCTGGGACTCATGATTTGATTAATTTGGTTGCGTGTGTTTATGGATTATGTGTAGAATGGCAACGATGTAATCACGATTGGCATAAATGGAAAGATGTGGATTGTTTTCTATCGTTTAACATTTGTGTTATAACTTGTTTCTCGTAAGAGCATAAGATTTTTTTTAAATAAGGAAAATCTTATCAATTTGTTTTTGTTACTTACGATAAATTTACCAATTTATTTATTTAAGAGGAAGCCGGCAATGATTTGATGTTCGGCGCATTCCTTGTCCTGCTGCTAATATCATTACATTTGAATACAACTTGGCATACTTGATAATGAAGGACATCTGCATGCGCATCATATCATATTTTCTATATTTATCATTTATCATAGATCAATCAGAAAATGTGTAGTTATTTGTGTGTTTTTGACCATTTTGACAGATTCTTAATCCAAGAAAATTTAATTTATTTTTTTGTTTATTTTCTATAGTCAATTAATGGAAAAGTGCTATGATAGACGCCTTCATAATTAATTTTTACACAATTATATAAAATCACAAATAGATGCGACTAAAATTGGTTGAGACATTTGAAACCACGTAAAATGAGCATGCCGGCCTCCTCTTAATGAGATTTCAGTGCTCAAATGGCACTGTAAAAAGTAATGGGTTCGCGCACCAATATCGAAACAGAGTATTTATTACGAGGGAACATACAGCACACCAAAAATTAAGCAACTTATAAAATACTTATAATATGTCTGGTCGTCTGAAGTTGTACTGTTGTTCATTGTGTGCATATATTGTCCTCTTGAGTTTCAAGTATATTTGCGTATATAATCACAACATTTCAACCCAAGTCCCTCAGAGTAGACACATTTAAAGTTTCGTCTCTATAATGTTCTCTACGATAACCGAGAACTCTCGCGCCACGCTCATAGTGGGGACTAAATCAACAACTCTGACTGCGAGAGTCGCCACGCAGGAACTCCGTCACCGCGCCCCAACCGTTATCACCCCCACACTAATGGCCTTGACGAGCGGCGCAATAGTACGTATGCACTCGCCACTCGACTCTGGGTGCGCAAATTGAAATCAAACCGCACAAATAGCCAGGTCACAGAAATAGCGACGCTCAGATAAGGCAAACACAATGCGGAAACTAGTGTTCTCCAGCGAGGAGCGCAGATAAGGGTCGTGTAAACTGGCGGGGACACCATTAACTGTTCAAAATATGTGAATATGTCTTTGCAGTGTAATCGCGTTGTGTGGTGGAAGCTGTTACAGGCGTGTTCTATCTCTAAATGGCTGTGTAATCTTCTTGGAGCACCCAGAACCACACCAATGATGTAGGTTTTTTATGGTTATTATGTTGTACTTAAAATGTACGTTGATCAAACAAGATATGCCCCTTAAACATTGAGATTGGACCGTTTGTGCACGTTAGATGGGGCGTTTTAAACGATTCTCTCGCCAATTAAACTAAAGTATAGAAGAGCCATTATCGATAAACGGGGCATTATGAAGTATAAAGCGAAGTGAGTTGTTTTCAAAATCTATTGGAAACTATTAGGAAGTATATGAACTATTCGTGTCTGCTGGCTATGCATTTTACACAAACCGTGTTTAAAACTAGATTTTGCTGATGAGTGGAATATATAAATGGTTTTAGAATTATATGAACGGACAAATCCGAGGATAAAAGTTTTTGTGTCATTAATGCGATAATAGAGCTCAGAGCAAATTGCGAAATGTAATTGGTGCCTTTGAGAGAAAAGTACTGCATAATTCTCCATCTCTCTTATACGAGTGACCGTTATATGTGGACACGGCAAAACGAATAGAAAACCCAATCGTACATGTCACAGATGTTCTCCCGTTGACAATTATTTATTACAGTCTTCCATTAATAATTCATGTTGATGTATTGGAAAAGAGAAACGTGCAAAACGTATTGAATATGGAAATGTACATACAGCAACGACAAAAACGTCCATTTTGAGTGATCTATAAATTGTGTAGTGGTCTAGACATAATTTTGTGTGGGCATATACCAGAATGCAACGTAAGCTATTCGGTATACTTTATTTTGAACATTTGATACATTCTTTAACAAATAACAAAAACGTATTCTGTTTGACTTTGAGGTTGATAAACAACACTGCCCTTCATTTTGCGTGCTAGAAACGATAAATTACCACCTAAATAATTCAAGCTAATAACGAAATAATTGTTTTTATAAGTACTTTGTGATAGAAGTCCGGTAAATGGAAGTTAGGATTGGAGTTGCGTTTTCATGTGTTAATTGCAACAAGGTAAGTCTATGACAAAGGATAATTTTTTTTTTACGTTGAAGAAGTGGGAAATTTGGCTACCAGCATGCAATGCGCGCGTCTTGGAAAGTACAACCGGCCACCTTACATCACATCTGAGGGCAGAGTAAATTTGATCAGCTGCAAATTCAACCACTTTCGACTGCACGGGATATGCAGGCACAAAATTGTGACCACCTGCTAGAGTGGCCTTTCCGTAACTTCACACTTAGAAGAACAAAGTGTTACCCCGCGTTCAAAGCATCGCGAGTTTGACAGCCAACTACTTACACTGTTCACACTGGTACAAACATGTTCAGATATTCTCTTAGCGCTTCCCGAAACTAACGTTTATAGTATTTATGTCTCGCCAGCAGTCAAATAATGATGGAGTTACACAAAACAACAAAAGCTATCTACAATACTAAACTTGAATGCATACAAAAAATATATATTATTATTTCCAATTTGTAATAATTTGATATAATGTTGTATAGATAAATCTGAATCTAAAACTGTGTGATAATGTGTGTATGTTTATTTGTTTACATTGTTTTCGAATTGGAGTGTGTTTTGCAATCCAAAAACTGTTCGATTACTGCCAAGTAAAGATGCATCTCATTGCACCAAAATATTCATCGTGGATAGAAAATACTGAACCACATCAGGATTATTATAGTATAACACTTTGGGGTATGGTATTCATGGGAACTTTAACCAAAGGTGAATTTAAATTTTATTTTTAAAATTATTGTGAAAAAAATACTTGCTTTTACCTTAGTTCAACATTGAACAAAACCATCAATCACGATATTAAATTCAAGTTGCGATAGATTATTTTCGGTCACATGTTAAATCCTTGTTTTCCAAGTGGAAATATTGAGAGTTTCAAACAAAGGCCAGGGCAAATATGAAAATATACGATGTAAAAGTTGAAACTCACCCTAGGAAATAAAAAATAAAAAATCTTACTTTCTAATTTTCCCAACGGTGTTTAGGAGGCATTGGTAAGAAGAATCTCTCAAGGTACTCTACCGCAGCACCTTTCTAGAAATTAAAAGCATCTTATAATAAGCTTTTTTTAACTTTCGAGAAAATGATAAATCATCCATTAGAAACTCCTTAAGAACCATTTTACTTAAAATTAAAATATTAGCTCCGAAATTAAATACTGATCCAAGTTTTTACGCTCCGGGGCGGAAATAAAAAATGAAGACATAGATTTTTTGGATGAGCGAAGCGAAGACTTCAATTTCACCGACCCCCCAAAAAATTTAGCTCGGGTGTTTTTTTTTTTGTTTTTTTTTTGTTTTTTTTTTTGTTTGTTTTTTTGTCTGTTTGTTAACTCTCTACCAGACAAACGGCTTATCCGATCTTGATGAAAATTTGACAGGACCTTCGAAATCTCTGAACTTAGAGGTGTATTGTTTTTGGGTACAATCGAAGAAATATTTCTCATGAATATCGTACTTTTACGATTTTTTTCGATTTTTAGTGCGATATTTTCGTGACATTTGGGCCAATTCTGACCAAACGGGTGGGGCAACAACGTTCATATTATACATGGTCATTAAGGTTATGGTGATGTAGTACCTTTTGAAAGAAAAAGTTGAAAAAGTTAGCCAGAATCCATAGAAATAAAGCTTTTAATATAAGTTTTTTACGGTAAATAATACCAATTGACAAGAAACAAAAGAAACTTGACAACATTCACCTACAATGCGTAGGCAGCAAAACAAAGCACTTGCAAAAGTAAAGATATCCCAAGCAAACTTTAAACTTTAAAAAGCTCATCCATCAACGCGGCGGGACTTTAGCGTTTTCCTAGTACAGCAAATTAATTCATTGGATGAGCGAAGCGAAGACTTCAATTTCACTGACCCCCCAAAAAATTTAGCTCCAATGTTTTTTTTTTTTTTTTGTATTTTTGTCTGTTTGTTAGCAGGATTCCGGGCAAACGACACAAGCGATCTTGATGAAAATTTGAGGGGACCTTCGAAATCTCTGAACTTAGAGGTGTATTGTTTTTCGGTACAATCGAAGAAATATTTCTCATGAATATCGTACTTTTACGATTTTTTTCAATTTTTAGTGCGATATTTTCGTGACATTTGGGCCGATTCTGACCAAACGGGTGGGGCTACAATGTTCATATTATACATGGACATTAAGGTAATGGTGATGTTGTACCTTTTGAAAGAAAAGTTGAAAAATTACCCAGAATCCAAAAATAAAGCTTTTAATATAAGTTTTTTACGGTTTAGTGCGATATTTTCGTGCCATTTGGCCGATTATGACCAAATGGGTGGGGCTACACGTTCATATTATACATAGACATTAAGGTTATGGTGATGTAGTACCTTTTGAAAGAAAAGTTGGAAAAGTTAGCCAGAATCCATAGAATAAAGTTTTAATGTAAGTTTTTACGGTAAATAATAACATTTGACAAGTAGCCTAGGGCCTAACAATAGAAACTTGCAACAATCACCTAAATGCATGGCAGTAAAGCAAAACACTTGTCAAAGTAAGATATCCCACGCAAACTAAAAACTTAAAAAAGCTCATCATCACGCGGCGGGACTTTAGCGTTTTCCTAGTTACACAAATTATTGAAGGATACACAAGTAAAACGCACGTTATAAAAGTATTGACAATAATTTGAAGTGTATAAAATATAAATGAAATCTCGTAATCGATAAGTTGGGTAAAATGCCAAAATATTAGGTGGGAAATCTACCAGAGTATACTTACTTCTTTTGTCAGAAATTCAGTATTATGTAAGCCCGATTTCCGGGATCAGACTGTAGTATAATATTCAATTTTATTTAGGGCAATTTGCTGCATCTATCGGTATAAAAGTGAAGACGCTAAATGCCATATTATTCTCGAGTGTGTGACGGACTGCATTGATTGTGGGAGACGCAAATTGTGAATATATGTGTACATGTCACTCTCTTTACGCCTTACCAAATAATTGTAAACAAAATGTGCGTGAAATACAGTTAAATACAATTCGATTTTAAGCAAACAATCAATAATCTTAATTTTGTGAGGATACCGTATCTCAACCTATTTCATTGGGTCATCCTCATCAATAAGTAATGATTGAAGTGTGGTGAACGTTCTAGTTCGGAAATAATGCTTTCTGTGTGATTGGCTCTGCTTCGCGCGTGATGTATCAGAACACAATGGTATCGTGCTGTCGTCAGCGGCGCCTTATGATCCACGGGTGATGCATGTAGACATGCAATCGACATTCGTTTGTTTATCTGACCCAGATTAGCTAACTTGCACGGGGCTTGCATTTCAAGAGGTGTATTTGATGACGGGAGGATTTCACCATTATCTCGTTTCAGGTAAATGTCAATCAAAAACAACTCATTGTTGGAAAAATGATAGTCAGAAGAAATATAATTTTTACAATTACACGAAACTAGTGTCTACTTATATTTTACCTCTATAAATGGTATCTAACAAGCGATAGCTTATGCTGCAGCGTGGGATACTCGTTACTCTAAGGTCGCCAGGTCTATGCCTGCCACCGTCAATTCTGACTGAAGTTCTTACCAAGGTGTTCTCGTGTAAGAAGATGTCTGCGATTCTATTATATTTTATTTTATATAAGTAAATAAATTCGTATTTAGTCTACCCACTCGATCATATGACTGATTTTCAGTAGGGGACATTAAACAAAGCGACCAACCAACCCTGTAGGCCCTAACGCAATCGACAAGTGAGCGATAACCAACCAAAGATTGATATATTATTAGTAAGTAATAGGCATTCGATTCTAACAGTAAATAATCGTCTGAAAGAGAAATGATTATTTTGCCCCTGTGCAGGATTCTTTAGAAAATTACACTCACTGTTTAGATTTTAACACTTATACTTTCATCTTTGGGTGCAACACAGAATAGTAAATATTCAAGCTCAACAATGATACAAAATCAAATATGTAAATTCAAAGGTGTAAACTGTCTATTTCATACATAGTAAATAATCTTCAATATACCACTGGGTGGTTAAATGTTGCATTTTGAGATTAAGTGCATTGTTGGGCTACATAAAACAGGCGTGAAGATACTGAGTGTCATTACATTATTACTTATTATCATTATATATACGTCCATAAACAATAGTTGTTCTTCCCACATTCCACTATTTTATTTATTCAAATAAGCTTCAAACAAATGGGCATTAAGTTTCTTGGATGACGGTTATGTGCGCTGTTTTTTAACTTATTATATTGAACGTATAGTCACTTCGTTTAAGTCCATAATATGTCATCATTTTAATGAATAGTAAATTTGTTTAACAGTCATAAAAGGAAAACCAAGCTTAGTCAGTAATGGACGAATGTGGATTAAGGAGTTTCCCGTTTACCACTTTCCATTTATAGACACTAAACTAGGTAACTGTAGTACTTCGCTTTAACGTTCGACATTTTTTTAGGTAAGCGAATCAGTTTATCGTCATCTTTTATTACAAAGAGAGATGGGATACAAAATTTACTACATTTTTCGAAATTAAATCTCGATTTCTAATTATGTCGTAAGTTTGATTAAAAACAATGAACCACATTTTATTTGAAGTAGACAATGATATTCGAAATTGAAAACTTAGCCAAATGTAGCCTCAACATTATGTGGCATCAAATATTTTTTTAGTTACACTCGTTTAACAGTAGAATTGTCTTACAGTTGGATTAAAAAAACGAGTAGGCTATTGGGTTGTAACCGAATCATTAGGGAGCAAAACTCCCCTATAATCATAATTTTTAGTCCGTTCGTCTGAGCGTATGCCACGTCTCACGTTGAACACCAAACAAGACCTCCAATAAATATATGTTTTTTTACCGTCATCGCCTTGCTGTCATTCATTTTTGTTGTCATTTCCCCCTCATACAGAATGTGTTTGGGGGATAGCGTCACCTAAACTTACATATGCCTACCCGGCACCTCCACCAACAACGAAGTATCAATGCATGAACAAAACGTTATTTTAGTATAATATCCCTCTTCATATTCGGCACCTCCACCAATAAAGAGATTTAATCATGGAAAGGACCGTATTATTTAATTCTTGAATTCTTCAACGATCTGGTACGTTCTTTCTTTTGCTCGTACCTGCGCTAGTCAAACAATGTTGCTGTACGATCTCAGTTGAATTACATGATTCGGTCTGTGGAAACGTTTGGGATGGAAGGGGTTCTCTAATGTGAAGCTTTGTATCCGCGGAACAGACGTGTAACTCAGATGTTCAGAGGCGGGCTCACAAGTAACCGTAGCATGGCATAGCATCGTCCCTATACATTAGTGCGCGGGTGGAACTATTGAATTCCGATACGCGCGTTCTCTCGCCAGAAGCCTCCTATGTGGCAGGGAAATCCAGAGGCTCTCGGTGGCAAGGTATCCCATCCTGTGGGATCTCTATCGGAGGCGACGATGACATTTTACCAACACACGTCTGGCCATCGATAGAATTTTAATTAAAATTAAAAACTAATTATGTTTTTTATGGTCGTTGTCGAAAATTAAATGTAAATCACGTGTTTTAAAGTTCGCGTCGTAGCGGTCTACATAGGAATTGCCGATTTCAAATTTTGATTAAAAAATACGGAATATAGAATAGCGTTGAATTTCATTAAAAAAAGCCTTTTTCTGATATATTATGCTGGAGTGTTATTGGAATTTACATGTTCCTGCTTCATGGCATTATTACAGATTATATCCAAACGCTTAAGCCCATTCTATGTGAATAAGTTAGTTATTGTGGAATTGACTGTTGGACCTTTTGGTACATTCATGATTCAATATAAATAGTATTTAATTTAAGCATGTTTCTTTTATTTTGGAAAAAAGTTTGATTTTAGAAAAACTAGTCAAACTAACTGAATTTAAATAGACAATATATAATAATTTAAAGTGACAGAAAGAGTTCTTATAGTAAAAACTAGGAAAATTTAATAAATTTCAAATAATTAGAAACTTAAAAAAAACGTTTGAAGTGTATATTTATAAATAAATGCTAAATTTGGTTTTATGACGCTGTAACGATCATATTTTAGCCATAAATTTAGGAAGTCTAAAATACCAAAAAAAATAAACACATGCCAAATGATGATTTAACTCTAATTCAAATATATCAATTTTGCCAGTATTTCATTCGACATGAAAATGAGCAGCCCAGCAAAACCCGCCGTGCAACCGACTCGTGCTGCCACCAATAGGACGCACGAGTTTTTCCAACAAGATTTGTTTTGTGTACCAAGTAATATCAGCAACATGTCAGCAGTGTTTTGAGTTACATACGCGCCAAATGCATACATATAAACTAGTAACAAAAACTAAGGTGAAAACTATAACCGTAAATTGGCAACGTTTCGCAACACATGGCGCATAACATACAACCAAAGTCAGGCTGTCACAATATATGGAGCAGACGCTATAATTCAGTAACACCAGGAGGGTCTTATCTTATCAAGTATTGTTCTGCAATAATTTAGTTCCCCAGTGTTCACGTTATTTATCTAACTAACGAGATTTTAAAATGACACAGGAGATTTCGTCGTACTGCGCTTATATACCGGTATCTTGCACCTTGAAAAACATTGAGCTATATACTCATGTGACATACTGTTACATGTACTATAATAATAACTGCCACTCAAACAACCTGGATCAGGTTATAAAAGTCGCACTTAGAAAAGTATACTATTTCATGATGTGTGTATTTGATATGGCTGGAACACATATTTTGTTCGAATGTTCGCTGTTAAGAAAATAGTAAGTTGCATTGGCTATAAGTAGTAATTAACTAATTTGAAAAGATTATTTGAACCTAAGCTCTAAGTAAAAGATAAATTGAAATTAAACTTCATTAATTAAGATAATGGTCGTGGGGAGTAATTAAACTGAATAAACGAAACTGAAAGGGATTTACAATAGGTTTTTAAAATGATTCGTTGTCCGCTGTTTTAATTTCAACAAAAATCTTTCTCAGAAGTAATATTAAGTATAATGGTTGACTGTGGGTAATGACTAAATGCCTAGCTTAGCATCATAAATTACACTTGTTGAGCGGCAATAGTATGACATCTCTTGGTGTTAAATGTAGATAGTTTAGCTAACTCGTTTTATGTGAATACTATTTGAAAGCTAATATGGGTGGCTTCAATTTAAAGCACTGTCAATACAACTTTAGCTTTCGAGTTCCAAGAATTATTATTATTATTATGTTTATTTTATATCTGCATGGATAAAACTTTTAATTGCTCATGCACATGCTGGTAGCAAGATTGGGGCGAGGCACCATAACACTCATATAGTGCCTTGCCACTAGAATTAACTACATAATAAAAATCTTTGTTATAACCACACTTTAAACTCTAACAATTGTATTTTAACAAGCAACAAAATTAGTGGAACACATTCTTGTGTTCGTGTCTTCGTGTTAGTGTGGACTTAATCCATTCTTAACTTCTTGGCTCTCTTTAAGTGCGCATTTTACCTGACCTTTTAATTGTTTAATGTCACTCAGTTGTCGCATGGCTGGAACGAGATGCACAAGCCAGAAGAAGCAATCTTGTTCAGTGTTGTCCTAACTAAAGGGGGCAGATATCAACACTTTTACAAATCGAGTCTCGATGTATAAATACGCGAATATGTCAAGAAATGGGTGAGTGGCACTTTCTACGATTCAAACTACCGATTAGTATTATATTATTATACTGAACAAGAAATTATTTTTTTAGCATGTTAGCGTTTTGATTCGCTATTGAGAAACATACAAATGCTACTCTAATGTTAATGTTAGTAGAAAACAACTGTTTTACCCGTTTGCCAATGATAAAATTTGTGAATTAGTGAAAAAAAAAATAGCTTAAAAAGAAAATAGGGTTAAGCAGGGAAACAAAATATTTTGTGAAAACAATTTTAATCGGTATTTAATATATAAATAATAAGCCTAAACGAGGTACTTGAGATATATATTAATATTAGCTGTTGCATCCAAATAAATCAAGTAAAAAACATGATGGTTAATTAACAGAAAACATATTTAAAATTTAAACTAGTGGATTCATTAATATATGTATTTATTTATTTGACGTTCTAATGTCGTATCCGTTCAAAGTTGTAACCATCCAGGAGGATTTCTAGACAGCAAAATACAGATAGTCCTTTTTACTTCTTGACAAGAGTGAGCTCGTAAAAAGTACAGACTTTCTTCCTACTTTATCATAAGTATTCATTAATCATCTACTCATCGTCTTGCCTTGTATCAAAGCAGACTAGAAAAACTGAACAGACATAAGTTAAAACATCAACACGAAAATGAGAATAACTCATTTCTAATTTAATGTAGATGATCAAAAGTGTTCATTGGAAACTGACTTGTTGTGTGTAAATAGTGTTTGACTTGCTACAGACACAATGTTCAAATTTAACCACAAAACTTTTCTATTGTGCTCAAAAAGTTGCTATTTTTACCGACAGTTAAATAGATACCAATTTAAAATATCACTGCACTGCACCCAAGTGGGATTTCGCATTATTTAGTAAAGTTAAATACCCAATAATTTTTTTTTTCAATTTTATTAAGTATATTGTACTTTCCGTATTTATACAACAACACAATTTTTAAAGTATGTGTCTTTTCAGCTATTGAGAGCACCACGTCGTTTTTATCTGTCATAAATAAACTCTTTAAAAGGAGTATAGGTTTACCAGCAAAAACTCACCTCAAAAAGTATTCTTCAATTGGTATTTGTGACACATAGAACAAATTGACAACAATCGTGCCATTGTGCTACTTTCCTTAAAATACGTGCGGCTAATATTTTGAAATAACTGTTAATCCGTTTACTCTAATGTTGCATTTGTGATATAATATAATAGCATTTAGATAAGGGTGTTTAGTATGTATATCCATTACCTCCACTAAGCAAATATAATTAAGTTTTTCATTACTAAAACAAATAAATAATTTCTCTTGATTTTAGCGACTGATATCATTTGCATCTGTGTTCATTCAATTTACCAACATGGAATTCCCATCACCTGTTTCAAAACTTAATTCGAAATCCCTCCGTGGAGAATAGACGTATTCATTATTCAGATTACCTTACTGTTAAGCTCTCAAACTGTCTTTGTAATCACAGTTTGCTTTTAGAAGCGAGTTGCCGTTCATAGAGAATGCGAATTCAGAATTCAACTTCCACTTATTTCAATACATATTTAAAAACACTCTCGCAGCCATGTATAGAATTATTACAGTTATAAACTTGGAAGTAAAATGAAGCAAAACAACAATGAACCTAACTGAACAATGGCATCAAGTATTAAAGTTTATCTCAACGCAGTCAAGATCGATAAACATACTACAGTGCAATGTTTGTTTAAGAGTTAAAATATGATGAAACCACGCTTTGATGTAACTAGCCAAGTTAATTCACAACGCTTACAACATTCTAAAATGGATCAGATGAATTATTTTAGTCTGCCTCAATACCGAGGTAGAAAACCAATACATTTTTTATTAATAAATCAAATTTTCCTAAACTATAAACCAAAATTAATTGTCGTTTTTGTGTTTATCAACTATCGTGGGAAACCAGCCGAAGGTGCAACGCATCCCCCTCTTGAGATATCTAGCTAGGTATTTTGGAGTTTGGACAATTGTGAGGGACTGTTAAAGAGGACTCAATCCGAAAATACTTTAAGTCAGGATTGCCGGTGGCGGGATTAGAGCCCGCGACCTCTCGAATCAGAGTCCCACACTTTACATAAGAGCTACCACTGTATGTAACTATTAGCAAAATAAAAATAGTTTTTATAGCTTAAATGATGATAATGAATTTTTTCCCTACGTATATCAATGCTCAAAGACGATTCGAGACGATGAGTGGTGATAGATGACGATGAAGTACGATTTTTTTAAATGCCTTCAGCGGGATTCAAACACACGTCCTGTAGAGCCATACGCTTCGGACTTTATAACTTGTCATTTTAAAATATTATATTTAAAATATTTCATCATAATAAACTAGATAATATTTCTTGACTCATGTTGTACTTTAGTTTATTTATCAGTATGTGCGTGTTACGGAATGTATGCCAAGCCTAAGTAACGATACGCCAAGCCTCGTCGAATGCAACAGGGACTGGCGTTAGCGCGGCTAGCTAAAAGCATTCTCGGCTTCCTGGGCAATCGAACCGTCGACCCAAGGATATGAAACGCGTCCGGACCATTGGCTTTTGATTAAGTATTTGGACACACCATTATTATTTCCGGTAAATGGAAAACAACGTTTCGAGGGCGCAGGAAAACTGCCATTCAATGATGCGGAATAGGGTCCAAGACGGTCGAACCTCCATCCGAAGTAATCTTTTTCACGTCTCTGTGAGCTACTTGAGGTGGTTTCATTCTTGGCTGGTTATTTAGAAAAACAACTTTTATGAAAATGGAAGCTGACCAACACTCCAAAAAGAAGGTTGATCAAAACATAACCACAAAATCTAGTTTTGAAGTAGACTTACACTCTTCCAATTAGTGTTATTGTGTTATAATAATTGGAAATATGATATTTTGGTTCAAGTTAATTAATTATACTCGTCATGCATGGCCCGCATAAAAAGCAAAATTACCTTTAATGAACATTTATAAATATTTCAAATTTCCACTGAAAGTAATAGTAATTTTGTTTAATTAATCACAAACCGTGTTTATTACCATTAGGAAACAAAAACAAAGATAATTTCTCCATGTTGGAAAAAGTTGACATCTCCTTGAAATGATTGCCATGTTGGAGGGATTCCTCATTGCACTGACAACAAACAAGCAGCATCGAGGGGTATCTTACCTGCCGTGCTGGGGCCCGACAATACCCGAGTCGTAGGCCGAACTGGCGGAGATGTCCGAGTCAGGAATTACACCCGACTCCATGCCGAGGGCACTTCCGCATTGCACTACAACAAACAAAACATCTTGGTTAGTTTTGAATAAGGGCAGGTGTCGCGCCCTAAAAACTGATCTTGTGACACTTGTTTGAACTAATGTTAAAATTTACATAATAGGATATGGGTTCAATCGTTTGTGTAGCTTTTGATAGATTTTATGTATTATATACTATTCATTTACATTGTTACTGGTATTTTGTCAAATTGCACGTAATATGGTAAATAAAGGCATTTGCAAATTTTTACTTCAATTTGTACCAACGTATAAATTTAAAATCGAAAAAATTATAATTTTACACCAATAAAAAAGGTAATAAACTAAATGCTATAAAGGCATTCGGTAGATTTCTAATGACGCTTATGAGGAGCATAATGGCTTTTATTTTAAGGGACTGTACAAACAATATTGAAAGAGAAAAGTAACCATTTAAGTAAGTTCACCTTTTTCTGGGAATAAGATAAGTTTCCAGTGTACTTTTCCTACTTTGATAAAACTATCGTGACATCTTTATATCGCCGTTTGAGACTTGAGGTTAAAATCAACTGGTAGCACACGCCAATCAGTCCCAACACACAGTTTGTCACGCAACAGCTCATTTCATGTGGAGTCTTCCAGGAAATTGACTGAGAATCATGTGTTGGTGAAAGCGTTCCCGTGAAAACATTGTAAATAAACGGGTGCTGATAAACACGCAGCCAATAATTCCAAAGTGTGACCCGTTTTACGCGGAACACTCTAATATTCCAAAAACATACACAACTATTAATTTTCAATTCTCAGGTCTTGAATTTAAGAACAATATGGTTTAATCCGATTCTCCATGACCCAAGTTTTCATTTACACAACATTAGATTGTATCTCTGACTTATACGGGGAAAATAAGTACAGGTAACTCCATAAAACGCGTCGTTTCATTGCATGAATTTCGTTTTACAGCCTTTTATTGGACGGCTGCTATGACACGTTTCAAAATTGTTGATAGTTTTTTTCAGACAGGCAGTTGATTTATTTGAAGATTAGAGTTTGGATGTCAAGGATTTATATGTACACACACCGAATAAAATGTAGGATATCTAGCATTGTTAACGTTCTCAGTTGACAGTGCATACAAGATTGAAAAAACTGTTATCAAAATATGATGGTGAGAAATGGGCTTGCAGCAGATATGCAATAAATTTAATTTGAAGAAGAAAAAAAATAATAATAAGACTCCATTTATATGTACGATGATTCAATTTTAAGTCAAATAAGATCATTTTTATATCATGAGAAACTCCCCTATAAATGCAACTTTTTGTCCGTCTGACCGTCCGCACCTGTGTGCGTGTGTCAAGAAACATGACCTCCGATTGACGTGAGTTTTTGTTGACATCGTCCTTCAACACGTATGATACAGAATAATTTTAGTAGCCCTCGTGTCCAGGACAACGGGACTAGCCTCACTAAACAGGCGGAATATCTTGACCCGGCACCTCCACCAAATGCTGAATTAATTTGTATTTGTGTCATTCTTCTTATGCGTAACTTCGCTATCAATTTCGAGTACTTCCGTACCTGTGCAAGTATTGTACATACAGTTATTCGACTGGTGTTCGGCAGTTTGGCATGATATGCCTCTTGGGGTAGAGATGCGACAGAAAGATGTTTACCTGGTGCCTGATGACAACTGTAGCTAGTTAAAGCTAACCACGCGTCTCTCTCATGGGACCGCTTCAGATAAATTAGGTTCTCCTACCTCTAACCCCTTTCCTTCATTGCTAAAACAACCTTGTAGCGCTTCTTAATAATATTTCTTATGGACGACAACAAGAACTGTAATAACAAAACCGACGAAATTAAGAACAACAACTCACAACTATGCACTACCCAATTTAGGGTAGTCACCAGTCACCACAATGCAAACGATCGAGTCCACTTCACGCATTCTTGAATTCCAAAGAAAACACGAAAAAAATAATTTTAATACATTATTTAAAAGACATCAAATTGAATTGAATTGATTGCTGGGATTGAGTCCTCTTAAACAGCCCACGGAAATTCCCTTCACAGATTACCCTTACACCCTAATAAACTATTTAAGTCAACTGAAAAGAGTCACACGGGTAAAACCGAGATGGTACCCTGTAATGGGTATCAACGCAAGTAGTAAGTAAAAACACGTTGAATAAGTTTCGAATTTCAGTGGGAAAAAGTTGATTATAACCAGTATTCTAAAATTATCTTTGAAAAATCATACATACATACCTAATACGTATTATTGTATGTTTAAATCAAACTAGATTATAATTATCTCATCAATTGAGTACTAAACTGTTATTAATCTAAACATTGTCATTGTTAAATGGTGCAAATCCGTAAATGACATAAACAAACCGGCACACAGGATGGGGATAATCGAGTACTTTATCACAATATAGCTGTCCTGTGTCTCATATATTATACGTACAGTGCACAACAATGTGTACATTTATTTAGGTTTCATGTGTGTTAAAATAGTATGTATTGAAAGCTCGGATAATGTTTAATTGAAATATAATAAGTATACTTATCAAATTGAGTACCAAATTTAAGTACATAAATAAAATAAAATCGCATTGTGTAATGAACGTGAGAGCTTATTGAAACTAGTATAAACAAATCTTATCTTAATTTACAATCATATCCACACAAAAGTTTTTCTAAAGTAATGTAACCATGTATTTTTCTGTGTTTTGCAAGTGTGTTTATCAAACAATTGATTAGTTCTATCAGATCCACACACACACGACAGAGTAACACCTGCCTTAGTAGTAGCTACACAACGATAAATAATGACCAACTATGCAACGAACTAAACCTAACAAGTCGATCCACGTTTAATAACTTTGTGTGTGGTTATGTTTTAAGTGAAACGTGAGTAGCCTACTCGGTAATGGAACCCATTACAGTAAGTGGATGAATATGCCACGTCATGAGATGGGTCATAGGTAGTATTTAAAAAACTTGTCTGGAAAAAAATGAAATTATGAAACTGAAATAAAGTGCACATATTAGGAAGCCCTCAATCATCTTAACTCTAATTTGATCAGATAATTATTTGTTTTCTAGCGTTAAGCGCACGACTCTGATTCGGGAGGTCCCGGGTTCAAATCCCGTCGAGACCGGCAATCCTGACTGAAGATTTTTTCCGAGGTTTTCCTCGGTCGTTAAACCCTTTCGGCTCGCGTCCCACAAGTGGCCGTAACTTTTTCAAATTTAATCCGGTAAAATATTTTTCAATTTGACCCCATATATGTTTTGAGGAAAATTGAAGAAAAAAAACTCATGCCAATTGGGACAAAAAGTAATATTTTAGAGAAGATTGAAATACATATCTGCAAAAAAGGCCCCTAATAATGGAAAAATTGGTTTGTCCGAAATAAAAATTACAAATTTTAGTCTATTGCTTATTGAAATTTATATAAGAATCAAAAATGCATAATTATAAAAAAAAAATTTTTTTAGGAATTGTTTTAATTTGAATTTGTACTTAAATAAGCTTTAATTCAAAATCAAATTCCCCAAATTACCGTAAAAAACACAATTTAAAATATTTGAAAACACTAAAAATTAAGAAAAATTGGAACTTTTGAATTCATTGCACTAAAATGACTTAATTTTGACCAAAAAAAAATTGGGGCCGAAACGATGCGAATGCAAGAGATTGAGTCCTCTTAAACTCCTCGGACATTCCTTCACAAATTGTCCTATCCACAACATCTAGTTAAGACACCTGAAGAGGGGTATGAATTGCACCCTGGGCAGGCTTCCCACGATATATTATTTATTTATTTTTATAAAAGTTACGTATACTGATATCGTTTAGATGCTGAACGCCTCTAATTACAGTGACTCAAAATATGCATATGAAACACTAATAGTATGATTCACAAATTTTTAACGTCCTATTTGGCTCATACATTGAAAAATTTGGAGCTCAGTTTCGAAGGACGTGGGTTTTAGTCATATGTACCGCATTTTTGTAATTTTCCGGAATTTCTAGCTTTTACCAATTAAAGTCTTTACTATAGCAAATTCAAGATGTCGATGACTGCACGTTAAAGTGCTACAATCTCTGGGCGCTCAAGCGGCACGCTAAACATTCAAAGCAGGCTTGCGGGACCCCTATCTTCTCACCGCCACCCTTACGACGGCGTCGGTGTTAATCTGGCGAAGTTTGCCGGATGTCGCCGAGCTCTGGTCAACGAGGCGATGATGAACCTCGAGCTAATCACGTGACCCCTTGATGCAGTGCACGTTCCAGGTGGTACGGGAGACAGGAGACGACAGGGTGACCAAAGGGGTAAGTATGGTCAGGTCGGTCCAAACTATACGTAATGCGCATGGGTGGCCAAAACAGACGAATCCGAGTTAGACGTAGATAATTATACCAACCCTACAGAGAATCATGTCAACCCTGTGAATTTTGGTCAAATTAGGTAAACAATACAGGGTCCATGTCACTATACATATTTCAAGCTGGAACTCCTACGTATAACGATGAAGGCAGAGTTCTATCTTTTTCTGTATTGTGTCGAAGACTTTTAGGTCACAAAGCTTCCATATGTATCACTTTTCTGTCGGTCTATCCGTTTGTGCGGATGTCGAGTCTAGCATTAAAGCCAAACATTTGCTAGGCATTTTTTGGAGGCATTACCATTCAACAAATACGATATTGTTGTCCTCCTTTGTAAATCAGTTTTTATCTGAATAAGCTAGACGTTCGATAAATGAACGAATGAACGAACGAACGAACGAATGAACGATAAAATAAATAGTTCATTTTTTTGTTTTCAACAACGTGATTTGTACGGTGTATCCGTTTTCGGCGATCTTTGTACCCGTGCTTGTTCTAATTCGTGGTCTTAATTTAATCAAGTAAAGCATTAATTCAATTTACAAATAATACTGTAAATCTTTTCAGACCAAAAAATTGCATCTTAATGTACGTCTGAAGAAATAATTAATAATATCATTTTAAATGAACGACATTGGCTGAGGTTAGATTTTAAACAAGCCGGGTGTGTGTATTCTTTTTGAAAATTCAAACGTAGTAAATCAAATAATAAATATGTGCAAGTGATACAATAAGTCGCTTATGAACTGCCCGTATCAACAGGCGTACTTTCACCACCGGCTTGCAGACCATGAGAATTATTTAGGGTGGCTATAAGCACTGAGAACCATTAATTATGTCGGTAGATTATCCTTTTGACCAACAAGGCTCAGAGGTAAGGCCTACCCCCATGGTTCGAGTAAAACATATACGTATATTAACAACAGACGTTTTATGTACTGTATTTACATACGGTATTTGACTCGAAAATAAATTAATCACGGTGAAAAAATGGTTTAAATTATGTATAAAAGACGTCTAGAATATATTGTGCCTGTACGTATACACATGCAATAGAATGGAAATACTAAAAATAGCAAGAATTGACATGTAATTTGATGTGGTCTGAAATATACGTTATACATTTCAAAAGTTTTTAAAAATGTAAGGGAAACGTCAACCCAGAAACAAGGCCACCTCTTGTCAGGCGAATAGTTTAGAATGAGCTTTCAATATAGTTGGGGATAATAAATTAATTTATACGACTTCATCCACAAACATTCGCCTTGTAGGTACGAGGAAAATCTCGAACAAACTTCAGTCGGGATTTGAGATGGCGGAGATTGAACTCCATATTATAAACTCCTTATTTGGATTCAATAAACTAGTTTAAATCTAGCTTTACGGGCTTGTCTTTAGTGTAATGATGTAAGTGATACGATTTCACTTAAATCTTTCATCAAAGAGAGCGCGATACGAAACACCCACACATTTAGCACGGCTATTAAAATAAGTGTCGTGCTGGTGTTAGGTATTAGGTAATGTGCACCCCTGATGTTAGCCCACACGAAGTGACACTTATTAAACTAGCAATCATTAATCTTGCGAGACAGCTGTTTGCTTCCGAACCCCTACATATCAGCATCACAAATAGACAAGTTCCTCAAGTTAAACAGAAACTAGCTGCCGTGCACGTTGCATGTGTAAACGGGTGAGTGTAGGATATTTTTAAAGCAAACGAAAGGGAAATTATCACAATAAAACACGTCGCTCTTCGAGAAAACGAAAATATATTCCCTTACATTCTGTCACGAGTTTTGAAGATTTACACATTGTAATGAATGATGGTGAGAAGTTTGACTAAATAAACTAAAATTTCTGTAAACACGCGATTTTGTGGACTTGTAGACAGGGATCTCGTAGCAGAATATCTGTCGGGTATTTTAACTTTTGTATGGGGACGTGTACGAATGTCCGCTGCACGCGCAACGCAGAATTTAGTGTCATCCGTCTCGTGCCCCACCCAACTACGCGACCGTGCAACCGAACTAAATGACTTCTTTAATGAAAAAAATAAAGAATTAATATGCTCGTGTTTATTTATAGTCCCACGCATAATAAAGCAGTGAAATTCTTTCTTTTCAGGCTTTGTTTGCATGTTTTGATGTGAAAAGAGTTATCTCACCGTGGTATGTGACGGTGATATACGAAATTTTAAACCGGTGTATGCTGATAAATTATTGTGTATGCCTACCATTGAAAATCAAAATATATAAGTCTAGCTAGAATCTATATTTACTACAACGTCAATATAGTTTCGTATCAGGGCGAGCATGATACAAAATGCAATACTGTTCTGAAATGACAACTAAAAAAAGAAAAATTATCCAATAGTTTTATTCGAAGTCAGGCTGTGAATAATGTTTTATCTCATTTTGATCGATTTTGTACGATCCCTATGAACCCTATGAAATGCGCTGTCTTTGACTTTATATCACACATTGACCGTTTTCAAATAATATACACATCTTGAATGAATAACAATCAAACAATAATCAAATTGGAAATCTTGTGAATCAGTTTCGACATATCATGTCCATGATCTGTCTGAACCATGCTTACCATTTTCCAGAATATAGTAGGAATTTTTTCATAGAGATTGCCTCTCAGTACAAAATGACATTTGCGTTTTCATTTACACGTTTCCAGTATTTTACGTTAACATTGAACTGTTTTATTGTCAGTGGCTCAATCCCGGAAATCGATAATGGTGGATAAAGGTTTTTCATGGTTGGCTATGTGACGAGTCCTTTAAAATAATTTAAACTTTCCCTAGGGACATATCGTCTATTATGCCTCGTTTTCACTAGAACAAAGGCGAGCTTTCTTTAGGCAGATCGCACTGTCCATACCCCTGATTGCTATATTTGCCATTAAAAATATCGATCTTTGGTTGGTTATCGCTCACTCGTCGATTGCGTCGGGGCCTGCAGGGTCGGCTTGGTCGCTTTGATTTAAAGTCCCCCACTGAAAATCAGTTATATAACTGAGTGGGTAGACTCTAAATAAAATTTATTTATTTATTATTATTTATTTAAATAAATATACAGGGATACGCTTTTAGCGAGTCATAAAAGATTCACTGAAGGTAATGGTGTGTTATTTAATTATTTATTTGTTTAATTAGTTGGATGTGTATTGATAATCTTTTTAAGTCCATTAATCTATATATAATTAGCTTTACTAGAGATATATAATTAAAATCAGCTCATAACAATATTTATCTTCAAATTAGTGAAATAATTGTACGCTTTCACAAATATTTAATGAAATTCTTCTTTATCCGTTAGTAAACAGATCGTCACATGATCACTCTCGTGACATTCATCAATCTGCGATTATTATCACTAACGCGCATTTGACTGGTTCAACTATAGGCCAACACGTTCCTAATGAGAAAATAATGTGACAGGTCGTAATTGGAACTTTATTACATTTCCGTAATAATTAAATTAATCTTGGCTTAACAGTTTTCCGAGCTTTATTGACGGGGTGTGCCCGCCTGCACGTGGATGTGAAATGATTGTTATTCAGTCAGGGATATTCGGCCCTCGGCGTTCTGTTCTCCTAAGCAAGGATGCAGGGTAGTTAATCCAATACGGCGAGCGTGCGGGGCATACATTTCTTTCAGCGGAATATACAATGTAACAGTGGGAGGTTTTCTTTTCCGTCTTTACCAGATGTCGTTGAAGTACGACGAGACATTAAACTGGTTATGGCTATTTCCATACTGACGCAAGTCTCTAATAGGTAATTCAAGTTGTTGTGAAAATAAACAAATAAACGAGTCAAACAAATCGAGTTATATACAGAAAATGAGTAAATTATCTCGAAAAATTTAAATTATTTTTAATGATATGGTTTCAATGAATGATATCATACCCAAGTTTATGACAAGTAAAGTGTGTGTTGTGTATTTTTAGATATCAACACAACACACAAGTATAATATACATTCTTTATGTGCAAAATGACCAAAACAGGACTCTTAGCTAGAAAGTATTAGTACTGTCTGCCCCCCCTCCCCCATTTAAAAAATGATACAAAAGTTGTAACATAAAATTATTCACTACAACACAAAAAAACAGTTGTAAATGTAACTTTGGACTTGATGACTAAAGTCCAGAAATGTTAAAATCATTGCTAATTGTAAGGTTGTGCCCTGAAACACTGTTGTATTTAATTGTTCTGGTCTTTCGAAGGCCCTTTTTCAATCATTTAGTGTTTTAAAAATATTTCTTTGAGTTTCGTGTTTAAAAAATCATACGTTTGTCAAAGCATTCACGAAGTTGATTAAATAAATTATAGCTCAGGTATGCATCAATTACGTAATCAGTGCAGCCTAGATTGACCGAAGAACGTACGTAGTAGTTCGGTTTGCATGCTAAAGCTCCTATATTCCAAATTCTGCATAAATCAATACATAAATAATAAATAATTTTAGTAAGTTATTGTCTGTAAAACACGTCTGATAACTTATCGTCACTCCGTCCTTATGATTGCGTCAAAGAGTTACAAGTTATTTCATCTAGCCATGCAACATTCATCCCCATTTCATCCCCGTTGTTCTAATATTCAGCTTGAACCCCTTCATCACACCGCGCCCAGCTCAACCCTTCTGATCGTGGCTTGAATAATAATGTTTGATACGATTAGCTAGATGACAAGCAAAATATGTCGCAACCAAATTTACAACTCGCCAAGCTGACGTTTTGCCCTGTGGACTTACTTCGTTCGTTCGCCCAAAGACACTAAATAATTCCGTACACTGCACGCACTAGAGTGACTTTAGGGTAGAATATTATTACTCGACTTAGATTAACAGAAGTTACGAGATTATTTGACATAAAATTAGATTTCACAGCGTTTAACTTCGTCTGCTGTGGCACGCCTGCATGCCTAGGACTTTGTAAACCAATCTTGCCGGCTGTGGCCCAGGACACTCCCTTTCATGGGGGAAAGAGGGGAGTTTGGTAGCACAAGAAAGTTTTCTCGAGAAATAGAAATAAAGTGCTTTAAAAGATGGTGTTGTAGTTTTATTTAATACATAGATTATAGTTATATTATGAGATTATAATATTATTTAAGACGTACAGACATGGTAAACAGTAACCAAGGAATAAAACCTATAGTAAAAATGTCGTTATAAAATCATCGTTTGCACACAGTTGATGTGCTAAAATTATGCAACAAAGTTGTTTTATATAGTTTAAGAAAAATACTTATTGAATTATTCCACCATTAATATCAACAGAGATGGATTATTTATTTCTGGATTTAATTTCCATATTATCAACAATGTAGTTCCACACAGATTGATTGATCTTTTGGATTCTCGTTTTAACGCACTCATCCATATAGTTATTTCCACTACAAGTAACATGAGCAATGGTGCCAAGATTTAATAGGAGAAACATAATCTCATGATCTCGTCAAAAAGTTAGTCGAGCGAAGTAAAGAAGTTACGAAATATTTTTTTAAACTGAGAGCAGCAAATAAAACTTGCAAAAGAATTCATTCATTCTTGGTATGTGAAAATCTACAAACATTAATTTTATTATTATCTATAAGATGTGTATTATACTTCTTCAATAGATGATCATAATAAAGCAATACAAAACTATACTACTCAAGTATAATACTATCAAGTAACAATAATATTGAACCAATATTTGTATTAGAGATGTTTCAAGACCGTTAGGGCTAATCCGACATTAACTTTACAGACCTTAAACTAACTTTATTTCGAGTCTTCGAATAAAATATACCAGAGACAAACTTCCTTCAGCGGCATTACGAAAACTCATCTTAAAGAAACTGTCCAAACATTGTAAAGTATGTCATGTTCTCATCGCTAATACCCTCACTGCATCGGTAGAAAGTAAACCAAACCAAAGTGCACATCTCGTCCATTAGTGCAGATTAGAGTAGAGCGCCACAGCACCCGGTCGCACGGTCCTATAGAAACCTCCTCGCTAGTCGTATTAAGTTGACGTCTCCCCCACAAAGCGCATTATCATGATGTACGGTCATAGCGCTGCTGCTAGTACAACGCCGTCCTAGATTTTGATTTGTTACCTATTTATTTTGTGACAAAATAAGAGGCTCTTACCTACCAACCAAAACAAACACCCATGCATTCGTCGTTTGCGCGAATATATAAACACACATAACAAAAACTTGTAGAAATACAGCCAAACCTTACACACTCAAAAGAAATGAGATCTTAAAAAGGGCCAAGCTTATCTCCCTTCCACATTTGCGCATTCTTAATTCATAAACGTACAGTGTCCCATAACAGCATCCTCGAAAAGCTTGGCAAAATAGAATTTGCAATTATTAATTTAAACGTAATAGTTCAACCAAGTTCTTTTTCTAATTAATTTAAACGTTATAACATGCAAATTTTATTTTGCCAAGCTTTTCGAGGATGCTGTTATGGGACACTGTACGTTTATGAATTAAGAATGCGCAAATGTGGAAG
The DNA here is from genome assembly GCA_024449915.1 of Sweltsa coloradensis. Lineage (NCBI taxonomy): Eukaryota > Metazoa > Arthropoda > Insecta > Plecoptera > Chloroperlidae > Sweltsa > Sweltsa coloradensis. The sequence continues at coordinate 174,931 of JAMZAV010000339.1, read as the reverse complement.
GGCAGATGAGCTTGGCCCTTTTTTAAGATCTCATTTCTTTTGAGTGTGTAAGGTTTGGCTGTATTTCTACAAGTTTTTGTTATGTGTGTGATCTCATTACTTTTTCAAGTTCCATTGTAAATTATTTGTTGAAATATAATAATTTTATCAAAGTTGATTTAATTTCTATGGTATTAGCAATAACAATAGACAATAGGATGTAAAATATCTAGACCCGGATTCATGTACATCCTGGGTATAGGTGATATAACCATGGTATAACGACGGTAAAAGGACTGGACCCCAATTCTTGAGTTCGTGGGAGATGAGTTGAAAACGCAATTTGAAAACGAAGTCGTTTTCTTTTTCGAAGAAATTGGTATTCTTGAACGGTATCGTAGAAAACGTCAGTGGTTGTGAGTTGAAAGAGTATTGCTGTTATTCACGTGGGGTACGGTTCACGAAATCCAGACACTTTAAAAAGATTTGCGTACCAAAGAGCTCGAAAACGTTCTATATTTATTCTAGATGGCAGTGCCTTCATAAACGCGGGCCAATCGAAAGACGAGTTGCATGAAATGATTTGATTGTTGCAATTATGTAAACAAACAGATGAGCACGCTAATATTCGACACCTCGCTTTGACATTGTGTGTAGCAGCAAGCTGACTTTGATCATGACTATAAATATGGCTAAAAAGAAAAGAATATGTGTATTATTTCCGAACATTTTGTAAATCCTAGGTGGACAATCATACTATTGGTTATCTGAATTAGGCTTTTAGTAATCAAAACTAGTTATTTGTGCGGGAAGTTTGTCAGAACAATTGGTTGTGCTGGTCTAGGGTTGGCTAGGCTTGTCAAACATGTAATGTAAGTATTTATTTATCTAGTCCTTTAGCCTAATGGAACTTTAGACCTACACTGTTGTATTATAAATAATTTTCTACATCTGGGCCTAGGCCAGGGACGGTTCCTGATTTGTTTTATGAGAGTATAATGACACCTTTTCTCGTTCCACACAAAGAAGAAAAATTTTTAATGTCCGCCATTTGTTTACGTATCGCACTTTCCCGCCTAACTCTGCTTGTACCGTCAACAAGTGTCAAGTAACTATGGTTACTTGTTGATTGTATGCCAAGTGTTTAAGGCTTATTTTAAAACCTTTATTTGGAAGCCTTCCAACAAACTTTTTCAACTTTTTTTTTCAAAAGAGGCTATATTTCTATAACCTTAATGTCCATGTAAAATATGAACATTGTAGTCCCACCCGTCTGGTCAGAATCGCGGGCCGACGTATTAGATGTTAGCAGTAGTAGGCAGTAGTAGGCAGTAGCAGTAGCTAACATCCTTAAAGTGATTTTGAGCATGTTTCAAGCCATTTTTTCACCAAGAAGGAATAATCGTACCCCAATAAAATTTGGCATGTGTTGTCAGGTACCTAAATCCCCTCGATTGTGATAGTTTTCAAGTTCACATCACGTTACATGACGGCTGGGTAACACCTCGAAATCACCCCAACTCTGCTTGGTGTATAAGGTGCTTGAGTGTGTAGCGCACCGCGGCTTGGCTGCGGCGCCCTAAAGCGGCCGTCACACGATCGAGAAAATCGCGCGAGTTGGCTCGCGCGAGTTTATTACCATCCTTGTCACACGACAGACAATGAAGGTAACAATAACGCCACCTATTGGTGTTCACTGGTCACGTGTTACGGTAGTGAGTTCTGATTGGCTCTCGCTACCTCGACTCGCTAGGAAGTTGAACAAGCTGGACATTTTTCGTGGAGCGCGAGCTCGCGCTCGCTGGCTCACCGTCTGACGGGGAGGCGGTGAGTTCCATGTAAATAAGTGCAGGCCTACTCCCAGAGAGTTACTCGCGCGAGCCAACTCGCGCGATTTTCTCAATCGTCTGACAGGCGCTTAACGGGCACCTTGATCTTCTTAGCAATTTTAGTTACACCAGTGCACGTGAATTGGGGAGAATGCTGACGCATTATCAATGTGTTATGTTTATTTGGGATTTGAAAATACACGTGGAAATCGTTGTAATTTTGGAAACAATGGGAAATCAAAATGGAGGGCGAATCTAACACACGATGGTGCTGCTTGTTTTGTGGTAGGGAGCGAAGTTTCTCTATGTGCATAACTTATTTATTAGTCCGTCTATACGTGTGTCGCGGTTCACGATAAAAATCGAAGGGAGCCTCCGATTCGAACACGTATTTTTTGTTGTTTTTGTTGGATGAAACAAAATGTTTTTGGCGACTCTCGAGTCAGAGGGCAGGTCTATAAACCCGGCACCTCCACCAAGGCTGGGAAATTTATTTTGCTTATCATTCTTAGCCTCTATTTTGTGGCCTGCCATATGCTCACATGCAATATTTGACAGTACTAATCCTCGATTATCCTATCTGAACGTGACCGGGCTGACCTCAGAGTATTTTATCCCATTCCCGGCTAGACCACCTACTTATTTTCTTTTACATTCGTTTTTTAAAAAAAGCAAAAATTACATCCTAGATTTTGATGTTCAAAGGACATTTTTCGATTCGAAATATTTGCCATTTTGTCTACTTTATTTATTTTGAAATTTGCATTTAAAAACAAATTTAAAACGTTCAAATAAATATTTATATATAATTATTATGATACACTATATTCTAACTTTGTTTTTCAATCGGAAACTTGTTGCATGAAGCTTGTGTCTGGAACATCGAGCTAATCAACATTTATCACCTCAGTCCCTTAATGAGCAATTCACAATTCTTTCAACGGAATTAATTATTTTTATCATCTACAAGCTTTGCTTCACTATGCTACTTGCGCAATCTTTCGGTGGGTATCCCTACTATACATATAACCCAGTTTAGAGATGAGCTTTAATAAGGAGGCTTAATACATTTTAAGCAATTCCAAGATAATCGTTGTCCCTGATAAAGGTAACAGTGTTGGTAGAGTTTACATATTTTGTTTAGTGGAGTTAATTCCCCAAACATACTAATTATATGAATTTGTGAGATGCGAGTAAAAAGTAACGTCTCCACTCACTTGAGGACCACATTAACCTTTCCATCCCTCACCACATTATATTTATAATAAATCATTAAAACCCACAAAACCCATAAAATTATTATGTAAAGAATTTAAAAACATAACTTTTTCGTAGATATTATATTTTATTTAAATCTTACTTATACCGATACAAAGATTACTTTTCACTACGTCTTTGAGGGTGTAGAGATATAAAAATAATGATTTCTCTGATTTCTGATGTCCCTCTAGAAGCCCCAAATTTAGTAAAACGTGGATAACGGAGATACAATCTAAACATATTATTGATAGTGTTGTTCTTTGCAGCTACCCCTAGCAAATCGTAAATAAAGAACTATGAACTAATATAAAGAAATTAGTTACCTTTAAGCCGGTTTAGAATGTTCCCGAAATAATAAATAAATACCAAACATAAATATATCCATCACCGTCCAAGTAAGAATCTCGAATATGTGATTTTTCAGCCCTGTTGGTCAAGGCCTCATGTTTAAATTCTCAGTGTAAAGATTTTTTACTATTTGTGTGACGCGTAAGTGGGTCTACGTCTAATCTGTCTCCTCTTTGCTTATACAGGCCCCTGACTTCTAGCTCAGGACCTGAGTGTCCGAGTGACACCACTTATCACGCCGATCTTCAAATCTCAAGTACGGATTTAAGAACTGTTGAAAAATAACATCTTGCAAAAAATCTAGTCTCAGACACCAAAAATCTCACGTTTTGCATTTGCAACACAAAGAATTTTAAAAATTCCCTTATTCAATCAGTTGTTCACTTGGACAGCAAATGTGACTTCATCCATCCTCTCACTAAGTAAAATAATTAATAAAATACCAATGTTTTACATAATTGCATGTATATGATTTAAGAATTCAAAAGTACATAATATATGTTTAATATAGATTAATAATTAAAATATTATGTGTCAAAAGATATTTCCGTTGAAATGCAAAAAGGAAATTGAAAAACAACTACAAGTTATACATTTCAGGCTTCATTTAAAATAAAGTAAATTAGTATATAAAATAAACCTACTCTAAGATGTGGCCTTAACGTTCCATTAAGTAGTTCAAGCCTCATTAGGTTTAGTGATTTATCCTGGCTTGTTTTGAGCCTTTTAAGCTTGTCGATCGTAACAGAGACGTATGATAATAAAGTCGCAAGTGTAAGTTGTAAGTAGCCTATGAAAAAAACAAAAATTCTTTATGTTGAAAAATTATCCAACCAAAAGTTTACAGACATTGAAACGAGAGAAAAATGTAAATGGTTAAAAATAATAAAAAAAAACAAATTCGAAACCAAACTGTATTTCCATGTACTTAAGAGCCTAATGCATAGACAGGTTTCAGGCGCAGCTGCAGAGGGTTAGAAATCAAATAACAAGCTCTACAATTATGATCAAATAATTATGGAAAAATTCAACTATACTCAAAAATAAATTTTGAACACATCGCATTTGTCTATTTTTTTCTTTGGTCTGTTATTGCTTTCGGAAAAAAATGATAACTTGGGAACTTGATGATGCACTTTACTGCATTGAAATAAGTTATATCCATGTTTCATGACAGCGACGTATTAATTTTACTATTTCGAACACTGTGGTGAAAGTTGATCTTATTTGATCCATAATTATGGATAATAATCGTTAAATTTCATCAGTAAAAGCTACACAAAAAGGCACAGAATTGCGCCTAAAATGGGGATTGATGGCTGCACGGAGTTCCACGTCTGTGCGTTAGGATCGTATGTACGAAAGACGATAACGGCAGCTCAGGCTATACGAACGCCTCGCCCAAGAAAATACGTAAACAGATGGACGACATTTTTAATTTTGTGTCTATGCGTAAAACGAGAAAAGTTGTCATTACGCTCATAAAACAAAACAGAAACCATCCCGGGCCTAGGCCCAGACGATGAAAATTATTTATAATACAACAGTGTAAGCTTCAAGTTACCTTAGGCTATATGACTAGAAATATGAATACAAACACATCACGTTTGACAACTCCTAGGCCTCTCCTAGCCAGCCCTAGGCCTGCACGACCGTACGTGTTCTGACACTCCCGCACAAATAACTAGTTTTGATTACAGAAAGCCTAATTGGATGAGCGTAGCGAGCGTAGCGAGCGGAAGCGAAGACTTCCATTTCACTACACTGGAGAAAAAAATCCGGAATGTTTTTTTTTTTTTTTTTTTTTTTTTTTTTTTTTTTCTTTCTGTTTTTTGTCTGTCTGTTAATACGATTTTCCCGGTTAAACCGATACTCCGATTGCGATGAAATTTTATGGAGGCCTTCGAAATCTCTGAACTAAGAACTGCCACGTTTTTGAGCGCAATCGAAAAATTATTTCTCATGAAAATCGCAATTTTACGATTTTTTTTCGATTTTTAAACAATTTCTTCGACTTTTAACACCTACATGCTTTATCCGATTGAAATGATTTAATCACAAAACCTTAATTTTAAGAATTAATATATTCGTGTAAAATTTGTGCGCAATCGAATAATTATTTCTTATGAAAATTTCAATATTACGATTTTTTTCCTTTTTTAAAATTACGATTAATTAAAAAAAAAAATTGATTTAATTTTTAAAAAAATTCAACAAAGTTCTGATTTTTTCTCAGAACAACAGAAAATCCGCAAAACACATGGCAGCTCAATTCACCAATTACGCTCATCCAACAACGCGGCGGGACTTAAGCGTTTTCCTAGTGTAGTTGAACAATAGTAGGGATGATAGTCCTAGGCTAAACAAAAATTTACGGAAACAATACCCTTTTTCTTTTTTGTTCAATGCTCTTTGTCATTAAATAAAAATGTTAAAAAAAGGCAGTGCAAATTTTCAGTGTTCATTTGATGATTTGCTGATTTAGATGGCGGTGGAATGCAGTGGGAAAGGTGGAAAATATAAATTGTTGTGTTTGTTGCTGCATTGGAAATTTTTTATTTTATTTTGATTTGATGGGCTACGAAGAACACTGGGTTATTTTTTAGTACGTGGCAGATGTGCAATGTAACTATGTAGTGTATGTATGTACGTAACTGTAATGTAAAAGTGATTTGAAAAACCACGTTCAAATCTGTTTTGAGATCACTCTATTCCAAAAATACGAATTTGATTTGCAAGTTTTTGTATTTTAAAATGTCTCAGTATATTCACAAGTATATTTTTATTGGGTAGCTGATTCTGCGTGTGCGCTCCCCATCCTTCTCGCGCTGCAGTCGTGACCTTTCGTCAGTCTCACAAAGGTCAATGTTGCTTTGCGAGACGATGATTACTGATTTATACATTCAACATTGTGGTATTCTTACCCATGCATGTATCTATACTCGGCATGCTTTTACTCCAAGATGAGAGTGGCGGGTATTTTTATTTTTTCAATTTGGTTACCATACTTTTGACCATTTTGTTGCATGTTTCGCCTTTTGGGGGCTAATGGCTATCAAATCAACATAAACTGTTTCACTGTTTAGAGTGAAACTTCATTAGCTATGCTATGCTTCTCCTAAAAATCAAACAAAATAGTAGTGGGGAATGTGGGACTATGTAAGTACTAAAAACACCTGGTTTAAATGTAGTGACAGCTAGCAGTGTATGTAAGCTACTTTTTTACAACATCTTTAAAAATTCTTGATAGGGATTGGTTCTATGCATCAATCGCTCAGGAGCGTCACCCTCAGTTTTTGGATGAGCGAAGCAAAGACCTTCAATTTCACTGACCCCCAAAAATATAGCTCGGGTGTTTGTTATTGTTTGTTTTTCTTGTCTGTTTGTGTAGCTAACAACCAGGCAAACGGCATAACCGATCTTGATGAAAATTGGAAGGGACCTTCGAAATCTCTAAACTTAGAGGTGTATTGTTTTTGGGCACAATAGAAGAAATATTTCTTATGAATATCGTACTTTTACGATTTTTTTTTCAATTTTTAGTGCGATATTTTCGTGACATTTGGTCCGATTCTGACCAAACGGGTAGTGGTACAACGTTCATATTTCACATGAACATTAAGGTTATGTTAATGTAGTACCTTTTGAAAGAAAAATTTGAAAAAGGTATCCAGAATTCCATAGAAATAAAGGTTTTAATGAGTTGTTTTAGGTTTATAACAACAATTAACAAGTAACAATAGAAACTTGACAACAATCACCTACAATGCATTCAAAAAGCACTTGCAAAGGAAAAGTGCAAACAAACGCAAAAAACGCAAACAAAAAACTTACAAAAATGATCATCCATCAACGCGGCGGGACTTTAGCGTTTTCCTAGTCTAATGTATTTGTGTTTAGTGCTGTACACCACAACATGTATTCAAAATTGTTTTTTGTAACACCAAACTTATTATTCTCCGAAAGCATGTAACTTATGTTTTTGTGTGTCATTGTTGGACTTTGAATAGCACTGGCATAATTATGATCCACCAATTTAAATCATAAATGCAAAATATTTTCAATTGAAATTATACTTGTGTACGCAATCTATTTAGTAATAATATTACATTGCTATTTTTTTTTTCGGTGTTCTTGTGTATATTACATCATCGTAAAGCTACATCCCGGATGAAATATACCGTATTTAGGTAGTGAGCCGCCCCTAGACAATTAAATTTTGCCGCCCCCCCCCCCCCATACCACCACCAAACCAACTCACTACTAAAAGGTTTAGGTAACGGTTTTAAATTTAAATTTTCTTCTATTCTGCAACAAAGTTGTCTGTCTCAGATGCTGCATGCAGCAGCTAGCACCACAGTAAAACACGCAAGAGTCTTACTTTACGAACCCTTTATCAGTCTTGTCTCGACCTCGGTCGAGTCAACATCGTGCGCGCTATGTCCTGCTAGTAAACCGTACAACAGTTCGCGAGTGAAACACTACGTGTGCTATCTTCCAGTGTATAACTTTCGTCATTTAAAACGTATTGAATAATGTATTTGTCTAATCAAGATCATTCGAGTTACCGCTCAAATATTAACAGTACCCCGAAACGCACGAATACCCTCAAATGTGAATTCGACAGAAACTTTCCTAGACCAACAGCTCTCGAAATTCATGACTGGATTTACCTTACTCTCAAAATTGACCAGTCCGATATATATGCCATACAACTTGACGGCTCAAAGCAAACCGTGTACATAAAAAGTTATAATGATCAGATGTGTTCCACTATTATTGACAATCACAATGGTTCGGCTAAGTTTTACCACGACAATGGAACCGTGAGTTCAGTCAAACTTGGTCACGCGGATTTAGGATTCCGTACGGTAAGAATATTTAATCTTCCAGTCGAAATGTCAAATGACCGTATCAAGCTCATTTTAGCGCGTTTGGGCAAAGTCTCCGAGGTCAAGGATGAGTTTTGGTCTCAAAACTATCGTTACTCAGTCAAGAATGGGATCAGATCAATGAAAATTGCCCTCTCGAAACACATCCCGTCATTCGAGTATATCGGCGGTCTACGTGCTCTTATCACCTATGATGGCCAGCCCAGAACGTGTTCGTACTGTAAACTCATCAGACCACTTACGGGCGGATTGCCGCTCCTCGTCGCGCTCCAATGTTCAATCTATCAACAATAACACAGACAACCCCAAATGACGAGCATCAACCCAGTAATAATAACACGCCACACATTGAGTCACAGTCACAGATAAATAAGCCTACTGCTCCGTACATTGACCCCTCGTCAACTCCAAACAACCAATTACAGTCGGGTTTTCTACAATAATAATTGACTCGTCACCAGCAGCCCAGCCTCCCCTTAAACCCGACAAAGACAATACTATGAGCATCACACCTGACACGCAATCTGCAGCCGAGTCTGATATGGAACTTTCAGCAAACAGTGACAGCGAGTCTACAAGTACAGACACCATTAAAGGTACCTTCTCAACGTCTATAACAACACCACGTAAAGGAGTAAAAAAATCAAAACCCAAAAATAAATTGACAAAATTATTAAAAGGAAACGATAAGGCAACCGTCCCCAAAACAAACTCCTCGATCTCCAATGAAACTAATATCGTAAGAAGCCCTTTAAATCCTGAAATTGATTTGAACTTTCAAAATCCCGCCAATCCCGCCTAAAGAAAACATCCAGTACAAGAAGAACACATCGCAATCGCCCTTGGAGCGACATTGTTGATGATGCAATCAACTCTACTTAATCAATATCAGTTGATTGATTCTATCTGCTACTGCATTCCCATGAACTTCAACATTGGATTTGTCAACTGTCACGGCTTCCCCCGTAAAAAGCCACTCATTGAAAACCTTTGTGTTTCGCAAAACCTTCACGTGTTGGGAATAGGAGAAACTTGGGCGAATACCCAACATAATATTTCACTTCCCGGATTCACGTCCTTTCGGCGAGACCGTCCATCACCCCCTGGACAACCACCTAGGGGAGGCGTTGCTCTGTTCTTCCACCCTCATATTCCTGCAATACAGATTACCCTGCCGATCCAGTTCCGCCATATTGAAACAATTCTTTGTTCTATTCGCTGTCCGATGGGCCCTGTGATAATAGCTGTACTGTATCTACCTCCGACGTCCCGCCTCGCCGATCTACTTGATTTCTTTAAATATCTCACATCGTTTCCGAACTTCATTCTCATGGGTGATTTAAACTCAAGGCATGTATCGTTCGGAGACATCAGTTCCAACACAAATGGCATCTTTCTCGCAGATCTTATCGTCGATCTTCCTATGTACCGGTGTAACAACATTAACCCAACGTTCATCGGCCCAATGGGATCGTCTATCCCGGATCATTTCCTTGTAAGCGAGAGGCTCTCAGGGAAGGTAGGAGATACTGTTATTGGCCCGTCCATCGCAAGCGACCACCTGCCGATAATCCTGTCAGGCGACATTCTTCCTCCTCCCCCTGCACGTGAACGTTACAAACTTATAAAGGACTTCAATCACGCTGATTGGGACCATATAGCATTAAGAACGACAATAATTCAGCACCTGCCAGAAACGCCCGATTTGTCCAATTGCATTGCGTTACGCAACTACGCTGACGTCCTAGTAGATACTCTCAAGCAAGCCGCCGCTCTCGCCGTTCCAGTAAAAACTGTAGGGCACCTATCGACCCTCACTGCCACCAGATATCGTTAACCTCATCCGCATAAAGAGAAGAATCTACAATCAATTTAAAGCAACCCGTGACCCAACCAGAAAAACTGAATGGAAACCGTCTTTCTGCTATAGTACGTAGAAAAATTATTAATTACCGCGAACTACAATGGACGGCTGTATGCGAGTCCTTAAACTACAAAGACGGGAGTAAATTCTGGCACAAATTTAAATGCCTCACGGGTCAGAAATCTCGTAAAATATCTCCTCTCGTCATCAACGGCGATGTGTTCTCTACTCCGGAAAATAAGGCGAGAGAGTTCGCATCCTCTCTTGAATCAGTTCATCGCTTCCCTACCGATCCTCACTTTGACAATAACTTCTGTGCAAAAATCGAGAGACTTCTTTCCAAACACGAACCTCATTTGTCCTCTCATGATCCAATTCCCATCCAAGACATCACTTATCCCGAGTTAGTTGAGGAAATTACTCCTGACGAAGTTTCAGCAGCAATTTTCAAAGGCCGCAACTCTACGCCTGGAGACGACGGAATCACAAGAACATGCTACGTCAAGCTCCTCCTCAGTTCATCCCCTCACCTATCCTCCTTGTTCACCGGGTGCCTCAATCTCGGATACATTCCTCCTCATTTGAAATCAGCCACCGTCGTCATGATAGCCAAGAAAAACCAACCGCCTGACCAACTTAGCAGCTACCGGCCCGATAAGTCTACTGAACGTTATCGGCAAAATACTCGAAAGAATAATCCAATCCCGTCTCGCCCGTTTCGCCGAGAACAATAACATAATCCCCGAATCACAATCCGGGTTTAGAACGGGTCGTTCAACTACTGACCCTCTGATCCGGCTGATTACTGAAGTATCATCGGCGCTCAACGAAGGGAATGCGTCCTCGCTGCTTCCTAGACATTTCCCGTGCATTTGACCGAGTGTGGCATAGTGGCCTCTGTTTTAAATTACTTAAAATGCAAATCCCTCTCACGATGGTCCGATTTATCAAGGCTTTTCTATCCGACCGTAGTGCGCGAGTTAAAATTCAAGACCATCTATCTCGACCTATAACCCCTGCTGCAGGTGTTCCCCAAGGATCCTGCCTGTCACCCCTGCTATATTTGCTTTACTGTCACGATATCCCAAACCCTCTTGATAAAAAACTATTTTTGGCTCTATTTGCTGACGACACAGCTTATTGGTGCGTCGGTCGGACCGCCAGAGAAGTATTCCGAAGGCTACAACGCCAAATCAAAGCTCTTGAAAATTGGATGCGCAGATGGCGCATTCTACCAAACGCCCTGAAGACCCAACTAATACTGTTCCGACACCGTAATAAAACACAAAAAACTTCTCAAGACTCTCATAGGCTCAGCATCACCCTATGGAATAAATCCGTTTTCACCACCCGCACAGCAAAATACCTCGGTATTACGTTCTCTGACACACTGCACTGGCGAGCCCATAGTCGCGATGTCATCTGCCGTGCCCGCATCCGGATGAACCTGCTGATCAGACTTCGAGGACGCCTTAAGGGGTGTGACTTCCAAACACTCCGTTTTACTTACGCCGCCTTCATCAGACCGCTTTTTGAGTATGCAGCGCCAGCTCTCTACCCGGTCCTTGGGGCCGCTTCCTGCGGCTATATGTCGCTTGAACGCAGAATCTTAAGACGAATCTCAGGGTTACACCCTTGGACAGACAATGACCTAGTTTACTGTGCTACCGGTATGGAAAAGCTGAGCAATCGAAATTTGGGAAAAACTATGTGCAAAAATATTGTTCACGACTGCTACACAATAACCGAGTGGAACTAATCAATTTCCTTTCCATTCCTAGAGCTCCACCAAGGAAACCGAAATTCAAATACACCCTTCCCATCCTTCTCTCCCCTTAATTATCTCTCAGCCTTAATCTAGTATGTCACCTATTCCCCTTTCTCCCCTAACTTCCTTTATAAATTATCACTTTTGTACACCTTGTCAAAATGACCATACTGTTTTTGTTTGTTTTTACTTATTATGTTAGCTTTACAAATTATGTTCTCCGTTATGTCTGAATGACAACTTGTTTTCTATATTATGTATTTGTTTTCTTGCAACTTATGTGTGTTGTTTGTTGTACCATTGTGACAGGCTAAAGAGGGAATTGTGCCCTACAATGGCCTTCTCGCCTAGCGGCGAGAAATATCATTTAAATAAATAATGAACCCTTTTATTACGGGATCGGGATAAGAGACTTAATAAATAAATAAATAAATAAATAAATATTCGTATTTAGAGTCTACCCACTCAGTCATATAACTGATTTTCAGTGGGGAACAGTAAACCAAAGCGACCAAGCCAACCATGTAGGCCCCGACTAATGCTATAGCTGTACGAAGGACCGATCGCCGAAGGCGAAATTTTTGCAAATTTTCAACTTTAAAAAGCTCCAAAACACGTTTTAAAATCTAAAATTACATAATACGATATAATAAAAACAAAACAAATAATAAAATAATTAAACTAACATTGTTGAATTTGTTTCGCTCTTGTGCCGCCCCCCCAAGGGCTGCCGCCCCTGGACCCGTGCCTAGTTGGCCTAGGTACAAAGACGCCCCTGAAGTTGCCGCAAACCTCAATACCATGATCGGGGCAAAGAAAGACGTAAAGAACTGTAATCCCAAAGTGTTCCTTTGTTTAGCGCTATCAAATGGTTTGAAAATATATTTTTAATTCTGGGCCCGGGGTAGAATTGGCCCAGAGCATGGCTCTGCTTATCGTAAAAGGCGATTCAAGAGAAAAAGTCCACCTCGCAAAACATCAGCTAGAAAGAGCGGAGTATCTTACTCCCCGAAAACTAGAGGCGAGCTCTGGCAATCGTCGTCGGGGACCTTGCCCCCTTCCCTTGACGACCCCCTGGCGACGATGACAATGACACAACGAACGATGACAAAGACGATGACGACCGCGACGTGAGAAACCCCCTTTCCTCCCCTTACCCGTGGCTGGTTCTGACCAGCATGGGCCCCTCCTCCCCCACCCCCCTTAGGCAAGAGTGGTGCATTATGACCTAACGGTTGACGCGTCCTTAATCTAAATAAATAAACAAGTACACAATTATCTACGTTACAACTTCTGTGATTATCTATGGGCTCAACACGACTATGGAATGCGGAATGCGAGAAGGCCTTCGCCATTAGAGTAATTTGCACCGGAAAGTCATAAAAATTGTTTCCGTCATAAATTAAGAGTGAACAATAATAATGGGATGAGTAAAAAAAGTAAAAAATGTTTTATAAAAAAGGCGACCTCTCGCATTCAAAACAAGCGTGCTGACCAGTGAGCCAACACGACTACGGTGAGCGGGCGGTCTCCAGTGATACTTATGCAGATGCACGCTAACTTGAGACGAGCGTAAAACATTTGTCATTACAATTAGGGCACTTTCAATAGTTTTAAAACCTTCTGCCGATATTTCTACAGTGTAATTTACGTCTCTATACATGAGATGTACATTATAATTGGATGAGCGTAGCGAGCGTAGCGTGCGAAGCGAAGATTTCATTTCACTACACTGGAGAAAAAAATCCAGAATGTTTTCCTTTTTTTTTCTTTTTTTTTCTATTTGTATTTTTGTGTCTGTTAGCACGATTCCGGCTAAACCGATACTCCAATTGCGATGAAATTTTCTGGAGACTTTCGAAATCTTTGAACTAAGAACTGCCACGTTTTTGAACGCAATCGAAAAATTATTTCTCATGAAATCGCAATTTACGATTTTTTTCGATTTTTTAAATTACGATTAATTGTAAAAATTAAAAAATTTAAAGTTAAATAATTTTAAAAATAAACTTCAATGAAGTTATGATTTTTTCTCAGAACAACAGAAAATCCGCATAACACATGGCAGCTCAATGCTCCAATTACGCTCATCCAACAACGCGGTGGGACTTAAGCGTTTTCCTGGATGTGGCAGTCAGTCGCATAAAATCATCCAACTCGCCACCAAATAATATCTCGTGGTTTGAGATCGTGGCTGGCAATGCGGGTAGCCTAGGACCCTAGGGAGAAGACGCAACTGTATTGACAGAGCTACCGATAGCGGACGATTTAGTTTAGGTAGTCACCGCAAAATTTGAAAGCGCTCGGCCCTGCTTTCGACTCTTAATGTAGAGCGTAAGAAATAAATTGACTAAACCAAAACCAGACTCAGTTGTTAAATAAGTCGAAACAACTATCGTGTTTCCATGTTTTATTCAACGCATTTCGAGCGTACGGATTTCCTTAAGTGGAGTAGATTACTCGTTTGCAAATAAGAGATGGAACGCGCCACAAAGTTTTTGTGAAAACTCGCTACCTTTTGTGAAGGAGTATGACGAAAACAAGAAAGAAGGAAACAAAAGGCGTATACTTCACGCGCAAAAAAACAACACACAAAATGTCCATTTCAATGAATACTACTTTATATACAAAAGAAATGGTTGTTGGGTACGCGCATGAAAATGATGCTTTCTGTAAAATTAAAACGGTCTGAAATGTTTCTGAATGGCGGTAGCTTCGTCAGGCAAACACGCGGTTGAGTCTCGCTTTATTTTAAAGAGGTAACAGAAAAACAATATTTTGCTTTTCTCGTTACTCTCATTTGTGAGATTAGTTTCTTGTTGCGTTTTATCTATTCGGTTAACAATGCATTGCATGTTGGGGAAACAAAAGCAATGGTAAACACAAAGATATTCTGAAAGCAACCAGCATTTGAAATTAATTTGAATCCACCACTTCAAAATCTCCAAGGAAAAACTCAATTGTGTCCTCCTAATGAATTCATTACTTAATACTATGCTGAACGCTAATGACAAGTTTTAAGTATTAAAAACTTTCCAGTTTAAAGCTCTACTTAGTACTTACAAGCTTTTTGTAAAGAATGAATAACACTGAAGTTTCAACCGTGACGCCAACGGGGACAATGTACACAAAAAAGAACATGATGCGGTTACGCTACCTGCTTTATGTCTTGTATCTATTAATGAGGTGTTTGCCACAAAAATAAGTAAAAACATACTAAATTTGTTCAACGACACAATAATATGTCTCGTTATGCTTACACTGAGATCCCTCGAGAACAAATTGTTAGTACAAAGTAGAACTTGTAACGTTAATTAAAATTTAGAAATATAAATTAACTTCGTTTCATTTAAACACTTTTCTAAACCATTAAACTAACAAATTATTTAATAATGTCACTTGAATGAAAACTTTCCGAAACACAATAAGCCCTTAAAAGTGAATTAAGTTATTAATTCGGAGTTCTTATTAATAAGGGCACAAGGCAGTTTAGTGTTAGTCTGAATATTTCATTCAGAATTAAGACTATGAAAATTATTAATGCAATTAAAGTAAAAAAATTATGGCTTATACAGCGGTATTATTTTTTTATCATAAAGCATCTTATTAAACTATGCATGTCTCTCTGAAACCAAAACCCAATCTTTTATTTTTATTATATATATTTTTTATTTATATTTTTATTAAGATTACATTTATAATTCATGAGGTCATGGCTTCGATTCTCACCACCGGCAAACCTGACTGGAAGTTTTCCCAAGATTTCATTCAGCCGTTAATGTGAATTTAAGGTATTGAGTTGTCTGAAACAGACTTTGGACAATCCCTTCACAACTACCCTAAGATTATTGCCTAATTACTGGAGAGGATCACATCAAGATAAACTGATGTGTAGGCCAACTCTACAGCGACCTGTCGAAAAACGCATTACGTATGTGTAGAGAGAGATACATGTTTGCATGGCTGTGGTGTGTGGTCCTACGTGGCGATGCGTGTAGATCAGTACCCCACGCTCACACGCACTTGTGCTGAATTCATTGATATGGATACAGCAACATAGCCACCTGTCGCGTTCAGAATACTAAGAAGCGCCTGCAGATTTCAGAATCCTGCACAAAATGCTTTCAAGTTTTAACCGCAAAGAAAAATTATTAAAAGTGAGTGCAAGTACATGGAATATCTGGATATGGAAAATGTTCCCCTCTAAAAGCATTGAATAACTTAAGAGCTACAGTTCCCTGTGTGCGAGGTATGCTCACGGTAACATCAGTGCTTTAGGTTGAAGATGTAGAGGTTTTTCCCCTTGCTTTGATCTTTGGATCCATCAGAGGTGGCGGAATGAGATATACGGCACGCTTTTGTAGAAAAATGTCTTGTAAAAAAGAAAATGTCTAAGTGGGGGGGGGGGGGGGGGGGGGGTATGAGCAAAACACTAATACGAAGAGAAAATGATGTTGAAACTCAAATGCAACGTTTTGTCGGCGGTTGCGACGGTGCTCGGCTAAAATGAATGTGAATTGAGGTGGAAATGCAAGGGAAGAGTTGATTGCAAGACTCCGAAGTGGGTCGAGTGTACTGTACATATTGCCTGAAATGAAGAGGCCAGATTACATTGTTTGGACGACGTAGATGTGAAATTGAAGACGATACAAGACAAGATTACTTTAAGTTTGGAGTCATATCGTTGCCCTCGAACTTAAAAGTTAGTTACTGGTTGTGCACATTTTGTTCCGTTCAGAATTATCAATTGCATAAGATACCTTGATGATTTGCATTAATATGAGTAAAACTTAATTAATTTTTCAAACAAAGTTTTGCCCTTTTATCAAAGTTTCCTTAAAATAGAGAATAACACCTAAAATACATTTACATTAACATTTGAACTAAAACTGATTACGAATTTTGAAAATTCCAATCAAGTGGGATTTATAAAGTACATAATAAAAATAAAAATATTGATTAATGCTTGTTACTTCTTGCTTTGGCCGTATAAGTGACTTCTAAAAATTTAAATTGATATGTTCAAAAATGCAAGAAGCACCATCAAAAATCAAGTCATTTATAAAACTTGCATTAATAGTTTAAAACGTTTGCAAAATTTTACAAAAAAACGTAATGTGTTGTTCCTTTTGCTCCTTTTGAGAACCTAATAACCTCAAATTAACTTGATTTAAAGTTTTCTTAAGAGTAAACATAATAAAATTTGTATGATTATGCATAATAGTGATTTGAATGATATTTAATAAAATGTCTACTAAAATGTAAAAACATAAGACTGTTTCAAGACGTGCGAACACCTTGCGAATAAGCCAATACCAATCATGCGTCAAGCTAGTCTCGTTACAACAGTTAGTCTACTTGAGTGATTTCTCCTAAACCCCTCATTTTCTCCCACTACAACCCAAAACATTTTAAGTCTTCATTGAGGAACCATCCCTACAAATGATTAACGAAGGATAGGTATAACCCAATAAAATGGATTCCAGTTAACGTGGAGAAACAAATGCAAGTTTCCAGTAACTACACAAGCAAATTCCTGCATAGTTTCCACCAACGATCCCCGCTTTCTCTGAACTTCCTCACTCATCCAATAAACCCGGTCGTGACGTCCCATCAAGTGCATAGCACACTTCAGAAGTTGATGCCGGTATCATTAGTTATTACGCCACTCGCGTGTGTGTTTACCAGCTGAATATTCACACACCGGCTGCCGTGCATGAATTATTCACATCAACTGTCGGGAATACTTAAAACGCTCCTGTAGGATGTCACATAATGTTACAGATTGCATTAATTGTATTGCATTTGCAAGTGGTGCAGTTTGATAGGTACTTTGTAATTTGCATACGTCTTATAAGCCCGTCTCGTCTACGTGCTTCAGCAGTCATGTTTATTGAGGAATATTTTAATGTCTACCTTTGATATTTCTCAGCATTGATAGTAGAATGAATAAAATTCGATACACTACACTGAAAATCAAGTATGTGACTGAGTGGGTAGACTCTAATACATTTTTAATTATTATTTATTTGTTATTATTTTGTATTATTTTGTATTATTTGTTTGTTTATATATTCATTTGTACCTGTCATCTATCAAATTGGAACGAATTAAAAGTTAATACTGACGTCCATGTTTCTTCCCGGTATTATCATCTTCCAAATAAGTATCATGCTAAAGTAATCTTTAGAGCGCGCGCAAGCTACCCTTATTGATTTGTGAATTATTTCATTCAGATTGATTAGAGTAGACACATACTAGGAGTATAACTTATAATGATAGAATTCCAGACATTCTACATGCAATATTATATTAAAATTACCTTTACATATGCGGAACAAAAGTTTCAATAGAGTGCAAATAAATAGTTATCAACGATTGGCTGTGAATACAACTGTCAATAACTTGAAAAAAAATCCCTTGGTAATAACTCTCATTAAACAATTTAACTTGATAATTTATCCCTGTATTCCTGCAGGATAAGGGGATGGTAGTATTCTGGTGAGCATGCGACAACCCTAATGGTTTGCAGCGGGTCTTTGCTCGTAAAATGGTATCAGCAATAAGCTCCTAATAAGTTTTCCAATCACTTCCGCTAAACGTTACTAAATTTATAATGGGAAATTTGCCAAAGGGTATCTTGTATAACCTCATAATTAACCGGTACAGTCATGACACGATAAAAACATAAAGCGGCAGAGACAATTTAAGACTTTAAAGTTATGCGGTGACACAGTTAACGTATTATGGTTTTACAGCGTGGTTATCTAGAAAATTGTTCATCAGGTGATATTAGTGGTGTGTAGATTCCAGAAATTTCGGATTGGGTCGGGTATTTCGGGGCTGACGCGATAGTCAAAAAAGGGTACTCGATTACCGTGTAACCAACAAATATTTTGGGTTGATGGTGGAGGTGCCGGTCCAGGATTTCCTTACATTATTGGTGGAGGTGCCGGTTCACACAATTACTATTATTTTATAGCTTATTTACAAAATGCGCTATTCTTAAAAAAAAAAGACAATACAAAGTAAATTAGGAGAAAATCTAAGTGTAAGATTCGTCACAAATAAAATTCAATATCCATCTTTACTTGCAGTATTATAACGGCCACATTTTCCATACCCGACTCGAAAACCCGAAGCAATTTCGTACCCGAACCCGAAACTGACCCGACTGACGAAACCTCTAACAGCACAGACCAAAGTAAGATAATAAACACATAAGCCATTTTATTTATATTGATATTGGTATCACCATCAATCAAACGATATCTTTGGCTCCAGAAAATGCTTTATGAAAACAAATAATATATAAAATATTATTATATATGAGTAATATGACAATAAGTAAAAGAAATGTATAATTGTACAACATAACTTCTATCGAATTTTAGCCTACTACTACCAATTATTTGAATACAGTGGGTGGGTTAAAAAAATATGCAGTATATACCCTTATTAAATACGTCAATCGAAGCACCATTTAAACCACATTTCTTCGTAAACGAAATTCAATCCATTCTCTTCTGTAAAACACTGGTGACTCCTGACCTATTGGCTTGAACCAAAACATTGGCCGAGCATTCTCAATTAAGAGCGCACAGGCGAACAAAGATCCCGAGCTAGACACAGATGAATCCCAAGGGTTTCGATTCAGAACTATACCTTAAATATTTCATTCAGTCATGAATTTTTCAACCGTTAAAGCGACTGTATTTACACTTCCGAGCGTAAGGATTACTTCCACAGTCAACAACGGTAAATTCTCAAATGGCATAAACTTGAAGTTATGTTTGGAATTCTTACGCTTGGCAGTGCTGGCGATAGGAAGTGAGATGTTTGCGTTTTTGTCACCTTACTTATAAACTATGATATAACATATTGTACGTTCCTCATTAGAAGACAAAGATTCTCAGCCCTTCACGTGAATGACAGTCACATAAATTCTATGAGAGCGTCCTAATAATATCACCATATTTGCAGGAAAAACATTTTAACAGTGATGGTAATCGTGACAATGTGATGTTTTCCATTAACTCTACACAATATTTATGAGTGTTTTAAAACCGATGTGAGTGACTTTTGGCTTTACTTTTCATCGTAGGGTAAACATTTTTAAACCAATTTAAATACCGTTTTTTTTTTTTTTTTCATTTATCAAAATAACAAAATTATAAAAAATTAAGCTCGGAAAACATCTCCCAATGACATGTATAAGGGGTATTGTAATGTGTCATACTGACTGCATGTACTCGTTTTATGTATATACCTTGAGATATTATTTATAACTTGATTAAAAATGTTTACCATCAAGAAAATCTAGAATTCAGAATGTAATAAACTCACAAGATTCTGATTTTTCGTTTTTTATTCAAAGAGTATACATTTAACATTTCGCCACAACATTGTTAATTTCTCTAAGGAAAGACCCATGCAAAGTTGAGTTTCTATTGTTATAATGATATGCTTCCCTTATACGCGTTCCACGCTCAAACTTTCTATCCCATTCCATAGATAAACACATAAGGAACACTCAAGACATTGTGTTATCAATAATTCACCCTGTTCGAAATGTTCTTGTTTATCTTTAGTCGGCGGTGATTGGCGTGTTTGGTCCGCGTGCCTGCCCGAGAGAGACGCCGCGACGCCTGCTAGCGTGACAGGGAGGCGTTAACCTCGTTCCGACGACGCTAGGCCCTTTGTCGAGAGCAATGAAGCTGGGAGTCAAGAAGCAGGAGAATATATACGTGAGTTATTACATCCACAGTATCCAATGGAACGGAGTGAATAAAAATAAAAATGATTGATGCCGTTGTGAGACAATGAGACATGATAAAAATGAAGGAGTGTGTTTGTTTTTCGAGTTTATTTGTTTCGAGAATCTATTCCAGAAATACAAATAAAAGTTTTCGATTTGTCTTGATAATTGAATAAACTTACATTGAGTGAGTCGATTTGAATAAATTTGACATGCCAAATACCGTGTTGTATTGCAATTGTATTTATTGTTTATACGGATGGATCGTAATATTTGATTGTTTTGTATATAAGTTGTAAAATTGTTTGTATTGCGAATTTATTATATTCTTTATAAATAGAAAAGGATGGTAACTCATAAATAGTTCAATAAAAGAAACCCTTAGTCCAAAAATGATCCTTTATCAATTCACATTTCCTACAGCATGTATGTTACATAATTTTAGCAGAGTTTAAAAATTAAGATCTAAAACCCTTTCCGTTAAAAGATATTAAAGTCAATTCAAATAATCTAATTCGGTTGGTTACCTGATGAGAACACGATTTACGAAATAAACGGGCTTTGAAATTGGAAATTGAGAAATAATTCCACGATATAGTGTGTTTAATATTATTCAGATATGAAACTTGCCACCACGTTCTTATTCTTTGTATTGTTGTTATTCACGTTACGAACTACCACAATAATTGTATAGTATATCAGCATTCGTACCAACAGAATATGTAGCTAAAGCGTAACACGCGATATTCTGATTCGAAACGTAACGAGATCGTAACCCTCCACTGAAAACCCTAACCGATCTTTTTTCAGGGTTTGTTTTAGTCATTAATGTGAAAACAAGTGAGTGAGTTTTCTCTTAAACGTCTCTATAATATTCCTTTACAAATTACTACCTATATTATAAGATTCGAAATATCCCAACTTCAAAATACTTAGTTAATACCCTGATCCGTTTTCCTACGAGAAACCTCTAATTGTTTGATCGCCATTCGTTTCAGAAAAGCTTTATCTAAATGTTTCAGTTTGTTTTAAATTTGGGCCATCTCCTTTATTTTTCATAACATAAGAATTCCGTATAACCTATTTTATACTGACGATGTTTGGTTGTACAGTCCTTCGTTTCTCATCCAGGGAAGCTCAAATACTGATACTAAACTTCATTGGGATTTTAGTAAACTAGACACAAGACGTCTAACCGTTTTCTCTAAATAGAATTGAAACACAAAAACCGAAGAATAAAAGTCGAAATAAAACTAAAAAGTAAACTAGCAATTTAGTAAACTATATAGAACGTGCAGCAATGTCCACTGTTCAAGCATCTAAGGCAACGTCAAGTTAATACAAGTTAGTCGCCCCGAGCGCAAAGGTCCCCATGGTTGCTACGTAATTGGTTAATGCACGTGATTTCCTATATAGAAATTCAATTCATTAGCAGCCAAGGGCGGGCGTAAGCTAATGGACAAAGCTGAGGTTTCATGGGCCGTTACAGCAACGAAATGCGTTCTACTAAACATCAGACCAAAACAAAAAAATATTGTAAGATAGAAAGAAAAATGTTATGTTGTTGTGGGCCCGAAGTAAATTTGGTCCCATAGCTGGAAAACAACATATTATATATCAATATAAATAATAAAGCCAATAGGAATGTAAGATAAGATAAACGTTGAAGCCGTAAAAAATGAGAAACCCTACAACAAAATAACTAAAATAATTTTAAAATGTTGTTTACGTTTTCTATGTGTAAATCACTTGTGTTCATAAACAAACAACTGCATGCTCATGAAGATGGAGAATCTTTTCTCCCAAGCCCAGCTGCATTTTAGACCAAACTAAGTACAGACATGTTTGTGCGGAAATGTTAGTATCGTCATGGGGTGATAACGAAACACCAACCCACCCGTTGCGTATATGTCACTATTAGAAAATGAAACAAAAACCATGACGGAAAGTCATTAATGTGTCATTCTGGTGAACCGAGTTTAGAAGTCAATTTTACAACGTGCCAATAACTATTATTCCTGTGATAATGTCATTTCCAGCCATCTGATTGTTGGTTGCCGTGGTTAAGACAAATAATATTATATTACGTCAACAATTTAATTCTAGGCCTTGATTCCCGTCCAGATTATTAATTTTAATGCCGTAAGTAAGGTAGAGTATCCTTTCGTTTGTCAATAACAGAGAGTCTGGAAGTTACACCCCTACCCAAAACGTATTACAAATCATTATCTTCATTTCTACTTATCTGAAAAGTGGAAAAGTGAAAACCTGCCCTATACGAACAATAGGCGACCTTATTTCCCAAGTATTTCACTTCTGGTCTACTTCATATTTCTAATGACCTTTCCACCCACGTTATCTGACATTTTCCAAGCTGTTGAACTTGGGTTCATATTGCAGAGTCTATCGATCACTCCGCCTACACGCCAATTGTTCCTGAAGCAACAAATAACATTTTAAGAGGAAGGTATAGGCTCTAGTTTGCTACTTCATCGGGCGTGTTATTGACAAAGCAATCCTTTTATCATCGATAATCTTGAAGTAGCCTTTCTTGACCCCTCTTGTTTTGTCAACTGAAGCAAGCTTGAACCGTCCAGACATCGAGAAACAAAAGACTGCGAAAGCTCACTCAAGAGAAAGCAAGATTCAACAAGTACAGTCCGCGGCATAACTTTTTCGAGAGCGAGGGCGAAAATAAAATCTTTGTCTTCAAATATTGTGATACGAGTCTAGTCCATCCAACTAGAGTTTTAACTTTTAATGTAGGGTGCATCTTCAAATAACGTCATTAAAATAAATATATTTCAAGCTGCTTATGGTTAAATGTCTTAAGGATATATAGGTGTGCGGGTACCCGAAATTTTGGGTCGGGTCGAGTAATTCGAGGCCTACCCGATAGTCAAAAAAGGTACCCGGTTTTTGGGTAATAAAATAAATATTTTTTGGAGATGGTGGAGGTGCCGGTCCAGGATTTACGAATTTTGTTGGTGGAGGTGCCGGTCCAGACAGTTTTTATCATGCAACATGCCCATACAATAAAAATACAGACAATAGAAAATGAATTGGGAGAAACTCGTAATGAAAGACTGTTCAAATTTGTAAAAAAAAAATGAAAAATGATATTGAATATCATTTATACTATCTAATAATCCATTTTTCAAGTATAACAGCAGTATTTTCCCAACACGACCTGACCCGAAAAACCTCTACCCGCACATTACTATAACAATATCGTTGATATCGTTGATATTTACATTGTAATATAAATTGTCAAAATATTATTCACATTTTGAGACATATAAATAGTCTTGATAACACTATCGGTACTTACCGGCCACCCATGTTTTCTCGCACTACTAAAGGAGAAATATAGTATTCGAGTGAGATTATTGAAACTAGCCGACCCAAGTGTAGAATTGTAATGTTTAATATTTCCGAAAACAATGTCGCAACTTTCTTTGCCATCATCAATAAATTTACGAAAAAAGTAGTTTCTGTATTTCCATTTCTTTGTTCTGTATTCTTGTTTCACTTGTGGTACTTAACCTCAAAGTTCAGCAGAGAAGTAATAAAATGCACCGAGGACGTGGCAATGTTTCCAACACTCATTTCTAGACACAAATCTCCCCTCGATTTACTTCAAGTCTGTAATTTATCTTTAGCAAAATCCTAGACGGTGTAATGGTACCACTCTTCACTGTCAACGTTTATCGCCAAGACGATCGTCATTTGTTGACGTCACCACCTAGTTTGCATTTTACTGGCCAACGCTAGTATCCCTTATCTTCACAAAGTATTTCAAGTCTGAGATCTTGTAAAGGAATAGGTCAAATAATAGGTATATCATGTCGGGGTGTTTAGGCAATTGCACACGAGTTTTTAGTTTATGCTCCAAGACAAAACGCCCTTAATAGTTTCGACCTTGCACATAACCAGTGTCGTGTTGTTAAAGCATGCGCAAAATGTAAAGCACGATTTGTCAAGCTCATGTTTGCTATAGTATTGCACATTTACTTGATTTCCAAGGGAACAGACAAAGAAAAAAAAGATCTACCATACCACGGATTAAGCAATGAATTGTATATATTATTTTGAGTAATATGTAGACATACGATACAATATATTGATACGTGTAAACGTACTGAGAGGATGTAGCAAACAACAGTGTTTATGTTGATTCGTTATTATAAATTTAAGGCGTACTAATTGTTATAACAAAAATGTAAACCATCTTACACAAAAATTGGACCCACACACCGTGGAATGCTAACTAGCACGGAAAAAATTCATAATATAATACGTTCACTTATTTTATTAGCGTACACATGACCACTTGCAGAATCCTGTTAATAACCTTAAAACCTTACAAGAACAGTGCGTTTTTTAATGGTCTATCGCTACTCAGATCATATTCAATGTAAGAAAGCTGACTACCTATGTTTGTCGCTCCATACATGCTTTCATTTTTTACTTGTTGGTTAAAAATGTTATTGCTTTTTGGTTATAATAATTAAAATATGATATTTGACACGATGGAGATAAATAATTACAAAAAGTCTAGCCTTTTTGGTGATTTGATTCACGCCCCTAGGTTACATGCAATCGGTCTGTTTGATTAGTTTTAATAAACTAATTCAAAACGTTATTTACAATTGCATTATTTTCGTTACAATTTGAGAATAATTTTTTCATATATAAATTCAAGATAAAATATATTAAATCGAAAATGAAATGAAATCCAATCTACATACAAATTATTATTTAAATATAAAATCAACTGCACAAACAAAACTGTAACTCTAAAGGGAGTCAATGGGAATGGTGGGAATGGTGTTAACCAAAAGACGGGCATACAATATTATTCTGCTCTACTTAATTTATGCTGTAAAGTGTATAGAATGGCAAGACGAATACCAAACTAACTGGTTTAGAGTAGCTCGATGTATTGTACTCATCAGATTTACTTGTTGTGCGCCTCTTGAGGTGACTATTTAGGTGAGATGTTTAAATTATGGTTGAATATATTTGTATTTCTATTCAACAATCTATTGTAGGTTATTGTTTGAGTTTACATGTTTTACTTTATGAATACATCAGTGTTTTAAGAGAAATGTGATGTTCCATGATTCTAATGAAAAATAGTTTAATACATTAATCTCTTGTATTACTTATTTTGAATTTTATTCTCTTTACAAGTTAATCAACTAACTTTACACTTACAAGGAATTTTATGTTTTTTTAATTTAAATCTCAAACACAATTCTATGTTGGCCCTGGCTTTTTCATCAAACCGGTACTTAATAATTTGAAATCATAAAGCAAACACCGACTACAAACGCAATCATACAAATAGAAAAAATTATAACAATAACTAATTTCAACTCACTCTACGTCAATTAATATACATTAGTGACATTAAATATTTCATTACAAAGATTCGCTGGATTTTGAATGTGAATAAACGAAAATGTTATGTACATATTTCCGTATAAACGTGGCTCATCATCATTACTATAATTACATAATAAAATATTAACGCCATGTTCGGGGAAGCGTGTTCTAGTAATTGATTGGTGTAACTGATTTATTACCACATTCCACCGTTATAAATGTCGAATTAGACACACATTGAATACATGAATAATACATTGTCGTGTTTAGCGGGTGGCTTGGTTTCTCAATCACCGAGGGTGTTAGTTTGAGTGTGAGGAATCGCACCCACCCGAGTCGTCTGCTAATAAGGGTGCCCCCCCCCCCCCTCCCCCGCACACTCAACTAACTCACTTACCAAATTACCGAGCCAAGTTACCATGCGACGCGAGAAGCCCACCCTCAACGTCTCGGCATACGACGCAATCGATCGCGACACTCTCGCAGAAGAAAACAATAAAATAAACACTGCTGCTCAAGTTGGTTTTAGAACCGTGTTAACTGGGCAAGTTTCTTTTGGTCGGGTTGGTGGTTGGATCGTATTTTCTCTAACATGCAGAGAGAGATTGTGTCAAATGTAAGAGATTGGTGGTGACGCCTGCTGTTAAGAGTTGCAGTTATACTGCAGAGTGCATAATTATTATGCATTTCGAGATTCATTGCTGCATCAGTTGTACATGTAAACGAATGTTTGTTATTTTATTTTTAAACCCGGGACATGATTTAACCAAACTAATTTTATGGAATACCAGACACCACACATTTATTTCTGTTTCTATTTTCGTATTTTCGGTTATTTAATGTTAATGGCAGAAACAAGTACTGAACGAACGTAAAAAGATTGATTAAATAGCCAGAAGGCATTTGAGGCTACAATGTATTTCATGTTTTAATATTGTTCGAAATTTAAAAGTTATGTTCGTCATTTATTAAAAATAAAATAAGTGTACGAGAGTATTAACAACAGACGTTTGTATGTATTAATCTTGCAACACTTGGTTCAACAGTTAATGCGCTCTAAAGTTGGAAGGTATCTCAAGGTTACATTATAATGAAATGCACTTTGTGTAAAAATTTAAGGAACTTTATAAATACAATTTTGTGATGCTTAACTCAAGAAAAATAACTTTTAGTTGAAGTTCTGATAACCGAGTACAGAAGTAATTGTTGAACGAGTGAGCGTAGCGAACGTAGTGATTTCCATTCGACTTAAACGGCCCTAATTGTTTTCTGCGTGCGTGCGTGTGTGTGTGTGTGTGTGTGTGTGTACGTTGAAAATCAGCCGAATCGCTGAACAGATTGCGCTGAAATTTTAAACAGACATCCGGTACGAGTTTATTGAGAACTGCTAACAAAATCAGCAAGATTCATTGAGATTTAAACCTACAAGAAATGATAAACTGAAAAATAGACTTCCAATGTTTAGAAATTATTTTAACGACAATGTTTTAGATTTTGAAAATATATTTTTTGTTTGTTTTTTGCCTGGCCGTGTAATGCCGTGCCCATGCAAGGTCTGTCGAATGTTGGACGTCAAGTTACCCCCAAATTCCGCTCGTAGATTGAGTAAACCTTGTAATATTTTCACGTATTTCGTACTGGCTATGTTTACCATAGTAGGCCCTATTGCCACAGATGATGGACTACACTGCGTTATATGCATTTCAAAACATGTTTAATTATTTTTGAAATACAATCTAGAAATTACAAAATCTTTCCCGACCAGGGGATTGAAACCACGTCTCCCACATTTCGGCTACAAGGGCGCTTTAGCCAACTAGACTAGGGAAACGCCAAAGTCGTAGTTAGACGAGTGAGCGAGTCATGTGGTGAGTACCCGACCCGGGAACATTTGCATTATAGTTTGATAATTATATTCGTATAAATAATAGGGTATTGATGGAAATCACTGTGCCGGAGGTTGCTGTTGTTGGCAGTCTTCAACTGAATATTCCGTGTGACTGCCGGGTCTTGCTTAATGGTAGATTGTTGGTCCGGGAGTTGTGTAAAAGTTTAGGCCATAGTTTAGGCCAAAATGCTCCACTGTAGCCTATGATAGGCTATAGGGAGGCCTAAGGTAAGGGGAAGAAAAGAAATGTTACCGGGTACTCAACACATGGCTCACTCACTCGTCCAACAACGACTTTGGCGTTTCCCTAGTTTATAAAACATTTGAGCCCAAGAATTTCACTACGACTTTTCAGTTGCATATGATTAATACTGCCTATCCTACCTTAGCATGCAGATCTAAAAAAATTGAAAATTGTTTCGTTTTTGAAACGCGTTGGGAGGAGAATTAAAAATCCGAGGTAGCCGTTAAACAAAAGCTTAGACTGCCTTCAGAACTTTTAAAGTATTTAACAAGTTTCACCAAACATTAATCTCTAGATTAGCCGGTAATCTGTAGATTAAATTTTAACAACAATGAAGTACGGTTAAAAATTATATAGTAGGCTTACGTAGTTCTCGAAGCTTAGTGTGTTTCAACCAGACAGCAACGTAAATTTTAAAGGTAATTGTTCCGTAAGATAAATGCGTTTACTGTAACAGACTTCCTTAATCAAATTTCGCATTTTAACTTTATACTAAGTCCTTTTCAAATACTAGCACATTTTTTTTAAAATCCTGCAGCATTCATACGCTTTTCTTATGCGATTTGTTTCCAAGAATTTACTTTTGAAATGTTCATTATCAACACAATATTGAAACAAACATAGTCGAAACAACCCCAAAGCAATTGCCAAATCGACTTATCTCAAACGACTTTTCTTTAACCCACAAAATAGTTTCCTGCCCAATTCAAAGAAATCTTGTTGGTAAAATAAAAGTTATCATTTATACCATGTAGGTTTATTATCATTTGTTATGTTGAGAAATTTTCGCAGTAACTGTTAATGAAACCGGAAAAATTGATTTAATAATTGTAAAATAAAAAATCCAAATCAGCGGGGTATCGAGCCCGGGTCTCCCAATCGCCAGAGGCCATGGCACCAGATATTTCCCAATTTATGAAAACAAGGAAAACAAATGTTTTGATAATAATATATAATTATAAAGAGGAAAAGTTATACTTAAAACTTGAATAATTTAATAATTTAAAAATAAAAAACGTAATAGTAATCATGTGGAATACAAACAGCTAGCAATTAAAACAACTTTCTTAATTTGAGAAAATAGTTCAACAAAGATGATTTACTTCTCCCTCAAGTATAACTTCATTTCCAAGATGACCACCAACCCAATAAACCCAAACCACTCCATTCCGCTCAGTCGACAAACACAACGTTCTACTAAATGGGGTTGGTGAACCTGCTAATACCAGAAGTACAGTAGTCTGGAGTCTCCCAACTTGCAGAAATCTTCCGAAGTAAACCTAGAACTGCTGTGTTTAACTTTGAGTGAAATGCCTTCTTGCAAGTGCTAGATACACCCCCCCACCCCCACCCCACCGCTTGGTAGAAATGTAGCTGCCGTCAGGGAGAGAGGCGATGCTTTATGACAGCTCAGAGCCTTCTCTACGTCCTAGACGAACAGGAACAACAGCTGTGCACCGCCTTCTAACATCAACAACAGAAATTTACGTAATGAGTTTAGAGAAGTTTGCTCTTCAAGAATGGATGGCAAATGAATCAAAACGATTTTCAGGGTGTAATTAATTGGGAAACTTAGTTTAAACAACATCCGTAATGAAATATGTTGTCTTGCAGATTCTTAATCTTTGTTAAATATGAAGTAATTGCAATTTGTTTTAAGACGACGTATGTTCTATGAAGGATTTTGTTATAAGTAATTTGCTGTTGAATTTTGTAGTTGATATATTATAATAAGGAACCGGTAAGGTAACTGTAATTAATTATATATAACTTGAGAAATTTTCATATCGTTCTTAAGTTGTTGTGATGAGGGGGCAGGGGTTCTAATGATAGCCCCGGGAACGTTAGCATAAAGATAATTAATTTTTGTAAAAACTTTTTCGTATACTTGTTTGCAAAATTTTGAGTTTGATCGGATATTTTTATTATCACGAAGGGCTATTAAAAGCTTTCACCATTTTTAAATCAATGTAAATTCCCTTTTATTCGCATAATTCAATGAAGAAAACCTTAGGCAAAGCTTTCAGTCATGATTTCTGGTAGCGGGTATTAAACTCGGGACTTACGAATTAAGTTACAGCCGTTACGCTGGTGTGAAACTAGTAAAACCATTGAAATAAGTGTCGACTACAATGTAGTGATTGGGATCATTAAGATATAGCTACAAAGTGAGAAATCACAGAACAGAATAAAATATTACGAACCGCGTACACATAATTGGAAAACTCTAAAAACGTCTTCAAACAACCAACTAGAGTTTCAATCAAGATTGGTAAACAAACCCTTTCATTGAAATAAGTTAAAAGTATATTGAACAGCAAAATAATCCTTTTCAGAACTTGACCAATTCTTATCAATTTTCTATTGTTCATCATGCTTAAGTGTTGGTAAAATAATCGCAACGACGATTTGGATGTCCAAACTTATTTCCATTAAAACGTGAAGGAGTGCCGACCCCTTCTGTTTGTAGATGCTTCAACTTTCGAGAATAAACATTGAGAATGTAATTTTATTTATGGATCCCTTATAAGGTATTTCTTCTTACAAGTTCCCTGGCAAACAGCCACCCTATCCACCAGGCAAAGAAAGATGACAGCACAGCCCCGATACTCTTACTCCTTCCCCCCCCCTCCCCACCCCCTTCCACGCACCATCGATAATCACCCCCTCAATAACACGGAAAACGCAGAACTAATTTAATTTCCTAATTTCTGCTTTCCACTGACAAACGATTTTACTTTCAGAGCTACTTCGAATTTTGAATTTTCCCCTAACAAAGACGCGTTTATAAATTGTCGATAAATCGAGTGTTGAGAAACGTTGAAAATACTTCCATTATTTTATATTGCGCATATAACTGCAAATGTTTTCGTGGCCTTCTTATGTTTATTTCATCCCTTGAAAATAATAAACTATGGTGTAAAGCCCATGTGCCCAAGCCATCGAAACAAAATACATTTCTAAATTAGAACACCAAAACAAAAACGTACACCAGAAAGAGCTAGATTGGATATTATGACTTGTTGACATTTTTCCAATGCGCTCCGACTCCT
The DNA here is from genome assembly GCA_024449915.1 of Sweltsa coloradensis. Lineage (NCBI taxonomy): Eukaryota > Metazoa > Arthropoda > Insecta > Plecoptera > Chloroperlidae > Sweltsa > Sweltsa coloradensis. The sequence continues at coordinate 143,657 of JAMZAV010000339.1, read as the reverse complement.
CACCAATAAACCCTTCATACACACCCGATGCACTTTGATTCTCCAGAGTGCCACGTGTTGGAGGAGTTTTTCCTCTGACCTAGTTTTCCTGACGTCTTTGTCACCACCCGTGACTGACTGCGTAGAGTACTCGACGCTGTTCACTTGTCACTCGAAGTGCACCACAATTTAGTGCACTCGACATTCTAACAAGCATTAAAAGTGCTACACTTAAAGAAGGAACATACCCGTATATGTGCATGCATTAATCGTGTTGACCCGTTGATGTGAGCCTGTGAGTCTGTGAGCGCGCTACTCGGTCGATTAAAGCTGACCTCCCAGCCTAGCCAGGAAGGAACTTGAATGAGTTAAAACGCCACTCGAGTACCACGAATCGCATGTAAATGGTGAAAAGTGAGCAGCTTAGCTGAATTTAAATTCCCTTTAAGACAAGCGTGCATCGAGACAAGACATGACAGCTACGGTCGCCGAATATGGTCGGGCAAAGCTTTAGTTGGACGGAAGCCAGGCAGCGCACTGGCGTTAAAGCTCCTTATAAATTACACAGGGTAGCGCAACCTCGTGGCTCGTAAGTAGAACCCTGAACTGCCCTTTCATGTCAACACATGTAGGTCCTCGTAATTGTACTGAGATACTGCAATGTGGCTCGTTGGTTAGAGTCCCTGATTCCAATGCAGAATATCACGGGTTCGAATACCGATCCAGATACAAGTTTTTTAAGATCCAAGATGAAATTGGGTACGTGTTAATGGTAATTTGAAACCGTCCTATCAATAAAACACAATTAATTCTAAGGTTGCTCCGAATAAGCCTTGTTGGTATTGGCGTCGTCAGCGAGTGAATCGTGATGACCAACCTGTTGTCTCGGTGTTCCCTACATTGAAGTCCCCCATTAACTTAAAATCAGTTAAGTAACTGTGTGAGTCGACTTGCGAGCTATAAATACATATTTCATATTTAAAAAATATAAATTGATCATTCAGGTTGACGGCATTTAGTCAGAAGTGTGTTTTTATTTTAAAATGATATGAAATTACAACATGGAAGTTTAGTATTGCACAAACAATACACCAGGAAAAAATATAATAGCACATCCTTCACTTGCGCCCAAATATGTAACGTGCAAGACATAAATTTGCATATCTTCTTCCTACGGGGTCAGATTTTGCAATAACTTAAGAATAACTGCCCCCTGAGATCTTGATGAAATATGTTGTTTTAATGATCTTACGATGAGGTAGAATAATACACAATCTCATCTTTTCATCTCATCTCCATAAAATTACTAATTTATATTAAATCAAATTATTTTAATATCACTGTTCAATGCCAAACAACTGTTTTGGAGCACTGATTATTTTCGTCCTCATACACTGTTTGACAAGTATGCATAATAAGCCGTGTGATAACGTTGCTCACAGCTACCATGTGACTCCGGGTTTTCAACAGTCTATGGTTTGTAATCAATCAAATCTTATCACTGTATCCTCCCTTGTCTCTTGAAATTAGCGCAATGATCGTGCGGGAACGAAGACACTCATGCAAATCGTTGCGTGACGTGTGACTGACGTGTATAGCCATTTTCTAGTAAACAAAAGATTGTCATGATTCCGAAATTCGTTAATAAATGATGTCAGCTTCCCTGTCGCGACGAAGGGTTATTTCGTGACTGTAAATTAATAGGGCCTTTACTATTTTTTTTTTTACCAAAATTCGAGAACTTTCTGGGCAGATTACTTTAGGGTACACAGATTTATCCGGTGTGACGCTCACATGACTACCTTGATAATATGGGTAAATAAATAAATAAATAAAATAAATTCGTATTTAGAGTCTACCCACTCAGTCACATAACTGATTTTCAGTGGGCGACAGTAAATCAAAGCGACCAAGCCACCCTGCAGGCCCCGACGCAATCGACGAGTGAGCGATAACCAACCAAAGATAAATATTTGTAATAGGAAATATACCAATCAGTGGTATGAACAGTGCGAACACCCGCGGATCAACGCCAGAATAAACAAGGCCGATTCAGAACATTGCAACTTTAAATTTATTGTATGCCTCGTTGCTAGGACGGCTCCAAAGTCACTGTTTACAAATTCCTAAGACAAGAACTGATAATGTTAAGTTAAGTCCAAATCAGAAGTTAAAAAACTTCTGGTTTTAGCGGGAATCGAATCCTGTACCTGCTGTATTGGAAGAAATGGAATGTCCACAGATGTTTTAGAAGCATCATTTCCTTTATAATTCGCACCCAAAACCTCGTCAAAACTTTCAGTCAAGATTGCATGTGGTGGGTATCGAATTGTGACCTCTTACATGAAAGGAGTTTTACGATATCGATTGTAGTCTGAACTGTGCTACATATCACATACCAGTGGAGTTGAATCTTATAATGTTAAGTAAGCTACTGAATTTTAATATTTAATACAATTTAGAAATTAAAAAAGTCCATCCCGACCGGGGTTCGAACCCAGGTCTCCCACATTCCAGGTAGTTAAAAGATGACTGTCTCGGTGGTCTAGTTGGCTACGGTGCATACCTGTAATGTGGGAGACGGTCGAACCCCGGTCGGGATGGACATTTTTAATTTCTGAATTGTATTAAATATTATCAATTTTTCCTACAGGAATGTTTCCCGACCATCCAAATCGAGAATACTGAATTTTAGTTCGACATGAACATGTATAGTCTGTACGCTACTATTCCATTATTCTCCACACTGCTACTACACATCGCAACATCGGTGGAAAACGCTCCAGACAAATGTCAGCCATTACCTATCATTAATTCACGATTTACACAGTCCTTATCTCAACACCTGAGACTGAATGTTGTATCTTGAAGTCGCCGCCTAGATGGATACTGGTTGGCTCAGCTCGCTGGAGATACAGCTGGTGTAAACAAGACTACGCCAAGATACCACGGACTGAGATGGGGCTCGGTGCTGTTGACACCAACTTTAATCTCGGAGAAACTTATGATACAAGATCTATATTTGTGCGGAGTTTTCAACTCTGGGTGGGTTTAGAGTACCGAAAATTGTAATTAAGGTACAAAGATATTTAATTAAAAACAGTTACGAAATTTTGTAACATGAAGTAACAAAATAAAGTCCAACAAAACAAAACTATGATCCATGCTACCTGACCAAATCTTTCATTCACGGTCCAGCGTCAATGAAGTCCTTCATTATGCAAAGTAAAGTAATGACAGGGGGTTTCAAAGGAATTTGTGTATGTACTGTGGACAACCAAGCCTGGATTCACAAAATATGTGATTGCTTATTTCTTTTGTATGATGAGTTACTTGAAAAGATACAAGCATATCTTATTCTGTCCCCAGTTCAGATGTGATGAGTTGCGTAGTTGAGTTCATATTGAAAATATTCATAGTAAACTGAAACTCGATATTCAAATTTTTTTAGGACGTGATGGGAATTTCCATTATAATTAATCAATTATTAAAATAAGTATTCGCTATTAACATACTTGTTACAAGCATTGTAAGTATGAGAGCAAATCCGCGAGCTTTGGGAACACTAACAGAAAAGTTGGTATTTTCGATGATTGGATGAATATAGCATTTTTGCATTTAAAGACAAGTTAGCATTTTTTAGCATACACATTTTGTTTTCTACTTCAAAATCCATCTAATGGCATTACATTTCCAGTAAAAGGTAAGAATACATAGCTGAAGTAATTTTCAACAGTCATGAGCAAAAGTTCATTTATATTTTGATGTAATTTTTATTTTTTGTTTAAGTATTTAATTAATTTAATGTAAAAGCCTACATCACACTTGTGGAGCTTGCTCTGTTGTTGGTGGCAATAAATCAAATCAAATAACTAAATACAAAATAAAATTACGTTTTGTAGTGGTTTTCGGTGATTCTATAGCACACAACGCTTATTTGACACATATCTAATAATAATTGTGTACTATGGAAAAGGATTCCTTGATAACGACATGTTAATGGTTTTGAGTTTAGCCAAGTATTTTGTACTAAACATTGCTATATGGTTTTCGTCCACGTGTGTGCTTGAACAGCGAATGTAATAGTTTCCATTTAATGTGGTTGACTCATGTACTATTTTCAAACATTCAGTAATTAAACAGATGTCAAAACGAACATGACATTCATACGCCTCTAATTGCTACTCATGGCAACTATTTGTAGACTGCGAGCCTTCAGCGGTATAGTTGAGTGACAGGCTGTGTTATTTTTAGGTATCGTTTACAATAACATGGATGGGTGGGTCATTCACATCACTAACACGTTATAAACCCATTCCCAAATACGAAAAAGTGTTGCTTTTACCGCATAATTATATATTAATAACTATCATTACAATGATTGGTTGTCTACAGCTTGTCAGTAAAATAAGCTCTTTGCACTTTTCTTTTGAACTGTTGTTGAAACGTTGGAGTTAGATTTTTAGAGCATTCAAGACAATTAAAAAATGTTATTATCCAACAAAAATTCTTCAAAGTTGACGTTTCCTGATAATAATTCTCTATTTTCTATCCCAACTTTACAGCGAAGTGTAGTGTAATGACAAGCTTTCTACATCAATATAATAATTGTTCATTAATTTACATTTTCAAGTTAAAGTTCTTGCCTGTCTTCTCTACAAAACTGCTACCCTTCCGAGATAAAAAAATAATCCTCGATAAGTTACTTCTTTTGTAACTTTTATTATTCATATTACATTTTTAAGTAACTTCTTAAAACTTTTAAAAGCTACTTTCAAAGGCAAGTAACTACTTTAGAATAGTTACTTCTTATAATTAACTTACTCAGGAATGGTTATGCTTACACCTTTGTTTCATACAAGGTTAGTGGAACTACGGAAGTAGGGCGGGCTAAATAGTGTTATATTACGTTTATCAGGTAGCTGGGTTCATTATGCTGGTAATTGTAGTTGGTAATATGTTGCTAAAACCTCTCTCGAGACTGAGAATATTCGACATTGAAGCGATGTAGTTTCTACTTTTTGAATGCAGATTAATGCATCAAGTTGCAGTACGTTGTGTGCATCTGAATCTTCTGCAGCACATGCTCTGATTACAGACGTTTTGGCGTAAAGCAATTGCTGTGTGGATGCGAGGGTGTGACGTAAGAGAACTGAGAATAATGTATTCATCCTCACTGATAGAGAGAGGGTTGTATCATGGTGGTGTGATAGCTTCCAAGTCTGTTTGTTGTATTAGATGAGATAACATGACTCCAGAGCCATTGGAGGAAGTCCGAGGTAGGCGTTGAAAGTGGCTGCTTTGCCAGTTGACTTTGAGTAGGGGAATTTCACAGAAATGTCGTCAAGTGTGTGAGTACAGAGAGTAATAGCTTAGTATTGTACGTCTGTGTTCTTGATGGGCAGAATACGTGATAAAAGTCAAAAACTGTATTTTTTCCTTGATGTTTACCGTTTTGAAGATTGCATTACATAGTTCTCTAGTTTCGGGTGGGTAGAAAGAGAATCCTAACATTAACAAAGTTTGCAAACGCAATACTGATCAATATCGACTGAAGAAAACCATGGACAAACTTTAATGCTTGATTGCAGGTGGCGGCCATCAAACCGACCCAGAATCGTGTATGCTTCTTTTGTGAAGAAATATATAATTGTACTTTATATAACGCAAAGAACTAGGGATCATTGCAATAATAGTATAATTTTACTTTAATAAATCTATACTAATCGTTTACAATCAAATGCCAAAAAGTTGTATTAATATGTATTTCATATCATTCTACATACTTCCAATTTTCGTTATTGAAAGAACATGTCCCCGGCAACCAAAATATTATGCCAGCAGTGTCTAGTTAATTTACAAGGTCGAAATTATATGTGATATTGATACATTTCACGAAGTAATGGTAGAAATATCTTTAACGCCAAATATTGTGGTTGATCTAAAATTTCTCTGCACTATATTATTTTTGTTGCATTGCACACGACCATCTTGTTGGTGTTATACGATAATATAATATGCACATAATTCTTTTGATGTTAAAAACATCGTTTTCACATATTCGTGTGGTGTATTTTCAACATAACGTGACACACGAACGCGTAGGTGAATAATTCTCTCATACTCGCACGTCCGTAAGACTCACACCTACACTCTTAACACAAAGGGAATTATTTAGACGGATAATTGAATTGTCCACAACGCCTCTATTGTTGTCACTAAACCAACGGATCCCTGCCCCACGAATGTGACCCGTCTGAATACGTGGAGTCTAATCTACCAAGAACATGTTCACACCAGTGATTGTATATCTAAATAATATAATGAACCGCTCATAAGGAATAGCTTGAGGAGTGTGAGGACACGTGTTTTATGGAAAAAGTAGTGTGCAGGACCATGCAGACAGTACATGGAGTTCAGAAATTCTTGCTGACATGGAAATATATATAATTATTTACGATGAATTGAAAGTATTGAAATGTATGTTTTTGTCAAAAAAATAATGTTAGTACCTATAAATGTGTGCAAAACTTTTCGTGTTCTTAGGTCTGGTTCCCCCACCAAACGAATATTATGATGTTCAGGCTATAGCTGCAGCTTCCATTTGTTTTTAAAGTGTACGTAAACCAGAAATAGTCTACGGATAACTAGGATAACAGCTAAGGAGGAACTACGGATTACTTGGTGGATCTGGCGTTTATAGAAAAAAACAATAATCCTGGGATCAAGAATAATATTAAAATATATATATGTTTTTGTCCCTTTAGCTTTCGTGATCCATGGTTTAAGGTAACCTTCCCTTGAAAATGGAAACATAGTTTTTCTGAAACGTTGGGATGACACTATTTTCTATAATACTGTGCGTGATTATTTACCGTAAGATACTTAAATCATATATATAACTTAAAAATATGCTTCTATTCATAAATAAAATTAAGCATGAATCAACATTATGACATGATTTTTATTCAAAGTATGACTACTAATAATTGCCTAGATCAAAAGACAAAGATTTAAAAATAAATGGAAAAAAATTACAAAAAGTCCTACGTAAAGAGAAAACCTGATTGTGTCGTTTGTTCATTTCCCTTGCAATTACACATTGTGCTTGATTTATTCCAGGCAGAACAGCCCCACTCTCCCGGATTGACTCGCCGTTTGGCCTGGAATACGGGATAGACGCATGTCTGGTCATCACACGTTATTTATGATGAATGAATGTCACCTATTACCTCACGAGTGTTCACACAAACTCATTTCCTAATGATCACAGAGCTTCCGTCCAATTTAATGGCAATCATATGACGATACAGCTGATAAGTTGAAAGCATTGTGGGACTGCAGTGTGATGTGGTAAATCCCCCATTCTCTCACACGCCTATAGGGTAGCTTTAGATAAAATGGAAACAATATCATAAACATTTGGGTGATTGCTAAAAACGGCACATGTATAATTAATAAACTCGTTGTTTAATGCCACACTCCACGCTAGAAACAAATTGGTACTTTTGTGATATTTTTAAAATGTCAGAAACATTTTTATCATTGAAGCTTGATCATTCTAGACTTTGACGATCCCCTTGAGTTGACATTTCGAAAGTATTCAACATACTGAACATAACGGAAAAACATGTAGATGTTTTTGGGACCAAACCAAAAACCATCAGAATGTTCATTTATTCATTCATACATTTGTATTCATAAATGTTATTTATTGCCCGAAAAGAACAGACTAAACAGTTATATTTGTTTGTTCCCAAGGAAACTGTGTATAGTATCTCTCTGATTTTAACAATGTCCATGCCAAGTTGATTGATTTTCTCCCGCTTCCGCACATACTGTAGATATTTTCTTCGGCTTGCACATTCTATAATTTGTCATTTCCGAGTGTTTCGCCAATAATCAATTCTCGTTACCACCGCAAATACAACCAACAGGTAAACCGGAATTCGATGCTAATTACTCTACTGAATGCCGAGAGCTGAGGTGAAGAGCTGCAAACTCTCTTCTCTACCCACGCCAACCACCTCCGCGCAATGCTATGGTAACAGCGCAATGCCATGGTTACCGTGCAATGCCATGGTTGCCGAGAGACTTCAGACTCAGAGTAGGTCTTCAATCGTTGGCATGGAGAACGAGCCTTCCTCCACTCAAGGAGATTACCAGTCCTGATGCGAAGGACAAATCGGATTATCCTTGTTAGTCTTGGGTCTTGGGACGCTTTGGCCACCAGGGAAGAAAGTTTACACAGAAAGGAAAGGGATCGGAATCTTTGAATCGACTTAAATTGTGAAAGCGATGAAAGAGAACGGGATTCGATATCCCTACCGTTAGTAAACTTCGCGATGTTTTCAGGATTGTAGAGTAATAATATGTAATATGTAACATGTAAAATGTAATAAAAGAAACATGTGAGGAATGAATTGTGTAATAATATGAATTGCTTCATTTACTGAACACAACGTTATACTAGAATTCAGGAACACCAATAGATGAGCACAAACTTACTAGTTTTTTTTAACAAAGATTGACGTTGAGTTTTAAAAAGACCTAAACACACTCGTGCAATACTCACTTGTTGAGCACAACTCTCTATGCTCGAGACTATTAATACATATTTTGAAATACATATAAAGTAATGAAATACAATTTTGTACGGAACATGTTAGTTTATAATAATAAAATTAATAAAATGAATTCAATATTTCGGTTAGGTACTTTCAGCAACTTTTGTCGACTTAATTTTGGCACTGGAGATCCTGATATTTTTTGCAAATGCAAAAACGCAACTGCAAATTGTCCTCACACCCTTTACTTGAAAAGAGCAATAGTGCAGATTTCTTATGCAATATAATTGTTTTTTATGCCAGGAACAGTGTGCGTGCGCGTGTGCGTGTGAGTGTGTGGTCGCTGTTCGGATGAAGACAAGATCCTCCTAGTGCGTTTTGTGTTTGAGAACCGTCTCTGGTGTTCTATCTGATTAGCCTAGGTTTACCTATACTCCTCCGCGCAACGTAATCCAATTTGCCTCGGCTTGCGGTGAGCACACCGTCTAACTGACGGCATCGAGCAAATAGACCACCCCCCCCCCCCCTTCCTTCCTGCCTGCCACTGACCGGAGAAACAACTAAGATCGAGATAATACGGATTGTGTTGTCTGATGCGTCTTGGGGGACTTTGAATATAGACACGGTAATGCACAAACGGTTTTAGGTGTACATCCTCTAACCAGGCTAGAAGCAAACTAATGGCATTCTGCAATAACAATTACGACGTGGCATCGTAATATCTTGTTAATCCGTACACTGCTAAAAACAACAACCACGGAACTAAAATTTAATGGTCACTACCCCAAAATGTTATATATTTTTTATAGCCTATCTGAACAAAATTTGCGAAGAAAAATGTTCAATTAGGTGATTTTCATAATCACCAGCACCATCTATACCGAGCGCAAAGCTTTTTAGGAGAAACAAGGGATAAACATGGTGAATATCATTATATGTGCTCGGTTGAGTGGCGGACTGCGCGAATGCGAGGGAGACGCAGACCGCCGCACATACCTGAGGATATGGCAGCCAGCTTTGTCCCATGAAGCATTAAGCATTAAATCTCATTATAGATGCCACTGTTTTTTTTAAAATCATTTTTATAATAATCGTGAAAATTTACCATAAGTATTGACAAAACAACGAACAGTTTTCATACCAGTACGACACTTTTTATAATAGGATCGATTTAAGCAACAAAGTAAAAATAATTGTATGGCAACAATGATGCACGGCTGACAATGATTAGCCGATCGAAATATAATTGTGGATTGTCTTAAAGAAAAGTTATAAACCTCGATAACAGTTTTTAATACTTCCCTGCATTGAGTTATTTTGTCATCGTAGAAATTTTTTTTTGTTATCCGTTTCTTCGCAACTAATAACATAACTTTACATATTCCTATCCTGATCTTATAACTGCATGAGTGTGAAAGCGTTATAAAACAGATAGAAGCAGAGAATTGCAGCGAATTGCCAAAATGTGCCAAAAAATATATAAACACTATCGATGAAATATTTTTAAACTTCCCGCATTATTTATTTGTATCAAGACCATTTTCTTTGTTTCCTTGTTCTCTATCTATATAAATATAGCTAATATGACATTTGATCTGTTAGTGCGTGTCGGTGTAACAGTGGTTAATTCGGCAGTAAAATTGGCTAAGCTCATGCCTATGCAACTTTTTGGAAGTCGTGAACACTTTTCATTTTCTTTTACTATATGCCTAACGGATATTTTAAGAACCGGAAACAACTATATCTATTCATCATCATACGAAGCAGGAAGGTTGCATGGAGTTGATGCTTGGAAATGTTTACTCACATACGCTTAGATAAAACCAAAAGGCTGTGAAGCTAAAAAGAAGAATGCAAAAAAGCAATCGATATAAGATTTTATAATCTTTTGGGATAAAATGCTATTTTATTCATGTCACGAAACGATATTCTCTGACGTTGACGAATTAGCTAGGAAAATTTAAATGCCGATAAAAAGTGCTGCTGGGCAAAACAATTTAGGTGCCAAAGTTTCTACACAAAATGCAAGGTGAGGTCCAAAACGTACAGCTTCGTAATTATTGTTGTTGTCTTCAGTTTTAAATTGGTGAATTGTGAGTTATGCGATCTTGATTTTATAATATATCGAAAATGGCTTTTTGAAAAATGCAACATAAAAAGTGAAATAACTACTGTAACAAACTCAATTTTGAAATACAAACTTATGTCTATCTAATCTAAGTTATCAGCGGAGTGGACGATAGTTTTGTGCCTAGTTGCAATAGTGACTAAAAGTTACGGTTTATGAATCTGTGATTCGATTTACATTAAATGAAGTCAACTACAAAACTCCAGTCTGAACCAGCAATAAAGTTACATTGACATGGATTGCTGCATCGACACCAGAAATAAACTATTATTACCAACGTGGCGACAGTATTTATTTTTTCTATTTGCTTTCTCATGTAGTAATAATATATAAATAAAACTACGGTTCACTTGAATAATTTAGTTCATCCTAACAACTAGGACTACCATCAGCTGCCATCACTGCTTGTCAATATGAGGACTTTCAGCAGAGGCGAATGACTGTTTAATGTGAGGATCCCATAAAGAAAACGGGAAATGAAATGCATATACAATTTAATTTACCTAGAGTTATAGTGTTTACTACCCTTCCGGGTCTCGTGAGCCATTCTGTTTGAATTTCACTTTTAAACTACTTTATACTGAATAGTTGATGAGATTAATCGACCAGGAAGGTTGAAACTTGAATTGCAATTTTTGGGACTGAAGAAATGTACTATTATAATAATAAAATTAATTATATTCATGTAATATAACATAAAAATATAGGTACTGACCTTACATAAAGTTGCCGTTTGAAGGTTACAGAGAGTAACCGAAGTATTTTATGAATTTAATTCGTTTTATTATTATAAAGTAACATGTTCAGTCAAAAAGATGCATTTCAATACTTTACATCTACTCAAAATATGTATTAACATTCTCGAGCATTGAGAGTTGTGCTCAACAAGTGAGTATTGCACCAGTGTGTTTGGGTCTTTTTAAAACTCAACGTCAATCTATGTTGGAAAACCTTTGAATATAAAGCGACATTTAATTTGAATAATGCGCTGTTCGCTCGTTGATGTTGGTGTCACTTTTTATAATTATGAAGGATCGTATCCAACGATATAATATAGTCATCACTTTTTGTTATTCTTCTATCTCATACATTCCTGTTAGCATAAACATTCATCTGCCCACGTTGTGTGAGAGGAATATTGAGTGAATTCTGTGTATTCTGTAAATTAGCAGTGAATTATTGTTTACTGAGGTTGTTAGCTGAATTGAAAATCTGCTGGGGCTTTGGACCCAAGGGTGGGGGGCTGAAACTTCCAAGGCTCCTGTCACTCAATGCAACATGGCGTGTAACTAGAGAAATACATAGAATATTTATCGCTAAATTCAAATATTAACAGTGAAAACCCCTTGTGATGCTTTGAGATAGATTTAAATACAAGATCGCAAGTATTAAGCCTACAGGGTATCCCAAGCGATAATATCCCCTTCAGTCCCTGTGTCCATTTAAATGGACATCAAATTTAAAATTTTAATCCGGGCAAATGACAAGTTTTTTAATTTGACCCCATTTTTTTTTTTTTTTTTGGTAAATAAAAATTAATGAATTTTTTACCCCATGTCAATGGGACAAAAAGTGCCCTTTTAAGAGAAGTTTGAAAAAACACATCTGCAAAAAAGGGTGAAAATGGAAAAAATGGGGTTTGTTCCAGAAAAATAATATATTCCTAGTATTGTTATTATTTGAGATACAAAAAATGCAAAATGTGCAAAAAATTCAGGAAAAAATCTTGTTTTAGAAATAGTCTTCAAATTCATTTTTAAAGTGAAATTGAAACTTTTATTCGGAATCCAAAATTTCCCAAAATTCGTTAAAAAACGTGATAAAAACATATTTTGAAAACATGAAAACTCTTATAAAAAAAATTGGAATTAGATTTCATTGCTTAAAAACACTTAAATTCCACCATTTTAATTCGGGACTGAAGGGGATATTTTAAAATCATTATGTTAAAATTTCCAACAATCCACGTCATTTATAATTTAACACTACGATTGAAATCATTGTTTAAGTTCATTGCTCATGTCTGTTGCGATCAACGACATCTCAACTATATGAACATATCTTTATGAACGTCCATGTATTCTAATTTCGTATATTGTTTCAACAAATAAATACTTACAAAAATTACAATCTCACTAAAAGCTTGAAGCAAATAAAATATCCCGAGTCAAAAATTATATTGTGATTGTTTTCCACTGAATTAACAACAAATGTGAAATATAACAATACCTACTCTAATAATAGAATTTTAAAAAGTATATAGAAACTTATTAACTATTGACTACACTACACTAACGAGTATCATATCTATAGTCGGCGTTATTAGTAATCCTTATGTAAACCTTATGTGTGGAGTCAAGTACCTTTAGTATGAAAAATGTAAGTGCTTAAGTGTAAGTAAATTAAAAAGTTACGAACAACATGGCAAAAACTATTGCTACACGATTTGAATTTGTTGGTTGCCAGGAGAAGTATGCAGTAAGTAATAAAGTTCAGGAAAGTTTATTTTAATAAACCAAAGAAATCAAATTGAATGGAAATTTCAATAAGGTGCTCACAAACTTTTCATGTTTCAAGATTAATTTCTGTCATCTCTGCTGTAAATGATCCGTAAATAACGCAAGGTTTCTTATTTCCTTTTGATGAGACAGAAAATAATAAGCTCGTTCGCAAGCAATCTGGCACAGACAAGTCTCTCACAGAAGTTCTTTCTTCTCGGTAGAAAATATTAATTAGAAGTTTTGACTTGGACCATCTCAACATCCCAGCAGTGAAAACTAGATAATCAAGTACTAGGATACGATTTAATGAAAGTTTCGTAATGGAAAACCAACCACAAAGGTAAACTTATAAAATCACAATACTGTCCAAATGTAATATACTAGCGTTAGGCCTTAAGGGCAACATAAAAAATAATGTTACATTTTTGTCAGCTCATTTTACCTGGCGTGTAAATGATGTGAGAATTAATATTAAAAAGCACAGAAAAGATTTATTACCAGCCCGTGTATTTGTTCATTTAATATGAGTTACGGGAAAAAATGCGTCGTAATGAAGAACGAACAAAACAGTATTGAAAAACAAAGGATTGGTTATCAAAAGCATTCGTGTTATATATCTCAACTACGTTGCTCAATATTGCGTTCATCGTAATATGGAGAACTAATTTGGTATGAAAAATGTTGCTCAATGTAAATTTTAAAAACTACATCAACTGTAAAAATGTACACATTCTTCGGTACAGTTCAGTTGGCAATTTTTAATAACAAAGTTAAACATTATTAAGTCAACTAGATACTCGCTTTGAATTTACAATATCAATTAGGAAAAAGTAATATTTTTTTCTTCTCTATACATGATATATTTTCCGCTCATACAAAAATTGTGCAAACATTGTCTTGTTCTGAGTTCTGATATAAATATTTTCTATCATTGAATTTGAAACTCTCCTGCATGCGATTCTGTAAAATAGTCCGCTATGATGCGATAGCGATCACGGTTGATATGAAATATCAATCGTTATAAATTATGTTTATCGACCTGATTCTGTAAGGAAGTCGCTACGGCCGCCATAGGGGCAGTGGGATTAGCATAGCGACACCTTTTTCTTCTCGTTATCAAGCGATCGCTCGTAACGATCGATTATATCATTTTACAGAATCAGTCGACACGCAAATTGTCGCTAAAAGTGCCGGATACGATCGTTATCTTCCTAACGATCTTACAAGAATCGACCGCTGTGTACTAGTTATCGGGAAACCCCTCCGTAGGTGGAATTGTTAATATTTAGTGCAATTAAGAAATTTAAAAATGCCGGTTGTGTTAGATTTTGTAATTTCTGAATTGTACTAAATATTAATAACTCCTATGGGTGGGAGATGTGTGTGATTTCATTGGATGACTATGTTATCTGCCCCCTTCGTGAATATCACGTCGGAACCATTAGATTGACGACTACATTAAATTCCCAAGATTGATTTCTTCCCGAGCTAGAAATGGGCACGTTAAGATTACAAGCGTGCGTTCCTTGGCTGTACACGCATCCCACAAGAACCTTCCTCCCCATAAACCAAGCCAATAATCTACAGTAAGTTATACAGTCGACTCACCAAGGTCAAGCGCATGGCATCCACAGTCAGGTAACAGGAAGATGGCGAAAAGCGACGTCCATACAGGAAACGACGCCAATGTTGTCGCTGTTAGTATTTTCGTTGTCATGGCAACCGCCATCATTATCACGCTGCAGGCTTCATGGCATCTCACGCACAAATCATAACGCACGCAACACTTTAGTCGCCACACGCACAGAACACACGCTTTCCTTCAACTTATTGATCATCAATTATTAAATTGTCCCTTTGTGAACTGTTTGCACGCATTTCCGAAGCCCGGGCGTCATTGTTTTTAGTGCGGGGTCTTGAACGGTAACGAGTTCTTCATTGCCTGATCTTCACACCTGATATCTTTGAGGACCAACGCGAAGAATGTCAATCGCCGAACTCAAACCTGAAACATGCCAAGGAAAGATATGAGTAGAATTAATTAGTGTTGCGAAACAGCTGCGTGGCACGGTAGTCAAGGCCACGGGCTAAAGATAAGGGCAGGTAAAATACAATCTCCGGATCAAACCTGGGACTTTATTATATTTCCACCCTCCACCTCCTTCAACCGCTGGTCTTAGGGTTAGGCCGTGAGTGGCCATTTGTCATTTTCTTGAAGGGCTAGTGCGAGGCGAGGCGAAGCTATTAATTAGCTAGGTCAAGCTGAAGGCCACAAAGCTTCCAATGTGATTGCACTACATAAGGTATACTGTGCGTGTGTGTGTTCTGTAATCATACGGGGATAGCACTT
This sequence comes from Sweltsa coloradensis, assembly GCA_024449915.1. Lineage (NCBI taxonomy): Eukaryota > Metazoa > Arthropoda > Insecta > Plecoptera > Chloroperlidae > Sweltsa > Sweltsa coloradensis. Next base: position 128,132 of record JAMZAV010000339.1, on the reverse strand, counting down.
GGGAAGGCTTAAAAAAGTCGTGGTATAGAAAAACTAGAAATATAATAATAATGTTATGTTGGCATGTATCATTGCGCTCGAGTGTTGGCTTATTTATTCATTTTTTTAATTATTATTCAATGATTACACACTCATAATAATTAGGACCAAGCGATCTTAGCCCTAAAAATAATAACATTCATAGGTAATTAATAGTAACAATATGCGCTTAACAATAACTTAAAATGTTACTTAGTCAAAAACCATAGAAAACTCAGCAGTAAAAAAAAAGGGTCTCAATAAAACAATAGCAGTTATTAACATTCAACCAAACTTAACATAAATGGCAGTAAATATTGTAAGATATAAAATGAGCATCGTAAAGAATTATTCTCCGAAGCTGTTGCGATGTGGTGCTGCTGATACTACGGGTGAATGCAAGAGATCCGTGGGATAGGCAGGCTCACAAACAAGTGAGTACTAAAAAGAGCAAATGGTATTTAATGAGAGTCGTGAAAAAGTTTAGTAGGGCGTTTGGAGGCAAAAGGGGAAATTAAAAAATATGGAAGAAGAAAAGTTAAAAGTTTTGCGCGAAGAGTATTTGCCAGAGGTGTGGGCTGTAAAATGTTTAAATTAAATTACTGTCGGTACGTAGGAAAGAAGACCATTATATTATGTTCGTTAAAATTCACTTATAATTATAACAATTTTGGAAAATAACAACGTAAATAACTATATTATCAAAGTCAGTAGCTTGCATTTTTACAATTGGATTCAATGCATTGTAAATTGCGATTGGATGCAATCCAATGGGTCAAACTTATAAAAATAACATTTGTTTATATAATTTCAGGAAACGCAATATTCAAACATTCGTATTTTAATCATTGTTAGGGGAAAAGGAAGACCATTATATTATGTTCGTTAAAATTCACTTATAATTATTAACAATTTTGGAAAGTAAAACGTAAATAACTATATTATCATCAAAGTCAGTAGCTAGCATTTTCACAATTGAATTCAATGCAATGTAAATTGCGATTGGATGCAATGGGTCAAACTGATAAAAATAACATTTGTTTATATAATTTCAGGAAACGCAATGTTCATAAATTCGTATTTTAATCATTGTTATTAAACCCGTTTTGACAATGTTCAAATTTAACTTATATTAACTAAACGATGAACTTAATAAAAACTTTAAAATATTCATGGAAAAACATTTACAAAAAGCGCTCTATCAGTAGCACACCATTGATATTCGCGCTCTGGTCGACTCTGCTATACGACCCAGAGCGGTCCGTTAATTGAAACCACAGATGAGCAATGTTGGTCAAGCGTACAACCACTGTTGGTGTGGGGTGATATGGTCGCCCCCCTTTAATTACCCCGCTAAACTTTACACCCCCCCAATTCACATTCTACGGGACAGTACGAAAATGTTTCATAACTAAACGCATCCCACCTTTACTGGGCGAAAACAATTTACGTGAGCATATCATACCGGAAGAGAATGCAGAGAGATTACAGGCGTTGGCCGAAAGGACATAAATAAAAAATATTCTCGGGTGGGTGGGTGGGAAGAGGGGGTGGGACGGGTGGGCATGTAAATGAATGGTACATGTAACATAAAGAGCGAGAGAGAGAGAGAGAGAGAGAGAGAGAGAGTGAAAATATGGACGCGAAACGTGACTATTTTATTATAGGCTATTCCCACAGCAGGGAATCAATAAGGTTAGTCATGTTTTTATTCAACATAGTATGCGTACACGTTCCTGTCGACACTATGGCGTTGTAAGCATACGTGTTTTCTGTGTGCCAATCTATCGGCGGATCACTCTATCTCTCTCTTTCTCTATCAGTATTGTCTAGATAGATGTGTTCCATGCATTCACCCCCGCTGCTGCTACATAGCATGCTGGCTGTAATTATCGTTATCTTCACTAATCGATCATAGAGATCGATAGTATTCCAGATTAAAACCTGCTGGCGAACAAGGAACATAGAAGATAAGGAACGTATAAATAATTTCGGAAAATAAATGCGATCGTTGAACTACTATTGATTTACTTAATTGTATGATTTCTAATTGCTGAATTATTAATTAAACATTGTCCGTGTCCAACAGCTTAAAATAATGTATCAACCATTGTCCATGTCCAGGTAAAACTTTTGCACTATCATGATTGTGATCAAAAATAATTTAGAAACTCATCCAACATCACATTTTCATAGAAACAGTTGAAACACATAATAAATGACTTGTAGAAAATAAATATATAAAAATTTTGTCAATATATTGCAATGCCATTGTGTCTCAACAAGAATAATACAGACTGAATGCATTGGTGAACCTGGGGGTCTGGGAGCGCATCCAAAACAGGCTTTTGTTTCAACCCGGCACCTACACCAAAGAGATTTTAATGCTGGAAGACAATCTGTAAATATGTAGTTACTCTCCCTATTTTGGGCAACCGGCTACTCCCGTACCCGTTTTTATTTCAAATAATGATACATGTTCTTAGCGCTCCAGTGTGTAATTTGATTCGTTAAACTGTCTGTCTGTGTCTGTCTGTCTGTCTGTCTGTCTGTCTGTCTGTCTGTCTGTCTGTCTGTCTGTCTGTCTGTCTGTCTGTCTGTCTGTCTGTCTGTCTGTCTGTCTGTCTGTCTGTCTGTCTGTCTGTCTGTCTGTCTGTCTGTCTGTCTGTCTGTCTGTCTGTCTGTCTGTCTGTCTGTCTGTCTGTCTGTCTGTCCAGCATCCCTATGAACATACATGAGAGGCGTGTGACAACTGAAGCTCGTCCCGCAGAGTATATATTTTTGTTTTATGTGGGAAGCAAAGTGATTATTGGGCATCGTTATGAGTTGACAGTCGAGTTCCTCGTCCACACGGGAGGTTGAGTTATGGCCGACCAATACAACTGCCTGCGTAGAGCCGATCCGCAACGAGTAACAAAAAACACCGTAAAACAAATTCAATTCCAACTCAATTAAAGTTAACATTTTTATTACGAGAAATATGTTCACGCCCCGCTAGTCAATATATCGTGTCTAGTTTATTAACGAAACTTTGTTGGGAAAGCGTTTTCACGATGCGAATTTTCAACTACATTACTCAATACAATTTGATTGTGTTGTTTTTATGGCTACCTGGTGCGCTTTGGACGATTCTGATGCGGTGTGCGAGTCCAACTCTTTCAGTAGGAATATATGAGAGCCCAGACAAATGGATGGAGTTTTGTAATTGTTCTGGTGTTACATTAATTATCATACACGATGACTTCATTAACGCAATGGTAAAACAACACATCATTAATTAACATTTAATTAGCGATAAAGGCAATTTACATTATTACGCAGTAAACCGGCAAACCTTCAAACGAAATGTCATAAATTCATCCCAATACAGCAATACGCTATTTTCCAATTGTATAATTTTATTTTATGATAACTTGATAAAACAATCACGGGTACGGGTACGTAAGGATCGTTGCTTACCGCTATTATGCCACGCTTGTTCTAGCTTTCTACTCCCCTTGGTGGCGGTGCCGATTATATACATATTCCAACTTCTTGGGTGAAGCCTCGAACCCATAACTCCCATGATCACCAAAACAATTCTTTATCATCCTTGTTAAAATAAACAAATTTCAATTGGAGGTCATGTCACAAAGGCGGAGAACAGATAGAAAAGTTATGCATATTCTGGAGTTTTGCTCTCTAATAATCTACGTGCGTCAGGCACAGAGACGACCTGATTGTTAATTAATATAATTACACAAATTACAAAATCCAACTCGACAGGATTTCCTAATTTAATTTTAAATTTGTGTTTGTCTCTGGATAGTATTAAATACAATCAATTCAATCGAGAAATAAGCTGGTTAATGTGATGACAAAAAATCTGATAATTTTATGAAGAAACTGAAAGAGATAGCTCGCAAGATGTCTCTGGATTGATTCTTGAATTTTTGACACCCTCAAATCTGAATGTGTAGTTCTTCCTTACACCTGATACCCAGGTAGCTATACCCAAGAAGGAGAAAATTGACGCTGGATAAAATGTCTTCTTATGCTTAAAGATGAATTACTCAATATATTGTGAAGTCATACATTTTTTAAAGTAGTAACATAAAGGTAAGAGAAAACCAACGAAATAAAAACACACACAAGAAAAAAGTTAATACTTAAATCTGTTTAGTCGTGTTAAATGTTGTGAAGTCCGGCTTTACAATTCCTGGAATGTAATTGGATGAGCGTAGCGAGCGTAGCGAGCGAAGCGAAGATTCCATTTCACTACACTGGAGAAAAAATCCGGAATGTTTTTTTTTCTTTTCTTTTTTTTTTTTTTGTATTTTTGTGTGTTTGTTAACACGATTCCGGCTAAACCGATACTCCGATTGCGATGAAATTTTATGGAGGCCTTCGAAATCTCTGAACTTAGAACTGCCACGTTTTTGAGCGCAATCGGGAAAATTTTTCTTATAAAAAACGCAATTTTACGATTTTTTTCGATTTTTAAAAACATTCTTCGACTTATAACACTTACATGCTTTATCCGATTGTAATGATTTTTTAACAGAACCTTAATTTTATGAATTAAGATATTCGTGTGAAATTTGAGCTTAATCGAAACATTATTTCTCATGAAAATCGAAATTTTACGGTTTTTTCTTTTTTAAAACAATTCTTTGACATATAACACCTACATGCTTTATCCTATTGTAATGATTTTTTTATAGAACCTCTATTTCATGAATTAATATACTCGTGTAAAATTTGAGCGCAATTGAATAATTATTTCTTATGAAAATTGCAATTTTACGATTTTTTTCTTTTTTAAAATTACGTAAAAATTACGAATTATTAAAAAAATTAAGTTAATTTTTAATTTAATTTAATTTAATTTAAAAAAAAATCTTCGAATAAGTAATGATTTTTTCACAGAACAACAGAAAATCCGCGTAACTCAATGCAGCTCAATGCACCAATTACGCTCATCCAACAACGCGGCGGGACTTAAGCGTTTTCCTAGTCGAGATAATTAAAGTGTCCCCGTCAACCAGATCTCTCCAACGTCGAGATCGCATCATTGTCTTTGTGCTCTAGCCAAGCTCATTGGAATACCCCTGTTGCTTCGAGAACTTGGAAGTTTCAGACCTATAAATTATTGTGCCTAGGATTTACCGGCAAGGCACAGACACTAGGTTGAGTTAGTCTATTGGTATTGGAAAGGCGAGGAATGCTCACTGCGTGGTGCCGGTGTTAGGTCGAGGGGACTCCACCCGCGTTGTTTGATGTAATACCCACAGACAGCAATTTGTATCGAACTAGTCACACCAAGGCCCTTCTTGCAGGGACTAGACACCAGTACTTTGTAGTGTTTAATATGTGTGTTGTCACTTAAATAAGAAATATATAAATACACAACTTATATAGCCTACATCATGGACTACAAAAAGGGCTATGTACAAGAAATAAGGATCTAGTTATCTAGAGGAGTAAAACATGACCCAAAATGTTGCTATTCCTACATGAATTCGAAAAGTTCACAAGTTCTGCAATTGAGATTGAGCATCGACATCTTATAATCATCTAATATAGATAGCAATTGGTTCATGCTACCTACTTAATGCATACAACATCAAACATAATTAAATCAAGGGTCTTGTTGTATCTACTATATACCCAGCACTTGATTTACTTCTGGAGGGTGTACTATACGTAAAACTGTCGGAGGTGTATAATTAATACTAGGTAATTCCCATGATGTACTCAGACAATGTGAATAAATACCATAGATCTCCCCTTAATGTTCACCATTTACTAGGAAGCTTCGCAAACGCTTTTTTTAGTCGCGTTGATGGATGAGCTTTTTTAAGTTTTTAGTTTGCGTGGGATATCTTTACTTTTGCAAGTGCTTTGCTTTGCTGCCTACGCATTGTATGTGATTGTTGTCAAGTTTATATTGTTACTTGTCAATTGGTATTATTTACCGTAAAAAACTTATATTAAAAGCTTTATTTCTATGGATTCTGGCTAAATTTTTCAACTTTTTCTTTCAAAAGATACTACATAGCCCCACCCGTTTGGTCAGAATCGGCCCAAATGACACGAAAATATCGCACTAAAAATCGAAAAAAATAAAAGTACGATTATAATGAGAAATATTTCTTCGATTGTACCAAAACATACTACACCTCTAAGTTCAGAGATTTCGAAGGTCCACTTCAATTTTCATCAGGATCGGATATGCGATTGTGTTACAGAACTCGCCACGTAAACCCTCTTGATTAATAACTAACTGGAACATTTTCCAAGATGAGTATGACGCCAAAACCAAAGACAATGATCCATTCACATCTCCGGCTTCAGACGCCGCCGCTAAACAACCCCTAACAAATCACCTTGCTTAAATTAGTTCCCCCCTCTGCGACCACGGTCCATTTCCGTGGCACAAGTCCACAGCCACCTCCATGGTGCGAGCGGGCTTCACGCGCGTTGCTAATCACTCGGAGATCCTGCTTGGAGCTACACCGGGCCAGGCCCAGGAGATCAAAGACTATAGGTGTGTGTGTGTGTGTGCCAAGTGAGAGGTGTGGACAGAAGTACATGCGCGTGTTGGGATTAGCGAGTGGAAGAGGAAGTAAGTGAGACACTCTCCACAAAGCCAATATAAGAATAAAGTAACGTTTGCAAGTTTGTAGATGTCCCTTAAACCAAAGAATATGCAGCTGGCTCCTGCTAGTAATCTAAGCAAATATTTCAACCAAAATAAATTGGGGAACTGTCTCAGATTTTCATTTTAACAAAATATTTTAGTCGAGACATTACTAAACTACTATCTTCCTCTTACGGTTCTTGAATAGTTGCATTTATTCGTTATTTTCACGATTATTCGTCGTGTTTTTATTTTCAATATGTCATTAAAAAATAATTAATATACTAAAAATTATATCGGAACAATCTTTAATCTCAGATTTCCTCGCCATAGCAATAATAACAATCTACAAATGGATTTATTATTCATTAAGGGGATGCTAGTAAAATTAAAAACACAAACGACAAGACGATGATTGAGCGAGCGAAGCGAGCGTCTCCACTTGACTCTTATGGCTCGAATGTCTGTTTTTGTTTTTTTCTGTTACTGCTTCGATACAGGTCGCACCGTTTCTCTGATCGACCTGAAATTTTGCACACATGTACATACCACCTAGGCGGGTTGCTGTATAGTTTTTGAACAAAATCCGATCGTTGGTTATAAAAAATAAAAAAATAAAATAAAAAATAAAAAAATAAAAATGTACCGATCGTTATGAAATTTTGCAGGGTCAATAAGTACAACATTCTCTCCTATTTTCCAAATTTTCAGCTAAATCGGTCAAGACCTTAAAGACTTATTGGTAATCATATTTCGAAAAATGATGTTAAAAATGAAGGAGGCAGTGAAGATACAAAGATACACTTTAGAAGGCATGACGTGAATTAGAACAATGCAAAGATGTTGGAATAGTATAAAGTGTACAATGTCAATATCCAGTTAGGCCTACACTGTGTGGTGGGCCTTATGGGAATGTCGTACTCGGGTCATGTTGCACGTACCGGTGCTCGCTCAACAACGCGTCCAACTGAGCGTTTTTCCTAGTAATATTGATATTTGTTAGAAAACTCCGATCCGATTCTGTGTTATAAGACTAGGAAAACGCTAAAGTCCCGCCGCGTTGATGGATGAGCTTTTTAAAGGTTTTAGTTTGCGTGGGATATCTTTAATTTTGCAAGTGCTTTGTTTTGCTGCCTACGCATTGTAGGTGAATGTTGTCAAGTTTCTTTTGTTTCTTGTCAATTGGTTTTATTTACCGTAAAAAACTTGTATTAAAAGCTTTATTTCTATGGATTATGGCTAAATTTTTCCACTTTTTCTTTCAAAAGGTACTACATAACCATAACCTTAATGTCCATGTATAATATGAACGTTGTAGCCCCACCCGTTTGGTCAGAATTGGCCCAAATGGCACGAAAATATCGCACAAAAAGTCAAAAAACGTATATTAAAAGCTTTATTTCTCTCGATTCTGGCTAACTTTTTCAACTTTTTCTTTCAGAAAGCAATACATCACCATTACCTTAATGTCCATGTGAAATATGAACGTTGAAGCCCCACCCGTTTAGTCAGAATTGGCCCAAATGGCACGAAAATATCGCACTAAAAATCGAAAAAAATCGTAAAAGTACGATATTCATGAGAAATATTTATTCGATTGTACCCAAAAACGTGGCAAGTCTAAGTTCAGAGAAAACGAAGGTCGTGTCAAATTTTCATCAAGATCGCATATGCCGTTTGCCCGGTAGAGAGCGAACAAACAGACAGAAAAACGAAAAAAAAAAAAAAACAAAAAAAAAAAAAAAAAAAACCCGAGCTAAATTTTTTGGGGGGTCGGTGAAATTGAAGTCTTCGCTTCGCTCATCCGATTATTAAGAACTGTGCACGAAAGTCATAATAGATATATTGAGTTTGAACCCCAGACAGGTTCTTTGGTTTTTTCTTGTTTTCACACTTGATGTTTAAGATTATATTAGTTTCACAAGACAATATATTTTACATTTTTCTATTCAACATAAAAGAAAACGAAATAATTTACGAGACGTAATTGCAGAATATGCTACAATCAACAGCTGGCGAATATTGATTCTGCTACGATTCTTCTGACATCAGAATTGACGTCGTCACCTCAAAATCGACGTTGGCGTTCAAATATCGTCCGTGCAGGTTTATGAGTAGCTCGTATCTGAAGTGGGCGAGGAGTACTTGACGAGGACAAAGCCTGCCAAACTGGAAATCTCTTCAAAAACGTCATGTACGTGTGGCCCACAACAAGAGTAACGACATCTTTGAACAATGTTTAGCGCCTTTTGGCGGGCGGCGTGAACGCGGACCCCCACGGCGAACGTTGGGAGGAGGCCCGCGCATTAATCGTCCACCCATCGCCGATGACAGCCATATGGCAGTGGCAGCCAGGGCGACGGCGGCTAGGAAGACACTGAAGAACATGGAAGTTCCATGCATCAAGCCGGAGCCGACGTCAATGTCAATGACTGATGTCTTTGGGAGGAACTCGAGAAACTTGGCAAGATCGATAGTTTCAGACAGTCATTGTGTATAGTTGCAAATGGTTGCTTGCTTCTCGTTACGGGGCATTATCTCCGGCGGTTCCTTGACAATAGAGGTCTATCCGGTTAGAAGATCGAATAAGTAGGTTATTGATGGAGGTAATTATTAGTGACACTTCGCGGTGGGAATTTTGCTTGAAAATGCTAACGCTATTCGGATTTCTCGGCAAGACAAGGAAGTTTGGGTGGTACCACTGGCGTTAATTGACGTTGATTGGTACTTGGCCTTTGACGTTGCTGGAAGCTTGGAGATGGGGATGGAGACACCCATGCACACGCAACCCCAATGTCCCTATGTATATATTTCCGAAACTAAGCTATAAATTGTGTTATTTTTTTTATAAAGTCAGCTGAATACACTATACCCACGCAATATTTAAATACATTTTTGTACGTTGGGCTCGAAAGCTGTCCTTATTGTTCAAGCTCTGAGTATGACAATATTTTATTGCATATTCATTACTTCGTTTTTGTCACTTATAGTTAATTACATACACCAAATTGTTTTTAAAATGTGGAGTAGAAAATCTTTTATGTAAGTTATGTACCCACTGACAGCGATTATAATTAATTAACAATTTTATGGAAACCAATCCAGAAATATTACAAATCCATCTCTGCGGGGTATCGAACCCCGGTTTCCCAAATTGCCGGTCGTGTGCTTTACCCCTAATCTACCGGGACGATTAACTTCATAACATCTGGATTGTTGGTGCATTGTAGAGCGGAATAGATTGTAAGAGTACTGCAACGATTCTGCTGCCGTTGAACTGACCATCAAACACGATTTATGCCATTACTTACCTAACGCAGGTATGAGCGAGGGTTTATTTCTCAAAATCATTAATCGGGAAACACTTCCGTAGAGATTAATTTATTTTATGGAAACCAATCCAGAAATATTACAAATCCATCTCTGCGGGGTATCGAACCCCGGTTTCCCAAATTGCCGGTCGTGTGCTTTACCCCTAATCTACCGGGATGGTTGGTGCAGTGTAAATCTGAATATATTGGAAAAAATTGTTAGCATTATCAACGGAAATTATAGATATGTACAAATGATAAGATCAAAAAATAATATCACGTAACTCATGATTCAAATTAATTTACAAAAGACAAGAACTTCTAAAGTTTGCAAAGCACTGTATATATTTTATTGCATAAATGGTCAGCTAAGAAGACACATATTATATCTAGCCATGTGTCCTCTTGAGTTTTTAATCGCCGTCTACAGTGCTGAAAACCCTGGTAGCCAAACACTCGAAATTAGAAAAGTTTTTTTCGGAATAGCAATATCTCATTTATATTCTTACCTTGGAGGACGAAGTTAATACTTGGCTGAAATGTGTTTTGAGTTTCTTAAAAGAAAACACCCTCGGATAAAGAAGGGATTGTATACAGAAGGCCTACACAACGTTCTCGGCACCATTGAAAGTTAGATTGGCAAGGATTGACTTATATTTACATCTTGGATTATTAAATTTAAACTTTTACGAAAATAGATTTAAGAAACTAAGTGAATTTCACGAAAAAATATTCCAAAAACCAATTTATCTTCATTAATCGGCAGTCTTATATGAATTTCTCGAGATTTTCACGAATTGAAAAAACTTTTTGCTTGATTTTGTTTGAAGGACAAGCCAATCGAATCAAGTTTTTAAATCGAGTTGACATTTTAGTTGGTCTAATTGGTTTAAAAAAACACTTCAAATATGTTTTGAACATATTATTCGTGCACAAGTAAAAAAAAATAGTATACTCCTAAGAACGTTGTACTTGACAAGCAAAATTGCACGGATTTTGATGCAGAGCAGAATAATAAGATATTGAAATATAATATTCAACTGATAAACAGTCTTATTAACAAACCATATTTTGTTTTATTTATGAATACAATTAAGCCGAATCGTTCTAAACAATTTGCAATTAATTCCAATTTAAGACTGACCTCGTTTCGATAAATTCCAATAATTAATGAATTTCATTTAAATTTTCCAATCTTTCAAAAATACAATCACCGCTTTTTTCCTTTTCCATTTTCTCTTCTACATCTAAGCTCCCAATGCCCTAGCTAGTCGTAGTGCATAAGCTCATTATTCAGCGTCGTCCTATTTTGCATCCTATTAGTACTGCAGCTCCGAACAATCACCACTGCACCCATTGTTATGTGGAAATATTGGACGAGACGTCCCTTTATTACGGCTGTGAATACGACCGTACCAGGCGTACACAAACTCGTTGCATGCAATGAATTGCACTAGATCTAGCCGGGCATGCAATTCTATGTACGGAGGGCAATTACTGTACTCATGGCACAGAATCAACAAGAACGGTATAATCGAAATTTGTAAAAAAAAAAAAAAAAAAAATGCCCGCTCAGATGAAGGAGAATTGGCATGTAATCAGATTTCATGAATCGAAAATGCCAATTAGATTTTCAACGTAGGTTGGTCGTTTTTGAAATAGTACTTATTTTCCATTTAAGAATCAATTTAAAATTTCTCTCCCAGATAATTATTCCTCCGATAGTAGGCCTACGTGAAAATATAATAGATATAACCTTCACTTGATGATATTTGTCTACTAAACCATTCGTGCAACTAAGTTTTGTAAGTTTGTATCCATCTCCATAAAATTATGTATATAGTGATTGTAGTCCAATACTTGGGTGAATTCTTAATAACTTGTTAAAAAATATCTGAAATCACAATGTTCAAAAAATGGGTCATAAACATAATTCTGTACAAAACGTATTCAGCAAAATTCCACGAGTACAAAAATGCACCTTGTTACAGTGCGATGAAATTCAAGCCATTGCAGCTGTAACTGCAATGTTGTTGTGTTGTTCAACTTCAGTTCACTTCAATTTTAAATCGTCATTAAATTTAACTGATTATGGTTAGGTCAAAGAATGATATTTTAAGATCGAAACTCTCTAATTATGATGTGTATGTATACAAATGTATCCCTGTAAACTTAGATAGTGTACAAGTGAATCAAATCTGCCTTTACAATTTTATAAAACTCATTTTGGTAATGTCGAATGAATGTGTGTACTTTTTGTTCTTTTGATATTACGCGTCGTAGTAAAATGGCAATATATATTTAGTTTTTATCTGAGCCAATAAAATGCTCACCCACTCTTTTGTTAATCCCTTTCAGGATAAATAAACATCACTGTCCATTTAATAATTTAAGGCAGGGGAGTTTTTGTTGGCTTACAAATTGACACCCCTCAACTCCAACTCATCAAAACCTCTAACAGAGCACTACTCAAAAACTCGTCACAACTCTCCAGAACTCACCGCTCGTCAGCGTACGACGAACTATAGGACTCTCACCCCAATGTAAAGTTCACGACTGCTTCTGACATATTTTCCTCGTCCAGAGTGTGTGAGTATGCTAACAAGCTAAAAAAAAAACTCGTGGAATATTATTCGGCTCAATATTGTAAAACTCACTCACTCCTTCTACAGTGCAGGCGATTTTATAGTGACATATTTTAACTGTATAAGGAGAGAAAGCTAATTATTCTATGCATACTGTCTATTCACAGGTTTGACATAACATATTGTATTCCCTTTGTCTTAGTGAATTTTATTTTCCATTATTTCCACTTAGTTTTCTGAATGTATTTGTAATTTATATTTATGTGTATTGTATTGTTTTTATTGTTGTAACTGTACTGACTTTATAATAATAACAATTTTTGTGGGAATAAAACCTGTAATTAGGTGAAATATACGCACCTCATCGTCTAACCAGGTATGTTGCGGATAGGACTATAATGTGAAGTGATGTCCAAGACCTATTTAATAGGACTTAATCCACTGCATTCGCATTAACGACTGAGGAATACCTCGGAAAACAACTTCAGTCAGGATTGCCAGTCTCGACGGGATTTGAATCCGGGACTTTCTGAATCAGAGTCGCGCGCTTTTATAGCGCTCGAGCCAACACTGTCGGCCCTTTGTAAACTATTCATCAATAGACTGAAATAAACAAAGGTATTTCAAGCATTTAAATATTTTGCAAAGAAAACAGAAAATATAAACTAATCGTATCATTCACATAGTGTAATTCACATTATATAATTCATAATCGTTTTCCTCATTGGACATTTCGTTCTTAATAACCCTGATGAATAACCGTTATCAATAGTATCGATAACATAAAATCTCCCCAATTCAACTCTGAAACCAAAATCCGTAATGCTTGTAAATCCATCCCGTGTGCGTGAAACGTATATCACTGGCATGGCTCACAGGCATTGCAGCTCCCATCACAGTGACAAGCTGCGTCCATGTAGCCCTGTGGCCCTCGCAGTGCACGGCAGCGCGTGGTACGAGGCCCCCAAACTACCCCCACCGTGGCACGACCGCGGCGTGGGACGCGACACGGACTGGGCCCACACAACATGGGCCCCAGGGACGGGCAATACAACCGCGCCAAGATACTAGCTCTAATCGCGAGTATGTAATTCCACGGGATGATTGGAAATTGTGGAGGTGGTTTTGGTAATGCGTTCGGGCGAAATGGAAACGTGTAATCGCAAGGGATGAATTTTAGTTACAAATACAACGCCAAATCATTTTCATAATCAATAATCATATTACGATGTACAATGTGAAATCAAATTTTACAATTACAACAAATACTTCATTCATTATGTGACAAACCATCCAAATAATGATACTATATCGTTATTCGTTTTATGATCAAATGTATTAAATTGAAGGGGAATCGTTTTTCAGTAAAACTATAAAAATGAAAGACAGATATTAAAATGATAATGATTTAAAGGGACAAATTAATATTAAAATTACAAAATTCAACCCACGGATTATGAAGGTTTGAAGGTTTGAGGCCAACCCTATGAACTATGCTTTACCAAATGCTTCCTATGCCTTGTTGGCTATCATCTTTTCTCTAGTAACCTTGTCCGTTTGACTTATATCGATCGTCGGAGGTCACGTTTACGACCTGACCAACCTTGGCCAGCCCTCATTATATCGATCAGGTTACCTCAAGGAAATGCAAATTAATTATTATTGTTTAAGTCATTAAAGAATAATAGGATGTCCGAACTGCACCCTTTCAGTGGCCAAAGAAGTAAGTTATGGAAAGCCTGCTATCTGGCGCTATTAATCAAAGAGCTTACGACTTATTGTTCTCAGTACTGTGAAACAATAAAACAACGCGGGAATAGGTGGGAGACGTGTGTAGTAACAAAGCAATAACCACCTTCTAATAGAACAAGGGTGAACAAATCCACGCGATTACCACTACGATCGCGAATTATATCTAGGCTCATAAGAATACTAGCTTGCAACGCGTTCAAAAAAACTGTGCCTATTCAAGACTCCAATCCTTATCAGCTAGAAATAAAGAAATTAATTTTAAGCTTAAATATCACATTTTCGTCAATGTTCTGACGGACAGGTATATGTGCAAAAGTGTATCTAGTTGTTTTAATATTTTTTTTATTAAGTTTTCTTTTCTTTAGTTCTTAACAGATTAAAAATGATCCAGTTCTAAAATTAATTAAAGCACATTAAAACATGTCAATGGGTAAAATTTCTGTTACATGTGTAATTGTGCATATTTTTTAAGTAGAACAAGCATAGGCAGCAACTTACTATTTTTTAGAACTTGCACACAACCCCTAATTGGCATATAATTATAAAAAAATATTCATACTTGTAAGAAATTGTAATAATTGCCTGAATGATTTTCTTGTCCAGCTGAGATTATCAGGGATGTTTAAGTAAAACATATTTTCTTTTTCACGCAACGCGTTATTTTACTATCGATTTGTGTCCATTGTGAGTGTGCTTGTGCGTGAGTGCGCGTGCTAACTTCCAACTTCATCCATCGACCGAGAATGTGCAACAGTTGTGCACAGTGGTTAACCACAAACAAGTGACGAATTACTTTCATTTGTCATTCTCAATAATATAAGGGTTAAAAAATAAATCCAACATTTTCATTTAGAGCAAATACCGAAAAGGAGAAATCAGAGAAATCTGACTTTCACCAAAAGTTCAATTATATTGATAAAAATGTAATTCACTTCATAAATCTTTCCTCATTCAATAAAAGCCTCGAAATGATTTTATGCAATGTGTAGAAATAAGAAGAAGAATGTTTTGCAATGTAAATCCTACTTAAAATTATTGTGAAGTTTATATGGCTGAAGATTTCCGATTGACAAATTTTCATAAACATAAGATTGGCGATTTAGCTCTGCTGAGTATTTGTAAGAGAGTGGGTTTTAAATTGGGCAAGATCTACTTAAGCTGTATGTATTGTTTTAGATTACAACGAAATATTACTCGATTTTTATCTTAACTCCGTGGTACATTTTATTTTATTTTACTTTCTTTGCATTCACTACCACCGCTGTTCGGCCTGATGAAGGGCGTGCGTCTCAATTTATAGTTTATACCTATACACAAATTAATATTGAACTGATATATCAAATCAACTCAGGTCAGGTCCAAATTGCGTGCCTTGAAAAACATTCAGCCTTAACTTAAAACAACGTTGCGTGAGGTCTTTTTGAAAAGTCATTGAGCGAGCGTAGCGAGCGTCTCCACTTGACTCTTATGGCTCGAATGTCTGTTTTTTTTTGTTTTTTTTTTCTGTTACTGCTTCGATACAGGTCGCACCGTTTCTCTGATCGACCTGAAATTTTGCACACATGTACATACCACCTAGGCGGGTTGCTGTATAGTTTTGTGGCAAAATCGTTCAAAAAGTTAAAAAGTTACATTAAAGTTAATCGAAATTTTTTTTTCAAACTAAACGGCGACAAAATCTGAGGTGGCCAAATCATTTAGAATGTCCGTCCGATCACGAATATGTTATTTTTATTTTGATCCGATAAGTAGTGTAGATGAAAATTACATTATAACAAAGTCCCGTTACCATGGCAACGGAAAGTCGCACAGCTTTTTTGGCTCATGATAGCGGTAAAACGGAGGCTCGGATCAAGTTGAAATTTTGACCATCCGCAAGTTTCGTTCCCGATTGAATGCCATTAGTTTTGTGGCAAAATCGTTCAAAAAAGTTATAAAGTTACATTAAAGTTAATCGAAAGTTTTTTTTTTAAACTAAACGGCGACAAAATCTGAGGTAGCCAAATCATTTAGAATGTCCGTCCGGTCACGAATATGTTAATTTTATTTTGATCCGATAAGTAGCGTAGATAGAAATTACATTTTAACAAAAGTAACGTTACCATGGCAACGAAAAGTCGCACAAGAATTCTGGTCACTATGTACTGCCACCTAGAAGAAATCAAGAGTAAAATAGTTTCCCCAAAGAAATGATGTCAAGGTCCTCTAGATGGCGGTGGATTTTATCCATTCTCCCTTATTTTACAAATTTTCAGCTAAAATCGGTCAAGACCTTAAAGACTTATTGGTATGTAACATTATGGGAATGTCGTACTCGGGTCGTGTTGCACGTTCCGGTGCTCGCTCAACAACGCGTCCAACTGAGCGTTTTCCTAGTTACGTAAGATTAGATTGGAATTATCTTGATGCCAACCGTAATTTAACCCGATTAATTTTGCATTGGAAAATAGAAACATCTCATTTGTCATTTGTGAATGATTGAGCGAGCGAAGCGAGCGTCTCCACTTGACTCTTATGGCTCGAATGTCTGTTTTTTTTTTTTTTTTTTTTGTTTTTTCTGTTACTGCTTCGATACAGGTCGCACCGTTTCTCTGATCGACCTGAAATTTTGCACACATGTACATACCACCTAGGCGGGTTGCTGTATAGTTTTTGAACAAAATCCGATCGTTGGTTATAAAAAATAAAAAATAAAATAAAAAAATAAAAAAATAAAAATGTACCGATCGTTATGAAATTTTGCAGGGTCAATAAGTACAACATTCTCTCCTATTTTCCAAATTTTCAGCTAAATCGGTCAAGACCTTAAAGACTTATTGGTAATCATATTTCGAAAAATGATGTTAAAAATGAAGGAGGCAGTGAAGATACAAAGATACACTTTAGAAGGCATGACGTGAATTAGAACAATGCAAAGATGTTGGAATAGTATAAAGTGTACAATGTCAATATCCAGTTAGGCCTACACTGTGTGGTGGGCCTTATGGGAATGTCGTACTCGGGTCATGTTGCACGTACCGGTGCTCGCTCAACAACGCGCCCAACTGAGCGTTTTCCTAGTTATATAACGCACACAATACATGCAAACGAATTAGTTTTAACGTCATCATTCGCTGTTCGTGTTTTTATTTGAATTAATACATATTTATTGCCTTCAATCAACTTCCACTAACAACTAATTGCACAATTAGTATTACAGTTGATATGCTATACAAGGAAGCATTACAATTTTGTCATAACTTGTCATTGATATACCATTAAATCTTTCATAAATGAACCAAATCAAAAAGATTTGAATAAGACCATGTCTATATTTCATCCTGTCTTTGATGCCTGAACAAAATTTTGTGAGTCTAAATCAGCTATGTTATTGAGCGAGCGTAGCGAGCGTCTCCACTTGACTCTTATGGCTCGAATGTCTGTTGTTTTTTTTCTGTTACTGCTTCGGTACAGGTCGCACCGTTTCTCTGATCGACCTGAAATTTGGCACACATGTACATACCACCTATGCGGGTTGCTGTATAGTTTTTGAACAAAATCCGATCGTTGGTTATAAAAAAATTTAAAAATTTAAGAAATTAAAAAACAAAAAAAATGTTCCGATCGTTATGAAATTTTGCAGGGTCAATAAGTACAACATTCTCTCCTATTTTACAAATTTTCAGCTAAATCGGTCAAGACCTTAAAGACTTATTGGTATGTAACATTATGGGAATGTCGTACTCGGGTCGTGTTGCACGTACCGGTGCTCGCTCAACAACGCGACGGGACTTTAGCGTTTTCCTAGTTTTACATTTGGTTCATTTGCCTTGTTTAGTATTTTACTCCAAGCAAAGTTTAAGGTGGAATCACCCAATTATTATTGTCTTGGATGTCTATGAATAGCTTTGACCATTCAATGTAATATGCATAAATAAATAATTTAAAAAAATCGTATTTAGAGTCCAACCACTCAGTCAGATAACTGATTTTAAGTGGGAGACATTAAACCATAGCGACCAAGCCAACCCTGTAGGCCCCGACGCAATCGACGACACACCATACACGACATGTTGGTTGTTGGATGTCCCATCGCTTAATAAATTATATAATTCAATCAATCTTGGTGACTTCTTGTCATGTCATTTGGTCATCCCTGTCTTCACTCACGTATTAAGTTCCGGGCGTTGGTGAGTTTATAAGTAGTCGTTTCCGTTTTCGTCATCATCCTCAAAGGCGTACATCAGTCACTCATTAGGTGACTTTCCCTCCTACACAGACTGTCAATACAACAACACACGTCTTAGCCCGGGTGTCATTTTACCCAGTTAATCTTGTACGAGAAACTTGTTTTACCATAGGAAAACGCTAAATCCCCCGTCTGATTGATGGATGTAGCTTAATAAAAGGTTAAATGTTTGCTTGGGATATGACTTACTTTTGCAAGTGCTTTGTTTTGCTGCCTACGCATTGTAGGTGAATGTTGTCACAAGTTCTTTTGTTTCTGTCAATTGGGATTTATTTACCGTTAAAAAACTTTATATTAAAAGCTTTATTTCTATGGATTCTTGGCTACTTTTTCAACTTTTTCTTTCAAAAGGTAACTAAACACCTAACTTAATGTCCATGTATAATAATGAACGTTGTATGCCACACCTCATTTGCTAGATCAGAAATTGGCCCAAAGGCACGAAAATTCGACACAAAAAAAATCAAAAAACTTAATTAAAAAGCTTTACTATTCTATGGATTCGGCTAACACTTTTCATTTTTTTTTTCAAAACGTAAACATCACCATAACCTTAATGTCCATGTTTAATATGAACGTTGTAGCCCACCCGTTTGGTCGAATATTGGCCCAAATGTCACGAAAATATCGCACTAAAAATCGAAAAAAATCGTAAAAGTACGATATTCATGAGAAATATTTCTTCGATTGTACCCAAAAACAATACACCTCTAAGTTCAGAGATTTCGAAGGTCCTGTCAAATTTTCATCAAGATCGGATAAGCCGTTTGTCTGGTAGAGAGTTAACAAACAGACAAAAAAACAAACAAAAAAAAAAAAAAAAAAACAAAAAAAAAAACACCCGAGCTAAATTTTTTGGGGGGTCGGTGAAATTGAAGTCTTCGCTTCGCTCATCCAATTAATTGAAACGAAAGTAACCAATCCAATTTATATTCTCAATCCCCTTACAAATGTAGTAGCAATTTATGTCTTGTCAAATCAAACCTACGCGAAAAGTATTACTTTTCTCATTTGAAACGGGTTTAAGGCAGAAAAGTTTATATCGCAGTTTTAATCATGTCTAAGTCATTCTGCTTCGATGCGATTCTCATTTTCAATCTGGAGGAGGTGGATTTCTTAGAATGTTGTATATTTTTTCGTTATTTAAGGAAGAAGAATGCGATCATGCGTACCTCAGTCTGAGCTTCTATACACTCTTCAATATTCAGTTCAAGTCATTTATCCTTCGAAGCATGTACTAGTAGACTAAGAAATGCTCTGTTGATTTTTAAATATTTACTTGAAGATAATATTTTCGAACGAACTTGCCAATCAAGGTGTCATTAACACAATTTTCATCTTTCGCCATCAAGATTACCGTGCAATATTAGTTCAGAGCATAGTGTTCTTGTTCTGTAATAAAATTAATATAACACAACTTTTTAACATCAAAGTCTCCCGAATAAAACTATACAATATATAAACAAAGCATCTCCAAATAAACATGGACCACCGTCTAGCTTCACAATAATCATGTGTTTATGCCAAGTAAAATTTTTGGCGCGATTCACTTCATTCAGCAAATATACCAATATGGTGTCGTCTAGTCTAGACACTTACCAACTACAACGAATAGCAATTACTGTGAAACAATATTTACTAACCATTACCAATGGTTTGGATTGCAAACTGTAAATTGCCAACTCAAATCTACCTCAGTTAGTATTGGGTAAATAAGTCTACTGATATTAATGCTTAAATATTGTATTGTTTGATATGTGGAGAGTGCTAGCATGAACGAAACAATAAGCAAACTTGTGATGTACACATGTGTGAAGTGCCTAATTGGATTGTTTACTTCGCTCGTCCAAGCATAGGGTACAATAATAGAGAAAATAAGAACAACTTGACTCTGTATTTGTGTTTTCAACATAGCGAAGGTTTTGTGCAATATATTATTCAGGCTTACATTATTCCAATGTGCTGTCCAAGCTGATTTATCAAAGATCTGTTTGTCTACCTTACATTATGCATCATATATAAGTAAACAGTAAAACAGTGTTTCCTAACTTGAAAGAATGTAAACAATGTGAAATGACTTAGGTTATTAGTTGAGTGGGACAGACTTGTCGTCTCTATTAGACCAATTCACGATAGATAGACTGTAAACCATAGAAAATTTACCATAGACGGTAGACAAGGATGAAGAACAAAACCACAAAAACGTATGCCTTAAGTAGGATTCGAGCCCACGTCCCTTGGAGTCATGCGCTGCAGATGAGCGCAGTAATTGTAAATGAGCCACCGTGATTTTCTGAATATTGCCTATTAGAAATATGATAAATGAAATTTAGTACATAGGCTACATAAAGGTACTTAACATTATACTTATTATCAACAATTTTCACATTGTATTTATAATATTTACAATATCTTAATAAAAAATGATAATATTTTTCAAATAACAAAATAAAAATTGTAATAATTTGTTATTAAATAGGCTTTCCCAAACCGGGAATCGAACCCAAATTTAAGTACGGGTATATGTGATTCAGCTGCTACAGGACAAACAATTTTTCTCGTTTTGTTTCTTCATGATTTAGTCAGATTGTTTGATTTGAAGATATTTCCGTTGCCTTCCTAATACGTTGACATTTGCTAGAAAACCCCGCAGAAACCAAACGGATCTGACTTTCCTCTCCATGTACGTGCAACGTAGCTAGAAGTCTACGTCGAGTGGATCAGAGCGGCACGTAATCAGGCTCACGGTAGAAACTAGAGCCACCTCGCAACCTGTCAACATAATTAAGTACCTGTCGATCGAATTTTCATTAACTACCAACCCATGGAAAGAAACTTTGTTTCCCCGTTCAAGGCGCTTCAATCTTGAATCCTTTAACATGATCTCAAATAATTAGTTTGTTGGATATACGAGTGGTCGTCATCGGAAGGTTTAATTAAGCCGTGTGACGGGGGCACAGCGGGCGTCTAAGAGATAAGGCAACGTCTTGTTACTAAACACACTGCCCAGATGTTTCGATTCACTCACTTTGTCAGCCGTAACAACTAACCTCTTATTTAATTATAAGGGGCATGTTTCCTATTGAATGATAGCTGGGAAAAAATCTAATTGCTGATTAGGATCGTTGAATAAGTTGAAAGCGGTAAGATTCGAGATGGCTTAATTTGAACATGATGATTGGAGGGGGGGGGGGGGGTCATGGCGAATCATAAACTGATCATGTACAACATTGAGTGTAATTGAACATGTAAGTGTATATGGTTTGTTGTTAAAAGGATTGGGGCCTTCTACAAAAAGGTTTTTACACCATGTTTGTTTTGTAATATACTTTCGATTTGTAGTTCGTTGCAACTACGGTTAGGGTACTTGGGCATTGGCTGCCTATACTGCCGTAATAGATTCATATACACAAATATTCTTTATTTTTAACACAAAAAAGAGAATCACTTACATCAAGAAGCATTTGATTTTACAATTATTGCAATGCCATATTTAAAAAAAATAACTTTCACAAAATTTAAAGCGTTGGCTTTTAAAAAATTGTGCAAAAGAGAAAATTGGTGATGTTTTGTATCCAACAATTAATTTTCCTAGGTTGAGATTATTTGTTTAATTAATAAATAATTACGTTTACGGTAAGTTTCGGCAAGTGTAGTGGAGTGTAAATATATTATCAAAACACTCATTAGAAGTTCAAAAGAGTTAACAAACAAATTGCAAATAAGATTAATTTAATCAATGACTGACTGAACATGTAAATTAACAACTTCTATGTACGCGAGTACGATCTTTCTAGATTCTAATTCTGTAAAATAAAATAATTTAACTCTCAAGTAGAATCTCGAGCGTTCTCCGTTTCCGAGAACATTTTAATTTTAACGTTTTTATACGCCTCGTTGCTAAAGATAAGCTGTAATTGAATCCAATAATTATGAACGTTTACCAACCAGTGAGTGGTGGAGGGGTGGGGGAGGTGGGGGCCTCCCCGCAGTTAAATACAGCTAGCTAACTTCACCAGCCTCGTGCATTAATCCAGTTCTTTCTAATTAATGAAAATATTGGTTTTCGCCGCTGTTTTAATGAACGGGAGGGATAAACGAGGGAAGTGGGGATATCAATACTTCCATATCAACATTTGCTATTGATTCCCATTGTTATGAGCAAATAAAGAGTAAAACTAACAGAAACACTCGTAATTACCCCTGAATGAACTGTTGCCGAATAGATTCAATTGTGCAGAGTGAATCCACCGAGCATGATCTTGATTATTTACAGTCATGTCTAGTAAATAAATTGCTCCAAAAAATGTATCCCCATTTTTCATCGGCGGCCACGCGCGCAAACCCGTTGTAAAAAGATTTCCTTTCCCGTCGAAAAGATTTGAGAGGAAGAAGCCGTAGAAACCTAAATCAATGTCGATGCATTGGGCTACTTTCGTAGAGAGTGGAAATAAGTAATTCTTTCACGTTCACAGTTGAAAACTTTGGTTTGGCATTTGTTTTCGGAAAAAAAGCTTTCAGCGATTGTTGATCTCACACGTTGATGGTCAAAAGCTTCCACAGACCCAGTACGGAAATCCGCGAGCTTTCCACATTTGTTAGCAGAGCCAGAAAAAAACTGTCAAAACACAGTAGGTCGCGTAATGTGTGTATGTGTGTGTTTGAACGGAGTGGGGGGATTGGTGGATTTTGCTCACTTTTGCACTTTCGACTTTTGAAATCCTCATGAGAAACCGCCACGTGACTGGAAAACTCGAAAGGGGAGAAAAAAAAACTGCAAACGCTACAAACAAAAACCATCTGTTTGCGGGACTGTCAGCACCAAATGCCACCGACATGTCAGC
The DNA here is from genome assembly GCA_024449915.1 of Sweltsa coloradensis. Classification (NCBI taxonomy): domain Eukaryota; kingdom Metazoa; phylum Arthropoda; class Insecta; order Plecoptera; family Chloroperlidae; genus Sweltsa; species Sweltsa coloradensis. The sequence continues at coordinate 104,772 of JAMZAV010000339.1, read as the reverse complement.
TGGGGTGGTCACAATCCAAGCCACATAAGACATCACGGCTGTCGTCAGCATTGCTGGGGGCGGAGTGGGGTAGACATAGGGGGTGGGGTGATACCTAGAGTCTGGCTCTCCTAAGACAGGAGAAAGATTCAAATCTGAAACTGTTTTCATAATCAAACGTTCCGATTGTATCTCAAAATCGGCAATTCTATCGCCTGTCAATAAAATGTGTCACCTGCTTTATTGAAAAACCTACAATATAAGGTTTATATTTAAATGACTATATATATTTATCTACGATATAAACTTTATGCATAATACTAATGTTTACAACAAAACAATTTATGTCGCGCAAATCTTAGATGAATAAAATAATATATTTATTGTGGAAACTACATGGTGCATATAAAGCTGCCTAAAATGTTAAGATGACCATTATTTCTGTAAATGTGACAGGCATATTATCTATTTTAAAATGTGCTCGATAAATTCATTTGGCGATCATTTATATTTATCATAACATGTAGGGCCACATAATTGTGTCATGTTGTTTGTACTTACAGTGTTTGATATTTTATGCTAGAAACGTAGGCTCATATTTAAATGCTGTTATGTTTCGCGTCTACAGAGAGACAGCTTTAATTTTTTAATAAAAAATCTGTTTTTCCAAATCGGCTTTTTGAAAAAAAATGTTGCCTTTACGACACAGAAGAACATAACAATAATAATATCCTGTTTAAAAATATAAGTTAACTGAAAATTGTAATTAAAGTTTTATTGATTAATTTAACGTTAAGTTTTAAGTTAAGTTATATTACTATCTCAGTAAATGTAAATAAATCTTCAACACCTGCACTGAAGGGAATACATTTTCACGGCTACTGTACAATGTACATCTCCTCGGAAATGTTGCGGTCTTTATTCAACATTTGTTGTTTTGTTATGTAGCCGAAAGGGTAAGCTTAAAAAGTAAATATTGTGTGTGGAATAATTCGTTCAACAATATTGCATAATTAGCAGTGGGTACACTCGTAATTTCTCTTTCTCTTCATGAATGGAGAAATCATTAATTTCAATCAGAGTTTAAATCGGATTTCGTCTGACCTGACCTTTCACCGTGTTTATTGAAATGAAATGATTCATTAGGTTTTCGCGTGCTGCCCGGCGAAATACGAAGAGCGGAAAGCGATATTAACAATATTGAATAATTCGAGGTTGACTCTAACAAGATATAATCGAACCAGATGGAGGCTCCCACGGACTTACAAGTTGAGTAGGTTGCGGTGGGAGGTTCACGCCACACAGAATACTCTTCAATAGTGACTATTACTCCACAAACCATACATGACAAACTTAATACCAATCACATTTATCGCCTTTTCACTTGGTTTTGCACTGTAAACTTTAGCTTGCGCGTTATTATTTCTATATTTAAATTTGTATTGCTCAATTTGTACTTTTTTATTTTATAATACTAGTTTGTAAATAACTCTGTACCGTTTAAAAATGGGCCATGATGTATTTTTAATTTTGGTTACTTGGCACTACTTGTTGGTTGATAGTTAAGTGATAAGTGACAGATGTTTTAACATTGGTATTAAGAGGTTTTTTAATGAGCAATTTGTAGAGAATTTTTTGTTGATGTGGAAATGTTTTTAATATGTTTTATTAATATTATGTTGTGTTTATTTGATATGTAATTTTAACATGATACGACGTTCTTTTGTAATGTGGGGATATTGTGTAAGAGGGTAACAGGTACGATAATACTACGGGGAAGATGCTCTTTCTGTTGATCATGCATTAATATATTTTTCCTACAACGTTTTGACTTGCACCATTGTTCGGTCATACTTATTTGATTTATTACATTGTTGCAAGCTCTTTCTAGATTATACAATATGAATCTAAATCGAGGAATGTAACTGATAGAAGTGTTGTATTTCCCTTTACATAAGATAGGAAATACATACAAACATTTTAATTTCGAGTCTACCCGTTCAGGTTCTGAACTTAATTTCAGTGGGGGAATTTGATTAAATTGTAAAAGTATTATAACAAAAGTATTAACAAATATAAACATTTCCATATCGTTCATGAAGGTTGAAATTATTCCAGCAAAATGACGGCTGATCAGTAATCACATGTTTGCAAGGAACTCCTCAAAGACTTGTCACGTTAAACCAAGGGTAATGTTTCTTTCAACTTTGCATTGAAATATGTACAGTTAGACATATCGTTTCTTAACTGGCAAAGAATAATCACCGGAATGTCGTCCCCGACGAATTGGTGTGACGTCCCCCACTCAGTCGCATATGTGTGACGTAAAGATTACATTCCACCCCCGAAGTCGTCGCGAGAAATTATATTCCACGCACGAGTCTCAGTTCGAGATATCGTATTTGGACGCCATTTTTTATCCCCCCCCCCCCCTCCTCCTCGATCCGTAATCCGTTATCCTGCCATGACCACAAGCCATCGCTCACGTATGCAAATCGCTGTCATATTATGTAACAAGCAGAAGAACTAATACACTATTGTATGGATAAGGGGGATATTTTGGCGTGGTGTCATGAGAAAAATATCTTGGTTCGATATGATGGATGAAGGGCATAAACTAATATAATAAATTCGTGCTTGTCTGGTTTCAGCATTTAAAATCACTTAAAATGTGTCTAATAAACCCCTAATTCGGTGTTGATAATATTAGTTTACTGATTTCAAATGTTCTACAATCTACAGAGTATGCTTATGGTATTTACAGCGAGTTTCCCTCTCAATAGCGATACGCGCTATGTCTGGCCTCAAACTCGGCAGGAATACTCTTGTCTCTACTTTCTCGAGGTAAGTTAATAAAGAAGTACAAGTCTACCAAGTTTGAGGCGGGTCACCATGCACTATAAACTGGAAAGAAGTGTCGGCACAATATTACTTTTGCACTCACGGAGATAAACTTCGACTTTTTTGCTCTATTACGTTCTGTAGTCAAATTTAAATATATCCCCAAAATATGAATCACATTTCTTGTTTTAAACTACTATCTCGCCGTTTACAACTCGACTACACAAAATTAATATCCCTTCCCTAATAATCTGAAATTTTGAGATTCTTGAGCCGCCTGAGACTTTGTCTAGTTTGATAGACTTGTTACGGTTGTCCACTGGTTGTGTAAACGAATGATCCCAGGATTTTCGCAGATTTCAATTTACAATGAACCAATGATTGTGTGTACCACTGTAACCACTGTTTAAAAAATATGGGTATCACACAAACATAGATATAACCTCGAAAATAAATGTATGACTTACTTTTCAACTCTATCACTCCACATTTCCTATAGCCACTATTTTAAAATTCAAATCTCTTGCTTACCCGATGATTGAGTTAGTCCTTTGGATTTTGAATCTGAAACAGACAAACAAACAAACAAATAAGCTACTGAAGCGTACTTAGCATAATGTTATGATAATGAAATTTATTCCGCTTGATGTGAAATGGCATAATGCTATATTTAAGTACTATTACGAATAATTAGATCATTTAAGTGTGGTACACTTTATGATACGACTTGTTTTAGATGTAAATTACTTGGTGTTAGCAAAGCCTAGCCTGAGCAAACACCTAGTAATAAAAGTAACTGAATAACGAACGTTCCAAAATTATATTTGCAGTGATTCAAGTTTAAATTAGAGTTAATTAGGGTGAATTAAACTTTACTATGTGGATCTCTTACTTGACATCCAAATCGCATAAGATGTAAATATTAACCAGCATTTAGATTTAATATTTGTTTCAAATTACACACCTAGAGACAAACTTATATAACGGCCGTACGATTCTAATGATGCTAAACAGGTTTTCATTAGCATTGATGAATACCTCAAACAACTGAAATAAAAACACGACAACTTTCTCGTAATGAAATGTCAAGACTTTGACGTGTTAATAAATCAGCTCAAGTGTGATCTAAATCAAGAGTAACAAGTTATAACTCTTAGCGAATACTGCAATGATTTTAGAACAACACGTTTTCAAAGTAATGTTCGTTGATGTTTAAACAAATTATTTACAAGTTTTTGGCTCACAGAAATCAAGTTTCACAGCAATGGCTATTGTTTAACTTACACACCAACTTACTAATTGAAATTAATAAATTGTACACATAGTGCTGCAAAACAGGTTTTGGAAGCACATAAGATTATCATTGTGCTTAGCTCGTATTCATTTTGAAAGTTAATTAATTAATAAACCCTTGGCCATATCAATCAAATGCATCTTGGATTTGCGCAAATTAATTAAAAGCACACATGCATGCAAATTAATAACCCTGGGAGAAACCGTGTCATACTAAGTATATTGATTTACTATGTGCATATTACTGTCATTGGAAGAAAATGTATTAGCATTTATACTCTTCAGAAAAGTAAATATTTAGAAAAATAACCCGTAGAGACAGTGAAAAATGTAATTGTACTATAGTTATTGAGCCTCTCGTGTTCTCAATATGTAGAATTTTATACGCAGAAGAGTTAAATTTGTTGCTATGATATTCTTAATTTTAGTAATGTACGCAATATTTTGTTTACATGTTTTGAGTTGACGTTCGTGGGCGAGTTAAACGATCATTTGCGAAATTTATGTAAAGGATCTTGGGCCAACTGTTTAAAAGTAGAGTTTGGAAATGCATATACAACATTTACATGTAGACTGGTTGTTAAAAATGTTGTAATACACTACACATGATAAACCAATCTGTGTAGCGATCTGGGTTTGAGTATCTAAACAGACGCACATAAATTGGAAACAGAGAGTTCGTTTACTCGTAATCAATAACGCGTTTCACAATACTACGAGCAGTTTATGTGAAACTATCACTTGAGCAAAAATGATTTAATAAATAATTGTGCAAACTTGACGCAAACTAATTTCAGTCTCGCAGTAGCACGATTCAGAGTTAACATGATTTACATTAAATTTGTACAATTAAACTTCTATAAGAAGAAGAGTATGTCTGAATATTCTTTGTTTCCACATTTAAATGCGTCACGTCACACAAAGCTATCACGTGACTTCTCACAGTGATAGACGTTTCTTCATTCAATTCTCAAATTGTGCGAAGCGAAACATGTGCGTATAAGATAGACGCACTCTTGACGAACCGTGGGGGTGGGAAATATGAAACATGAAGAATTCAAATACAGAATTTAACTTGGACAGAAAACAAGCGGCCTTACAAAATATATATTCCTTTCACGTGTTTTCTAATAAAATGGATTTTCTTAGATTGTTGCTATGGTAACTGTTGACGAGAAGTGGAAGGAAGCGAAGAAAAGAAAATCCTTTTCGTCGTAAAAAGAAAGTATTATTTACTCTAATACAAACGTTACATTTGGCGTCGAGCAAAAGAATCTCATGAAGATTTTGATCGAAGTCGTCGAATACGTTTCTTTGCCGTTTCGCAAACAGGTGGGTGGAAACCAAACAACACTCCGTAATATATTATGTTGGGGGAGGAACGCTGCGTGAGAGTGGGCGCACCAATGAACAGAAAATGTTTATTTCATGAAAATATCGTTTCAGATTGCCCACGTGTTTCAGATATATTGCAAAAACAATATACGTAACATGAATTGGAGTTGATTTTCAATAAATAATACATGTTTACAATATGTGGCTTAAAAGTCAGCAGCCATTTATGATATTGAAAATAGTTTCCATTTGTACCTTATACTTACTCTTGAAACGTTGGAAGCTTACAACATTATTACAAAAAATAAATTTTCTGCTGCTTGAATAATATAAAATTATCATTACTAGTGGACATGCTCAGTTAATATTTTATTATTATTGTACAGATAAATAAATCAATGTCAATCAGGACTTGACATATTAATAGCTGCATAGTATAGCAACTAATATTATAGTGTGGATAATGTTTTTAAATATTTTAGTGCCGAATGACTCATATTTATTGATTTGTACAACGGTAATCAATAGTAACACTTTTTATTTAAAAACAATACTTTAATGTTGAATGACTAATTTATTGATTTGTACAATAGTAATCAATAGTAACAATTTTTTTGAATGACTGATTTATTAATTTGTACAATAGTAATCAATAGTAACAATTTTTTTATTGTTTTAATACTTTAGTGAAGAATGACTGATTTATTGTTTGTACAATAGTAATCAATAGTAACAGATCATGTCAAAAAATAATAATCTTTAATAAAATGAAACGATTACGAGCTTCGAGGCCATATCTGTAAACTCTCGTTAAGATTTGATACTACTACGATCTACACGTCTTACACAAACATATAGCAATCAAAGTCCATATTCTCTGGAGTGACACTTACTGATCTCGGCTTTGAGTGACTCAAACTCTAGAAGCGATTTATCTTGGATTGATCGAAAGAAGATGATCAGAAGGCTAACGTCTCATGATGTACGTCACACTGAGTGTGGGCTCTACATTAGATCGATAACGAAGGTGATTGTCAGACTGGAGGAGGTAACTGAACGATCGTGGGAGCGGACGGCCAGGTGGGACTGATATCTTGAGATGGATGAGCCAGATTTCAGAAACTTTACCCCACTCCGACTAACTTACTACGATCAAAATTGGTTTTAAAATGAACTAGTTAATTTCGCCAAGGAAGGAAATACAATATCGAAATGAAATTCTACATGAGGAGTAAAAGTTTAATTGAAAATGTCGGCACGTCTAGAAAAATTAAATATTCAGTGAATTGCGCACTTTTTTATACGAACTTGTAAAGCTAGTCATTTCTGACAACATGAATAACAATTATGTAACTTTTAGCGACGCAACATTGTTAAAATGTAATAAACTTGTGATTTTTTTTCTTAGAATGTCTGAGTTTCACAATTGTGTTTTCCTGAAGCGCGCAGATGAAATTCGAGGAACGCGGGCGTAAATATTTAAAATGTACATTTTCACCTTCTTAAGAAATTATCAAGAGTTGTATGAAGACTTTTCAAAACTCGTGCAAATTTACAAAGCAACTTTAAATAATTTACATTACGCAAACGGAATTGAATTGGTACAATAATTATCGATCTGAACCGATTAGTGAATGTAATTTATTCAGTGATATAGTGTAATATTCACACCTTTTTACCCTGGTTATCGCTATTAGTATTTAATTATTGTTATTTATGGGTTTAAATTTACATTTTTGAATTACTGTATTATGTAAATTAAATTCGAAGATCATGAAGATGTATAGATAAATAAAAAAAACGTAGAATGGAAACATTAAATGCACACTACCGATAAAGTTTTATTACTTTGGTGATAACACAAATAATAATTTCAAATTGTACAATCTAAATCCTACATACAAACGGTCTCACACCGGACTGAAGGGACGGATTCCGCATTTATTTATTTTATTTGACGTTCATCCTAATCAGTTACAAAAACTGATTTATAAAGGAGGACAGCATTAAAACCCTGAGCCAGGAGGCAATCCCAAGGTGACCCTGAGGTGGACGTAGGGTGGACTGACGAATCTCTGCCTGGCCAGAGGTTTAGCCGCGGTCGCTTAGCCGGTTCCCACTCGAACACTGAAGTTAGGCAACCTCGGGCGTGGTCAGTAAGAGAGTGGGTGACCGCTCTGCTCTGAGACACACGTTTACCACTGGCAGAGCTGATCGAGAGTTCGAGAGCTAGTGTAACGACTTCGTTCTCCTCGACGTCTGTTGGCAGTCTGGGTTAAGTGGAGGAACCTATATGACTGTCAAGGTACACTATCCATTCGGTGGGACCGAAAAGCCGTTGGTCCCCTTGGTACTTTCGAAAGGAGTAGGCTACGTGCCGGTACCGGGTTTCCCCTCCTGCCTTCTCTATTAAATTTGCACTAGTGGATTACATTATCTGTTTTAAATAGAGACTCAATAAAATTAAAAATTAAAAATATTTCCTTATTGCGCAGGCACAGAAAGAGCTTGCCCTAAGCACTATCATATTAAAGTAACTCTAATAAAATAAATATTAATCATGTTTCACAAGTCATCACCAGTCAGCAACAAGTCAACAAGACATCATCAATCACAAGTCGAAAAACTTCAAAAGAAAGGTGAGGCAATTGAAATGTTTATTGAGAGCAAACACAAGTTTTGTAACTGAGTAAGTAGACTCTTACTTAAGGCTATTGTAATCAGGGTAGGGTCAAAACCTTAAAAGTCCATGAAAATGGCTGAATGAAAGAGTACCTTTAATAAAACAGTGAAAAACATTTTTTGTTTTTTTTGTTTGGGAGTTGGGACATAACCTCACAATCGGCTATTATATGTCGGTTTTTTGACAATAGAGTGGACAGCACAGCTAGTGCAAAATAAAGTTGTTTTGAGAATCGGTTTTCTGGTAATAGTTTCTAAATTCATTTAGCTTCAACTTCAGCTATAAGGACAAATAGATTTCTGAAATAATAGTGGTTTACGATTTTTTTTTTATCAAACGGTAAAATACGTTTGTTTCGAGTCAGAAATCTATTTGTCCTTATAGCTGAAGTTGAAGCTAAATGAATTTAGAAACTATATCCAGAAAACCGAATCTCAAAACTTAATTTTGCACTAGCTGTGCTGTTCACTCTATTGTCAATAAGGCCGCATTCGCGCCCTAAAAAACGACATATAATGACCGATTGTGAGGTTATGTCCCACCCCCCCCCCCCAAAAAAAAATTACTTAAGGCCTTCTTTCATTCAGAAAACTTTTCAGCCATGTTTCTTCAACTTTCAAATTATCGGCCAGAGGTGGTACAATAGACTTAATAAATAAACATTTAGTTATGCAATTATTTGCTCAGTGGCAAAAGCGATGCACAACAAATATATCTCTACCTTATAATGACAGTACAATTTTTTGACAAAGGAAGATATACAAAATAAAGTTTCGCTAATAACTAGTAACTACACACAGTATTGAAACAATTTTATACCAGTGGAAAAAATATGGATATCTGAAAGTGTTCCCGCCATCAGATGATATTGAGCACAGTTGAGATGTGCAGAAACTCTGAACGAGACTACCTTCGATCGATTCCAATGCTCTCATCTCGTTTCACGTCGAACCCGAAACAAAATCTGACTCGCCTTAGCGTTTTCCCCTCGGCGGCTAGAAACCTTAGAACGACACACGGCGCCGTTTGAACGTTAATCGGCTTTAACTTTCATCCGGTTCGAATGTTGGCTTCGTCCGATTGAAAAGAAGGCTGTTAGAAAATTTCACGAGATTTTTAATGTCAACATCCTGGAAGGTACTTAGACTAATATGTACAGATTTTTATCCATGGTAAGTAATTAATTACTGAATACCAATCTCAGTGCTAAACCCATTGTATGTTAAGAAAATCTAAAAGGGTTTCAAGTTTTATATTGGCAAAATCGTTAATATAAATGTACATTTGGCCACAACATAACCTTAGGACTACTGTCGAATAAATTCTTTTAATATTATAGTGTCAACAATATATGTAGAAAGGTATGGTTAAAACACGATATTATGTGTAGTTATAATCTAATTTATTAAACGAAGACGAAAACATATTCTTCCTGAATACAAACTTTGGTGCAGATAAAATTGTAAACAATCGTAAAATTGTGAATTTCATTAGAAAAGTCCATTCTTACATCATGAAATTAGTTGAATTGTCCTAGTGTCACTTTTCACGGGTCTAATACTTTGAAAGTAATCCCCTTGATTACATGTGAGAACGAAAACTGCTACTTGACAGGACCGATTTTGAAACTTTCCTGACTCTCAGACAAAATGTTGTCATATATTGCATTTGTTTTTATGGCAAAGTCAAATCACAGAAATAATATTTAAATTTATGCTGGAGGGGGTATCAATAATTCACCTGTTGTCATACCAGTGATTTTACCCTGCCCCCTGCTGTAATTCTGCGTGCACATGTGTGGACTGTAGTGTACATAATCTGGTCGCCCCACCAACCCCTAGCCCGAGTCAGTGCCCCGTGACCACGTGACCACTAGTAGCGTGGCCGTGACATCGCGTGTCGGTGAAATATAGGCGCCTCACGTTTATTTAGATCAGGCGTCGCGACGCGCCCGGCAGAGAGGACGCTGATGAGAATATTCGGGCATAGGACGAGAGTTGGGTTTGAGATGGTCTGGGCTGGAATAAGCAAGTGCGGTGAGGTTTCAAGTTGCCATTTCAAGTACAAACAGAAATATACTAGAAGTCATTTTGATCTTTGTTTCGGAAAGTTTAATCTGGTTGTTTATTCAGGTTTATGTACGTTATACTCATGTGGTAAAACAATATTTTATTACTTTCATCTAACATTACTGTATTTTTACGGTTACACCAACATACAGTGTTAAATATTATATCGAATCTATTTAACTATGCTTCTTTGGTAGCCCTAATGTTCCATTTTTGGAGCAGGTAAAATACTGCAGCGAAGAATTAAATAAATAATACGTTAGACTTTGTGCAGTATTAATATATTGTGTTGAAATTTTTAAAGAACTATACATTTAAAACAAAATTAGACCTAGACGCAAAACTAGTTACTAAAAAATATTTATTCGAATATACAATATATAAAGCATACACACAATGTTCATATTATTCGGTAAAAAACATAAAACATAAAATGATTTATTTATTGTGATGTGTACTCGATCGTGCCCTACAGCTTATCAGCTTACTGAGTTAAGTGTCAAACGTACAAAGTATGGATTTATTTAAATATTTAAATAATTTATTTAATTTTACCTTGCAAATAATGTTGTTCGCATGGTCACATCTTATAGTTTAAAATATTATGTTGAATGATAAACGTTGAAGGTAGTTGATGGGATACACAACTACGATTCGAGATGAAGTTGTCGATTAAGGGATTAAAATTGTGCCTAACATTACTTTTTATCTAATTATCCATCAGAAAAGGGACAAATTATCGATGAGCAGATTTGCTAAGAACAAATGTAACAAAGTAATTATTTTCTTCGACACAATGAAACTCAGACATTTATTTCTCAATTTCATTTAACGGGAAACACTACGTAAGTGTAATTGATATACATGTTACATCTATATCATATTTTGACTAGTTACAATATCTCAATAGGCTTAGATTGGAAGAGCTTTCATAAAAACAAGCTTTATGTGAAACCGTATAAAGTATAGTATGGTGCTCAATCCGATGTTTGTTTTTCCCTGCTGTACATTTATGAAACTTTGTAATCTAAATTTTATTCATAATTTTTCAAATTCCATACGCCATCAATCTAATTAAGAGCACCAGTTAATGTTGTTTGGGATATTAATTTTAAATTTTTTGTACATACCAGTTTGAATTATCTAGTCAACGAGTATGCAGCCACATGTTTTTCTCATTACAGTTTTGCATTTTAAAAAATCATATCAAAGTGAGGACCATGAAACACGTGTTTCGTTCAAACAAGGGACAAATATAAAATGGTAGACGGTTGTTAATGCAAATTTCCGTGGGTTGCTCATGAATTTAAAACTGGCAATTACAGAAAAGCGATGATGACAATAGCGTTTGAATTCAATATAGCATGGGACCTCATTTTGTCAAAGTGGTTTAGTCTTTTTCCTGTTGTAAGTAATTAAGAATTACGTTGGGAGTAATTGGATTCTACAGTCGGTGTACCATCACTTTCGCGGCCCGTGAGGAGAACAATGTGGCCATTACTTCCCCATTTTACGGATCGCTGGCCACATATTATGCTAAACATTCTGCTACGCTGATTGTTTCATTAAATCTAAATAAGTAATTAACAATTTTCGTACTACATTCTCATACCTTACAATTCTTTCGTTCAGATTTAAACCACATGGGGCGGTTTCAAGCATTATACAATCATCATCTCATTGGCTTCAGTAATGAAACGGATAAATTAATTACGGTTTAACGAATTTTCTTTTTATATTGAATTTATACTTTAATCAAAATGTATTACCATTCGCATCGAGGAGAGACTGATATTAAACTGGAGCTAATTTAAAGTTAAAAATCCAATAATTATTAATATTGTGAGGTTAATACAGACAGGTAATTCACAACTCGTAATTTGTGCTCTAATTAGTTGCATATTTTCCAACCCTTGTGGGCGGATGAGATGATGCTGTAGGTATATTAAAAATACCAAACTATGCGGTACGTTACGAATATGCCTGTGATTATGGAGGCATTGGATACCAGTGGGGTAATAACTGAACGAGAACATGAATAATTAAATAAAGAGTTTTGTTTTGTTTTGTTAAACGAGGGAGCGGAGCGACTGAGTGTCTCCATTCAACTCAAACGGGTCTTATTCTGTGATTCTGTCTGTCTGTCTGTACGTCGAAAATCAGCCGAACCGCTGGACAGATTGCGCTGAAATTTTAAACAGACATCCGGTACGAGATTTCTAAGAACTGTTAACAAAATCAGCTTGATCCGTTGTGATAGAAGCCTACAATAAATAAAAATGTTATTTTTAATAATATCAATGGCATTTGTTTCGTAGCAGTTAGCGGAACGTGGTTGACGTGGCCTGCATGGCCTAGTGGTAACCATTTAGCCTACCGCACGGATGGATGGGGCTCGATACTCGTCAGTTTTAACTTTTTTATATTTTTACACCCACATAATATTTTTGAGGGTGTTAACTGGGAAATAAAAATTAGGTGATTTTGTTTTATCTTGGAAATTTGTTAATGTTTCACGCTGATACGTTTTGAATACGATTCGCATTTTGAATGTTCAATTTAAATAATTATTGTGGCAAGTAGAGTGAGTTCCTGTAAGGTGACCAGACGGTACGGTTTTAGAAGTCAATACACTTGGCTAACTCACTCGTTTAACAACGACTTTGGCGTTTCCCTAGTAAATAACCAATGTGGATTCGTAGACAAATTTATAATTATTATATGAATTGCGAGTCAATGATTGTGCACTTACAATTTTGGATAGTCAAAACTTCATTTCAAATACCTAGAACGTGGAAAGGAAAATTGTTTGATTACTTCGCTGCTCGACATGTTACAGTATATAATTTTATTTGTGAAAAGTCATACATTGACGTTTTGCAGATTCAAAAAGTACAGGCTGATAATAATAAGCAGGATTTTTTTATTATTAAGTATTTATTTTATTTATTTCAACAATCCATAGACATGTACAAGTACCTGCAAAGCCAGTCCATTTTCTTATAGTATTCGGTACAGACTTGTAAAAAATCTGTCGCATTTAATCCATTTAGAACCGCAAGGTTTCATCAATTTCAACAAGTTTGATTAACATTGGAGTTTTCCGATTTTATTACATAATTTTAATTTAAATATATTTTCTATCAAAACTTACTATTTACATTTACTAAACTTTTATTAAAATTTTGAATAAATTTAAAGATTTTATAAGATTTGACAACAATGTTGTTGGTATTAATGTAATGAAATACATTTTTGAGGATGTGTGTATAACAATTTTACATTGTTTTATTCTATTCCATTTTCTACTGTCGGGCATTTCATAGAATAAATAAATTAAAATTTTCTGGACCGGCACCTCCACCAAAACAGTGTGTAAATCCTGGACCACCACCAAATCCTCTACTATTTACTACTTCTTCCTCCTTTATGTCAACGATATGCCAGAATGTTTCACCGCTGGTACACTAACACAATACGTCGATGATTTCAGCCATATACTCACAGCACAAAAAGGAAAATCTTTAGCACCACTCTCACAAATGTCCAACGAACAAGCTTCCATAATGTCACAATACTGCAACAAAAACCTCCTTTCTATTCAACCGTCAAAAACGGTGTATTTAAATTTCCACTCACAAGTAATTGGATCCACCGAAAGCCTCCTCATTCGCATCTCATCTAAGAGCATTGCCTGCTCTGACGCCATCAAGTTCCTGGGTCTACATATGACTGACACCCTTGATTGGACAGACCACATAGACGCTGTTTGCTCAAAGATAAAGAGTGGTTGTTTCTCCTCAGAAGAATAAAAGCCCTAGTCAACCACAACGTCCTTATTCTCATATACCATGCTCACATCCACTCACACATATCGTACGGACTTATTTTCTGGGGAAACTCGCCACAAGCTATAAGAGTTTTTAGATTACAAAAACGGGCCATTCGAATTATAGTAGGAGCCTCTTGGCGTACCTCGTGTAGAAATATCTTTCCTACCCAAAAAATCTTGACCTTAGCAAGTACTTTAATACAACTTGCAGCAGTCTTTATCAAATCAAACCCTCACCTCTTCAAATTAAACTCAACAATTCATGACCATGATACACGATCACAATCAAAAATTCATGTCCCAACTCACAATACAACGCGTTTCTCCAAAGGACCTCATTACCAATGTCTAACAATCTACAATCATCTACCACCAGAAATTAAAAACATACAATCACTAGACTCTTTCAAATACACATTGAAATCATTTCTAATAGAGCATTGCTTCTACACAATCAATGAATACCTTCATCCAGCTGACTTTTAACTTAATTTAGTGCGCCCGGACATACAAATACCCCATCCATAGCTTTACACTCAACTTTCCTTCACATTCCTGACACTTGTACGTATGAACATGAATATAATTGAAAATAATGCAATTCAAGACAAAAATAAGTACCTATTATGTATAGAAATAGAAGGGAAGATATTATGAAATGTATATTTTTATGTATAATTTTATAAGTTAACAATGTATGTATTATTCTTAACCATAGGCTAGGCTATTCACTTTCTCCATTAAGAGTTATACTTGTGCAATGTACCAGTCAAGGTGAATAAAATTATTATTATTATTATTCTCCCCAATATATATTTTGTTGTTGCTAGAATATCACGTACCTTTCTTGGACTACCGTGTCGACAATCAAACACCTGACCCGACTCGAAATTTCGGGTACCCGCACACCAAAATCAGAAAGTGAAAAACACGTATCACTGAATAGGAATACGCTCGGAGATCAATGAAACATTCATGATTTACATAATTGCATTCTGCAGCTGTTTTTGTTTAGCAATTTATAAAAAAAGTGTGCTGCTAAATTCAACTAGAAATGTATAGAGAATCCGTAAAAATAAACAATATAAGATCCCTTGGCTAGAAATCAATGTACAATGTCCAACTCATTCATCGAAATTCGCACCCTAAAAACCGAGCGCAATACTTGTATACATGTTTGTGTTTCATGCGTTTAACGTTTAGTTTCCTTTAGTTTTATATGTGTTCAAGTTAATTAGATTCCGTTGAATGTAATGCAATTTATGTTGTTATTATACGAGCCACATTGCTCCGCTCAACGCTCGTGTCATTCCAGCAACTCTAAAAGTTATATCAAACATTTATAACACTGCCGAAAATATAGCGGTCTCTCAAAATAACTGCCTGGAGGGAAGATGAATGTAATATTTTGCTCTGCTTGCGTTCTTAACCACGACGCCGCTTTGCTGTTCTGTTCCCGCATTCCAGAAATGATGAATATTTTTGGGAATTTGGTTTCTCCTTCTGGAACCTCAGAGACGAGATTTAATTTCACTTTCCGTTTACATTCTCTGACATCTTCTCCGCGGTACAGTCGGGGTCGAAACAGGACGACATCGGCCTTCCTAAATGAGACCACAATGCCGCCCTCACTCAAAGGGTTCATAATAGCTTGTCTTGTTTTCAAATATTAATCTCGAAAACACTAAATATTTAGTACAATTTTTAACAGAGTTAGGTAGTTTAAAATGGAAATGACATATTTTATTAAAAATAAGTAACGTACAAGATAGAATTTTTGTTCCGTAACTTTGTAACAAACTCCTCTTTATAAGTTTATTTACGCATATTTTTAGCTAGACGTCAATGTAAGTACTAAACAGGAAAGATAAGACACTTCTCACGATATTTAAGAGCTCACCAGTCGATATATTTACACTTTAACATTTTAATATACACATTTTAAGGTTGATGAATAATGTGATTTATGCATTAAATTAACAAATAATCGCAAATTTATTTTAGACTTTCCTCTTTAGGTTCCAAAATTCAACGTAGGATTCTTTTTGCTTATGCGTTTTTGTTGCCAACAGTGGGTATTTTTTTAAAAATGCATTGAAACCTCGAAACATTTTGGTGATACAATAAATAATGTTATTTATCATTGGTGCAATACATGTAAAACTGTTATGAACTATTTTTGTCACACCACACAAAACATAAACAATTTCAACCGACCTATATTTAAAAAATTTGCTATGTTTTAAAATTGTTGAAATTGTAATTGAATGCTGTTTGAACCGATGTTTGTTTTTTTATCGGAATATCCTTAAAAGTTGCAAATATTTGGTGGATGAAATTGCGATTTCTTAACCAAGTGCTACTGGCTTGGTGGAGGTGCCGAGTTTGATATTGTGTCCAAAAATATGTCCATTAATAATATTCGAATGCAAATACGACGGTATTCGTTTCTCGTACTTACCGTTAGCCATCGTAAGAGCGCGTACACGTATTGTAACTGTGGGAGTATATACAAAATACTGCTGATGTGATGGAAGAAATAAGACTTTATATTGATTTATTTTACGATGATGCGTTTATACGAGACGCATAAAAACAGTACACGATGGTTTTTTCTTGAGTAACCGATCTAATTTGACACACGAGGTTGTGGCAAAGGATCCTATTAAAACATGAAGTAGCTAACTTAAAACTTCATTAAAAATTATTCAAATTATTACTTTGACGTTAATCTACATGATTGTGTATGTTGCTTTTTATTTCAGAATACTTGCTAATTACAAAATATACACAGGTTAATTAGAATTTATAATTATAATAAATTATAACGGTTTCCAGCAAGGTCTGTGGTTGGGTGGAGGTGGTGTGTTTCTTAAAGCCAAGTTGAAAATTTTCTATCTTTGGTGGAGGTGCCGGGTCCATATATTTGCCTTATTCGAAACGACTACTTTTGTATATATGTATATATATATATGTTTATCCTTGGTTTTATAGTAGGCGACTCCGGTGTAGTCACTTTTTTTTATTTCTGTCTAAAGTAATAAAAAATGTATATATATTTATATATATATATATATATATATATATATTAAGTTTTTAAGGCTTTCGTGGCCCGAAGTATTAGAATCACAATTGTAAACTTGTCGGGTTATTTCGCCACGTCGATTTGACTTACTTACTTTGACAAGTCAAATCGACGTGGCGAAATAACCCGACAAGTTTACAATTGTGATTCTAATATATATATATATATATATATATATATGATAAAAACAAGGATCTTGGGTAAAACCGCGTCGAAAATAAGATGAACCAGGGCAGAACCTGGGCGTCCACCGACGTTTCGTCTGTACTACGTCAGACATTTTCAAGGTTGACTGTGACTCTACGGAGGTTGGAGTCACAGTGGTTGGCAAGCACGCAGCGCCCGCCTTATATAGCCTCGGCTGAGGGTGCGAGGCGGCGAGGTTATATAGAAAATAACCGCCGCCCCGCACCTATTTGCCAACCAACGTGCTTGCCAACCACTGTGACTCCAACCTCCGTAGAGTCACAGTCAACCTTGAAAATGTCTGACGTAGTACAGACGAAACGTCGGTGGACGCCCAGGTTCTGCCCTGGTTCATCTTATTTTCGACGCGGTTTTACCCAAGATCCTTGTTTTTATCCTATGACGGGCCGCGAAAACCTACAACAATCCATATATATATATTTGGGAAGGGTACCCTTCCCTTGAAAATGGAAACATAGTTGTTCTGAAACGTTGGGATTAAAAGTTATTTTCTATAATACTGTGCAAAACATAAAATATATATATATATATATATATATATAATATATATATATATATATATATATATATATATAATATGTATAGATGGTAGTATCTGGGTTAAGATATTTGCTCCTACTATAATTTTACCATGTGCTTATATAGCATAGTATGCCTACTTTAGAAAATTGAAAGTGCTATAGCGGCGATGGTGGAGGTGCCGGGTCCTGGGAAGTAACTGAAGTGCAACAGCTGAGCCTATTAGGCCTGCACACAGTGGAAGAAATAACATTTCGCTCGAACAACCAATCTGATAACAAGGATCAACAGGTTGTTAAAGATTGAGGCAGGATTAGGTGGATAATTTGACGACTATTGTTACATGTCATGTGAACAATGTTCAGGGACAACCTAGTTGTGCATTATTAACAATCTGTCAAACTAATCAGTCATTCGCTAGTAATTTATGAACAAATGTTGGCTTTCTTCTAAAAAAATAAAAAAACTTTTCCTTTAAAAATATGTATTTATGTAGGTTATACTAATTTGTTTCGTTGGGGGGGAGGGGTTGTTCACTTAGGGCTATATTTTCTACTTGAATATAAACATTTTAGTGATAATATCGTTAATTTATCCCCCGCCGCGCCTTCGCCAGGTAAACACGAGAAAATACTCCCTGTTTATTGCACAAGAGTTGTTATATTTTTTTAGAAAGGCAGTTAGTGAGATATCTAAAGCACAATCACTCGTACGACTCCCGCAAATGCAATCAAAACTGTAATCGAGCTCAATTAGGTTAGTGCGTGTCAGAGAATCACCCACGGAATTTATTAGGTTAACTAGTCCATTAGGAACCCCTACATTTGTCCTCATCCAATTGGTATTTTAATGACATTTCTATTTTTTTCTCGTTGTGAGCGCTTCAATAATTCTCTATAGCAGGAGATAATTGAAGTGATCGTTGAGTTACACAAACTATCCTAGAGAATGTTGTTGATTGCGCTCGATATAAATTAGCACGAATACCGCAAGGTAATGCGGTAATGAATTACCGCTAATTAATGTAGGTATTTAATTAATTAAATTTCGTTAAAGCAATATGTTTATTCACCATAGTCTGCATAACGAAGTATATACAACCAATTATTGGAACGTCCTCGCGGTAATCTTAGGCCTACGTGGTTTTAATGCTAATACTCAAAAAAAGAGTGATTGGTACTGCAGCAAGAAAATAGTTGTACACTAAGATCGTTGAACTAAGATGCTAAACTTATAACAACATTTATTCTGAAAATGTATACAATTTTATTTGTGTTCAAAAATTATTGGGATAACTTGAGTTGACACACAGCACAATGGTGGTAAGGCATTGCCTAATACTTCGTGTTAATTTTTTTTATAAATGATGAGACAAGTTTTTATAGTACACACTCTATGACCTATTATAAATTATTTATGTTGGCATTCAACAAAAGCAAACCTCGTTGGATAACCGGTGTGAAGTTGGCAAGAGTCGTGCTATATATAGCGTAGCGTCTTGGGTTAGAAGGCACCAGGCTCATCTGCACAATAATACACCATGACTAACAGGATTCAGCAGGAAGGGGCGTAGAACACAAGCACGCACAAGTTACAGCTGACAGTAATAAGCTCCTGTATTCCACCACCTAGCCTATAGCTTTGCCAGCATTACTTGATCGCTTAACCGCTACGGAGTTGTAAGCCCTGTAAGGTATAAACAAGGGTATAAGCTAACAACGAGAAGTTTATGAAACGCTTTAGAGTTAAATCGTAGTTATGAACGTTATCGATATAATAGTATAGGTAATACGGACAAAAACGTGTTTCAAATTCATTAACAGTTTAACCCTACACTGATTACTTTAAGAGATTCATTATAAGACCAGAGTTGTTTGTGAAGTAACTAGTGAAACGTCATTGTCTGTATTTTTAATTGTCGAGTTTCATGTTATTTTAAACACATGCCATAAGAAAGCCCATATGTATACTGTGCTTTACGGAAGAATAATTATATTTTGGATTGTATAACGATTAGTTTGCTGTTTTTGCCAATAACTTCGATTATCCATACAAAAAATAGGTTATGCTTGCTTTTGTCAATATAGGGTGAACAATAGTTATAAAATGTTTTAAAAAGGATTATCCTACATTTTCATGTATTTAAAAGTTTCTTCTCTTATATTATAGAACTTCAATATTTTATATCTCGATTTGGTTATAGTTGAGAAATTTTAAACAAAAACAACATCGGGACGCGAGGTTCGAACCCGGGTCTCCCACATATTCCAGGTAGGCGCCTTAGCCAACTATAGACCACCGAGACGGTAACTTTTAAACTACAATTCAAGTACAAATTCAGAAATTAAACAGTTACCGTCTCGGTGGTCTAGTTGGCTAAGGCGCCTACTTGGAATGTGGTGGACCCGGGTTCGAACCCCATTCGGGATGGATTTTGTAATTTCTGAATTGTATTTAATATTAAACATATTTTATACTTAAAACTAAAGTGTATATTCCATATTGCACTTACTCGCACGTACTCTTGAAATATACAAGTCAAAAATGTTTACCTCTACTTAAAATGATGTGTGTGAATATGTCTGAGTACATTTATTACCAGAACGTAAAATATTCCTCCTTTGCTCTTTATTCTCTGAATAAGCATAATTTAAACATAGAATATAAATTAATAATTTATGTTAATGTTTGCTTATTATTAAATACTCTATTTGTTTTAAAGTCTGATCAGGTGAGAATAAAGTTGCTTGGAGAAATAGTGTGCTGAGTAGTTTCGTGAGAAAAGGGCGTGATCATATATGAAACGACAGAATATATGTTTTAGAAAATATGTAAATGTAAACACTCGTAAATATTGATTTTCATTCAATTAAATTGAAAATACATCAAGTACTCGGAACGAGTTTCTAAAATAAGACATTTGTAAATCATACTTCAACCTTCATCAGATTTTAATGTACACGCTCTTTGTTATTTGAAACTAACAGTAAACATACACGTTTGTAAAGTAGAGTTTTTTTTACATAAATTATCTTCCATTCGCCGATTAATTAATTATACAAACAAAACGAGATACAGAACTGAATATTACTTTCAAAATCTTGACTATACATTATTTATAATATTGGGATTTATTCAATATGTTTTTCATAATATGCACGAGTTTTGCACAATGCTTACATAGGCTATATGAAATAATATACCGGTATAATACTTCTCGATTCATTGGAGGCTTCATATCAGTTACTTAAAATTTAAATGATTTAATGAAGATCTCGAAAAATTAGGTACGCTACATTATTTTAATTGCAATCATGACTTTATAAACACTTGAAGATTTTGTATTAAACTGATTTCGAGTTAATTTTGCAAAATATGTTAACGTTTAAACTCAATTTTAAGTTTTAGTGGTATTGTCGGTAATTCCAAACAGATTTTTTTAAATACCACCGCTGTCTAATATTTGTGAGACGATATAAATTATTCAGCCGAGGAACCACTTTGTCTTACTTCACTACAGTTTGAGTCGTTTGACAAACCTTTGAATGACTGGGTTACACTACGTACTACTGATATAACTCTTGGAAACTTAGTGGGGTTGATACCAACAAAATGCATATTCGGACCACAAAAACCTCCAAGTGTATTGACAAAAAATATCAAGAAAAGTTTATCATTTCAAGTTTATTCCCTATTTTGCCTTCAACACAACTCTCCAACTTCCCTGAAATGTATAAGTTCAACGAACGAACTAGATATCCATTAATCTGCCATCCGGTCTGTAAGACCCCGGGAGCCGAGCTCGGGTCTCCAGAGTCCCATTCCGCGTCCCCACCATAATGCAACATGTGCCCGTTCATGACGTCATACACGTTAATACGTTAGAGAGCATACTTTAAGTTTTACGATTTGCGTTCGACGCCGATACCTCTAGTCCCGCGCTCCCCGGCATGCAAACACCGTGAGGTGGGGGTGGGGGTGGGGGGCATAAACTACCTGTGTGGGACATAAGGGTGGATGGGGGCCATAGGCTCGCTATGTGGGGTCTTACACACGGCGGCTAGATAGTGGCTTATTATTGATCGGTTAGTCGCTTGTGTGTGTGTGGTATAGCCTAACGTCGTCGTAGGGGCAGGCTGCGATCATTACGGAGGCAACGCCCCTTGGGGGACATTAAATGGCTGAGGGGGTTAAAAGAGCCACCTGATCTCTACGAAACAACCCCTTAGATTGCCCAGGTCGAAGGGTATACGGCTTCGGCGGTTAGGCTAGCCCTCGTTGGGCTTAATACACTTAAGGACGTACAAATAAGAAAGTGCTTTTCAATTGAGCCTGCAATTTAAAAATATAATTACCATCTTAATTGAAATCAGAAGAAGAACGTTCAATTTTATGTTACATTAAACATAAACTGTAATTATTTTAAGATAGGTCAAAATTACATTATAAAAAATGTGTCGACCAACATAATTTTGAGTAATATTTTATGTATATCACTTACCTAATAATAATAATAATAATAATAATAATAATAATAATAATAATAATAATAATAATAATAATAATAATATATAACTGATAACTGATTTAAATAACGCACGTATTAAGCAAATCAATTTGTTTAGGGAATACTTCTATAGTAAAAGTACTTCGCGATTACATACAGCTGTAGTGCAAGCGGATGTCAACCTCACACCATTAGATCTGCATAATGATGACAATTTTGCAGACAATCTCATAAGTGATGATATGAAAGAAGAAATGTGGAAACTTAAGATACTACATGGGAGACATCACACAGAATTGCATCGTGATTATGTAGACACTGATGCACTGAACAACAAGGCGGTGACTTGATTTCAAAAGTAGAATCTATTGTGCTCTTACTGTTATTTAATATGTAAGAAAATTGTTTTGCTGTTTTGTAATTATTTGATATCAATAGATCAAGCGGAATTTAATCTACGTGTAGTATTGTTAGTGAGAAGAGTTCTTTTATAATTCGTGTGATTTAACCACTGCCTCCTAGATGTTCGTCGTGGCTCCTCGTTCCCTGCCTGTCCACGCGCACAGTGTTAATTATTGTTGTCCAAAGCGCTAGATACCGTCCCCAAGAGCTTTCTTTTGTTTTTGATGTTTTTATCACATTAAATGTCATCTCCCATGTATTTTACTGTTGAATCCAACTACATTGAATGTTTTAGATCGTATTTTGTATACGTACAACACTTATCATGGTTTGCAGAATAGTAATATACAAATTTGTCTAGTTATATTATGCTGGTAATTAAACAAAAAGTAGATAATTATTGATAACTTTGTTGTTGATAATAATAAGTAAGACAAGGGCTAATAGGCATGTTAATTTTATCTATAGGGCCTATGCCTCCTATTCCTAATCTTTAGGCCACGAGCTAAGCAATGTTAAACTTTCCTCAAGCAGTGGCGCGTGATAAGGGAGAGTCTGGGGCCCCCCTTATTGCACCGGGCCTGGGGGGCACAATTTCCTTATTCCCCTGTAGTTCATGCAAAAAAAGGCCTACTTGTTTTAGATAATGGCATCCCGGTATCTTACAACTTCTTGCACGCACCATTGCCTAGTATTATGAAGAAAAACACAGCTCAACTCTGGCATTATGACATCTTATTCGTATGCAGATCGTATGTAAATAACGAAAACAAAAGAAAGCTCTTGGGACGGTAACTAGCGCTTTGGACAACAATTAACACTGTGCGCATGGACAGGCAGGGAACGAGGAGCCACGACGAACATCTAGGAGGCAGTGGATTTAACAGTTTTAAATTGAATGTATTTTGCTATTTCGTAGATAGCATTCTGTTGTTTTTTTTTTACACGTCGTAGCAACGAAGTGTTTATTTTAATAGCTTTTTATTTTGACAGCTATGGCTGTTTTTCGTAAGTTCCCGTTCTTGTTGGTACGGTTGTGTATAGTATTCTTCGTATTTAAAGTATTCGTTAAAAACTCCAAATTTTAGTGGTGACATTAATACTCTGTTTATGCAACGACGCTACTGTGGATTGCCTGTTGAAGACCTCATGGTTAGTACCAAATGCCGAATGTCATGTTTGTCCATCTGCTTGAGTTCCATACTTGGCCGTTCTTATGGTTCTTCTACTTTGAAAGGGAATATTGGATGTTGGGCAGGTCCTATAAAAGGAAGCGCAGGTCTACGGTTACTCGCTCTGTGAAATGCCCTGGAACATGATAGTAGTTGCTTTGGCTTCTCCTGGCTCTGTCAGGCGATGTAGAATTGAACCCAGGGCCAGTTTGTAACTACAATTTACCACCTACTAGCAGTGTGTCATCTGTGTCTACCCACAACGTGGTAGACTTGGACTTGGGAGAAATCATCGTGACATCTCGGACTCTGTTTCAAGCACATCGGCCGCGTCGTCAAAAGATTGCCACATTAATCTGCCTGTTATGTATAACAACATGAAATATGACGAACTCAGGGCCGAGTTGAGAAGAAGGCGTGTTACATATTTTGGATCTAAAGAGAGCTCATTGCCAAATTAGAGAGCCTTGATAGCAAAGCCGAATGGAAATGCAAACTTTTTTCTGGTGTATATGACCGTCCAAGATTGAATAAGGAGCTGTTCCTACAAAAAGTGCTCAGTATGTGATTTGTCTGGGAGAAAAAATCAGCTCTTTTTTATTGTGCTCATGTAAAATCCTTGTCATAGGACGTGTGCCAATATTCCACAATCTAAATTTCGTGAGTTGTCAGCTGGAAAAGAATTGTGGAACTGTTTGGGCCTGTACGTTTGCCATCGTTTTCTGATTCTTTATTTAGTATAGACTCAGAAGAGGACGTGAATCAAAATGAAACAAATAGATCAACTGCTAGTGGTATTAAAATTCTTTATTTTAATGCCAGAAGCCTTAGAAAGCTCAAGAGTAATGCAGATATTCAGGCTTTGGTTACAGAGCAAAGTTCACATATTGTATGCATCAGTGAGACATGGTTGAACTCTGATATAAGCGATGAAGAAATTTTTCCAGATCTTGACTACGTAATTTTCAGAAAAGATCGGCAGTCGAGAAGAGGTGGTGGAGTCCTTATAGCAGTACAACCCAATCTTAATCCAATACGCGTGCCTATGCTTGAAAATGATTCTGAATGTATATGGATTGAGTTTACATATAAAAGTAAAACATACTTACTTGGGTCTGCTTACCGTCCTCCGAACTCTTCTGATAGCTTGAATTCTTTGCTTGCCTCGCTACAAAAAACCTCAGATAATGCTAACAAATATGAAGCAGTTTTGATATGTGGCGATTTAATCTTGATATTTCTTGGGAAAATGTTCCAAAAGCAAGAAATTCTGTTTCAGACTCTTTCTTATCCTGCTTTTATGATCTATTTCTTACTCAACTTGTCAAGGAAGCCACTCATATAACACAGTCGTCTCGCTCAATTCTGGACCTTCTGTTATGCAACAATTCTTCTCTTATTTCCAACGTTGAAGTGATTCAAGGAGTGAGCGATCACTTAGCAGTTACAGCAATATTAAAAGTCAAGATGCAAAAATCCAAAGTCATCCGGTCTGAGGTGCTCAATTACAACAGAGCTGATTGGGAACTTCTGTCTAGACTGTTTGCAGACCATCTTCCTTGCAACTGGAATAGTTGGGATATTGATAATGCGTGGAACTGCTGGGTACGTATTTTTCTGGGATTGTGTCAATTCGGGCAATTCCCAAAATCAAAATCAACTCCAAACGAAGGCCTCCATGGATTACTAATAAGTTAATTAAAGATATCAGAAGACTTGACTCTATGTTTTCGTAAATGGAAAAAATCCCCATCTGAAGATCGAGAGGTAGTTTATAAAAAAAATCAGAAATCAAGTTAAAACATCAATTAGAAATGCTCATGATGAATATGTGTGGAAAATGGGAATGACTCGAAGAAATTTTTGGAAATATATTCATAGCAGAAAAGGCAGTCTTGCACCCGATCATTACACTTGCGATGGTGTCAAGCTTTCAGATCCAGTTGAAATTGCGAATGCATTCAATAAAAGTTCCATGACAACTTTACTCCTATGACACGTCTCCCCCTACTAACTGGGTTCCAGGAAATATTGGCCCAGTAGCTTCAATAAGATATCTATTTTTCATCGAAGAAGAAGTTCAGGAATATTTAAAAAGATTCGACCCAACGCGGCGCCTGGACCTGATCTTCTACCGGGCCGAATTCTACATACCTGTGCTGAGGCTCTGGCTCCTTCTCTATGCAGTATCTACAATCTATCAGCATCTACTGCATGTGTTCCTGATGTATGGAAGACAGCATCTGTGGTTCCAGTCTTTAAGAAGGGAGATAGATTGAAGATCGAGAATTACAGGCCTATTTCGTTGACCTCACTTGCATGCAAGGGTATGGAGAAACTGATTGCTAAACGGTTATTTAATCACTTTAAAAGAAACAAACTTATCAATTTAAATCAGCACGGTTTTTATACCAAAAAGGTCATGCGTAACTCTCTTAACTGACGTTATCGATCAGTGGTTTAAATTCACTTGAATGTACTTCTGTCAAACAGTTGACTGCATTGCATTAGATTGGGCAAAAGCTTTTGACCAGTCCCTCACACAAAATTGATAGCAAATTAAAAGGATATAAATTTGAACACAATGTAATAGGGTGGATAAGCTCTTTTCTTTCCAATAGGAACCAATCTGTAGTTTTTAATGGTTCTCGATCTGTAGAAGCTCATGCTACTTCTGGGGTGCCACAAGGGTCTGTAATTGGACCTCTCCTATTTACAATCTTCTTTTTAGATCTTCCTCAGTGTGTGTCATCTCAAGTTTACCATATGCTGATGATACAACATTATTTCGACCTATTTCAGGATTAGAGGATGTTTATGCATTGCAAGCAGATCTCTCTGCACTTGAAAATTGGTGCTTGTTGAACTGTATGCAGCTTAATGCTAGCAAATCGCAGTACATACGTCTAACTAGGTCCACAATCACCCATTGCTTCTAATTACATTCTTTTAGGTAATGCTCTAGTGGGCAAACAACTATTAAGCTCCTCGGTCTCACTATATCTTCAGATTTGAAATGGGATTTTTCATACAGACAACGTTAGAGACAGAGCTTCCAAGTTGTTAGGATTTGTCAGTCGTAATCTATATAAAAGTAAATCGAAATCTTTAAAAACTGCATATCTATCTCTTATTCGCCCTATATTAACGTATGGTCTACCAGCTTGGCACCCAACTTCTCAACTAAACATGCATAAACTTGAGGTTATTCAAACCGTGCAACTAAAGTTATTTTAAAAAATGTTTTTTTATTCTGAAAGTGCCTCTGAGCGCTTAAACAAATGTGGACTGCCATCAATACAAAATTATTGTAAACAAACTGATGTTAGATTTTTTAAGTAACTTAATTACCGGTGTTACTGACCTTGATCCTTTTAAAAGAATAACAATTCAGAAAAGACAGTTTAACCGACATAATACTGGCCTAATTTTAAACTCCCCCCGTGCTAGAACATCTATATACCAAAATCATTTTATAACCGTGCTGTTACTTTATGGAATACTATTCCTCTAGAAATCAAAGATGCTCCAAATTTTCAAGAATAGAATAAAAGAATATTTTAGTTAAATTGTTTTTATATGTCAGTATACTACATGAGGCCTACCATATTTTGATACTTACACATTATGTTAATTTATTGACTATTTTATCCATTGTTTTCAAATAACATTAGGCCTAAGTTATTTTTAATTAGTTTTAATGAAGGAATCAGGCATTCTTGCTATGGGGCTATGCCCTCTCTGATTCTCTTCAACATTTAAGTGTACATTGTACTTTGTAGCTTGATTTGTTGAAATAAATAAAATAATAATAATAATAATAATCTAATAAATGGTTACAAGTAGGCGATTTATTCGGAGAAACAGAGGATTTTTCATGGCCATACAGGATCAAGTAATTGCTACACGAAATTACAAGAAGCACATCATTAAAGACAAGACAATTCTGGAGTGATAATGTAGAAAGTGCCACTTGACCAATGAGACCATAGATCATGTAATATCGGGATGTAAAATTCTAGCCCAGTCAGACTATTTGCACAGACATAATCAAGTTGCCAACATAATTCACCAACATCTGGCCCAAAAGTGTTCGTTACTGGAGAACATCGTACCGGTACCATACTACAAGTACCACCTGAAAAAGTATTAGAAAATTGTGATTGGAAACTTTATTATGATCGGGCTGTTATTACAGATAAGACGATACAACATAATAGGCCTGATATCATTTTAACGGATAAATCAAAAGGCAAACATTTATTATTGATGTAGCAATTCCACTAAGTCAAAATATTGAAACAACGTGGGACAGAAAAGTTAGCCGCTACTTTTGACTTAGGACAAGAAATAAAAGAAATGTGGAAACAAGATCAAGTCACTACAATACCAATTATTGTGTCAGCCACGGCAGTTATACCACACAACCTACACAATAGTTTACACCAACTGGACATTAACAGAATTTATTCATCAAAATGCAGAAAGCGGTTTATAATTTTGTACCTGCCATTTAGTCCGAAAATTCCTCATGACAATGTTTTTATAAAACCATTTTATGTTGTATATTTTGTAAAGATTAAGATTAGTTTTTGATTTGAATGTTATGTTGAATACTGTATAGATTTTAGATAAGTTTTGAATATGAATGTTTTGTTATTATTATAGGCACATGTATTGCTTGACATAGTCCGCAATACATTGCATTTACCTGTACCGGTTTGTACCGAGATGTGGAAACATGTGAATAAAAATAATAATAATAATAATAATATATATTTTTTTTTTATTATTGTAGATACATTTCTTTCTTTCATAACCTTACATATTTCATACATTTGACCTTCCACAAACTGCGCATGCAGCTTATCTGTGGAACTATGTTTATTAAAAATAAGGATTTATTCACTTCTGAACACTTAACCTAATATAATTGAAATTTGATTAATTGAAATTACCGACATGTGAGTCTAAACAATGTGATAATTATATAAAGTTTGACATTATGAGTAAATTTATGAATGAACAGAATAGAAGAAAATTGATAAATACCTGAAAAACATAAAATATAAAAATCACATAACCACAATTTCCTCACTCAACTATAATATTGTTTTGAAGCAAATATGTCTTTAATTTAATTTTTATATCTCTAAATGAATCTAATTCTTTTATTTCTGGAAGAATCTTATTAAAATATAAAGGTACTAGTAATAATAATAATAATAATAATAATAATAATAATAATAATAATAATAATAATAAAAATAATAATAATAATAATAATAATAATAATAATAATAATAATAATAAATTTGTAATTCCTTTGCTGTTATGACATCCGAAATCAGGACTTATACGCAACTGTGGCATTTTTAATTCTGCTCCTCATACGACACGACAATCTGTAATTTTAAGTGGTGCCCAGAACGTAAACGAGAACACCTAAATAGTATAATACTGCTTTATCCATAAGTATGAGAAATTAGCATCAATGAGTACATCTAAGGTAAACAATTTATGTATGAATACATTTTGTTATAATTTGCAAATAACTTTAGTTACAAAAATGTAATCATAATAATATCCACAGATATATTTAACTTGTTTCGTATTATCTATTTGCTTTATACAATTTATAAATGAGTATAATTTATATTATGCCTATACACAATTGCATAAATTTAACATACAATAAATAGGTACATGTACTTTTGTAACCTGTGTTTCACTGAGTCACTATGATTTCAAACACGTGTTTATATTTATAATAAGCTACCACAATCAACAATGTACGTGTGATTTATGAAGATACATATTTGTCATCGTGACTTATTACTATAGCGTAGACTTTGTCACCTGCATCACATCACAAAGCTATTTACGTTGAAATATACCAAGATTGATATTAGGTATGTTTGTCCATGGATGTTCAGCTTTGATTTATGAAATTAATTCTTTTAAATCCCCACAAGACGAGAGTTTTACCCGTGTGGTATTAGAATAATAATAGATAATCACGTTATACAACAGCTGTTGGCAAGACACTTCAACTTTTAAAACTGTTAAGAAAAAAGCACATAGTTCCACACACAAGTCGGCACTTGAGAGCTCGACTAAAACATGTTCTTTTTTTACGTTGACACAGCTTAAAAATAATTAGATTATAGAACGTCGCCTATCTTGAATCTCGTTTCTTTAGGTAGGTGGAGGAATGGGACATCTCGAGTAGAATATGTTTCGAGATGGGCTCTTCCCTTGATGTGTTCTCCTTTCTCCTCCGCTAATTACTGATTCTTATCTCTCTCTCTCTCTTTACTCACCGCTGAGTAGTATCATGTGACATTTCATATAATATGGCAAGTGAAACGCTTAAACGAGAGCCGACTGCTAGCGTTTTCACGCCCACAGCCGTTTCAAGTTAAACTGCAAGACCAATTACACCAATTACGGACGCGCAAGAGATCTAGACTAATAAAACGGGTTTGTTATCTGATTTGAGGCCAAAAGCAGATTTCAGTGTGGTTTCATTTATCTATAAAACAACAACAACCAAGAGAGAGATTGTTTGTTACCAAGTGTGTACGTAATTATGCCCATTTTTGGTATGATCTATCTATTAGATCACAGTTTCAATCTTAAAATGTGCTGTTATGGTTATGAATCATATTTTCTTATGATAGGCAGCTGCATTTGTTACGTTTTACCTGCGAGCCACAGAGAGAGTAAAGAGATAACGGATCAGTGTGAAGACTGAGACACGTTCGCTTTAGCAACACGTTCATTTTGATCGATTACGGTCACTACTATTTTATTTTATATCGTAACAATCTAGGCGATTTTAAAACGAATCAATCAGTTGCAAAGAGACCTAATGGTTTATTACCACGCATTTGTAACGTCAAGTAAAATACGTTGATATGTGATTTTTTTTATAAACTATATAGTAAGTTTTTATAGTCGTTACCTCTATCAGAACAACATTATATATGAGCCATGCAAATTATATATCTACATTTTGGTATGTTTGACATGTGGTCGAAGAAAAAAACTAGAATTAGATACACAAATTTGTATACTCGAATGTCATGAATTTTATTTAATAGAAACATAATAATTAAATACAACGGATTTGAACTGGACCGCACTGAACTCGATTTAATTTAAGCGAGCGAAGCGAGCGTTTCCATTTGACTCTGCCGGAAAAATTAGTCACTGGTTTTGTTTTTTTTTTTTGTTTTTTTGTTTTTTTGTTTTTTTGTTTTTTTGTTTTTTTTTTGTTTGTATGTCTCGCCATAACGTTCGAACGGAGGCTCGGATCGAGTTGAAATTTTGATATCCGCAAGCTTCGTTCTCGATTGAATGCCATTAGTTTTGTGGCAAAATCGTTCAAAAAGTTAAAAAGTTACATTAAAGTTAATCGAAAGTTTTTTTTTCAAACTAAACGGCGACAAAATCTGAGATAGCCAAATCATTTAGAATGTTCGTCCGGTCACGAATATGTTAATTTTATTTTGATCCGATAAGTAGTGTAGATGATAATTACATTATAACAAAAGTAACGTTGCCATGGCAACGAAAAGACGCGCGAAGTTTCTAATGCACTGCCACCTAGAAGTAATCAAAATACTTTCGAGGAAGCAGTCTATTATTTGTCAACAAAGAGTTTAAATAGTTAACCCAAGGAGTCAGGTTCTCTAGATGGCGGTGGATTTTATCCACAAAGTAAAGGATTACACACGGGTTTATATCCAAATACCTTGGCAATAATAAATAATTTTGGATACATGGCCCTGTGGACAGCGAACGTCGCAAATTAAAAAAAAAAAAAAAATGTGCAATGTGGGTCTAGCTATAGCACGTGCTCGCTTATCAACGCGTCCAACTGAGCGTTTCCTAGTTTAATCAAATTGAACGAATATTGAATTGGATTGAATGAAAATAAAATGCTTTGAGATTAATTGAAACTAAATGGAACTGGTTAGAACTTATGTGAATTCCTAACAGCTATCAGAAGCACTGACTGGGAAAACTGGATTAAACACACAAACACCTCGCTACTACTAGTAATAATTACGTCTGACCCATATTTCGTGTGAGTGGGATGTGTTCGGGGTCTTACGCTAAGCCGGGAAGCGGATTATGCGCCGACCAATTGAATGTCCCCGTGTTCATGGTAGTTTAGCTTAACTACCAGGGCATAATTTACTTCATGACAGTTTGATACATTGAACTGTGCAGCAGTCTGGATATTCGAGAGTAAAACAAAGTTTTGAAATTTCACAACTTTTACGAGTAAACTTTGTCCCCGTCCAAAGGTGAACTATTTCATTCCGATGATCAAGTTGAGATGGAGTTTGGAAAAGATCTTTAAGTTACGGTGTAGACACTGCCACCGTCATATATCTCACACGTCGAATCTCTAAGCGTGGGGGGGAACAATTGGCACATTGTGGTCATGTTTTCAAGAGAGATAAGGAGATTTAGGTCTTGCTGAAATGAACCGTTTTCTTCTAATGGCGTTATCCGGAATATGACCTAATTCTCGTATGTATGACCTTTAGGTTGGAGGCCACTGCCAACAACTGGGAATTATGGGAAAAAACAACGTGTTAAATCTGCTGGGATAGGTTCTTAGATCAATACCTAAATGAGAGATAAGAACGATTATACGACTGTTAGTTTATTGTATCGCGTGTACGATTTATTTAATTATTTAAAATGTTTGTTGTACTGCCTATTGACACCATTATTTAATATCAAGTAGTAATACTTCGACTGATTGCTCTACACTTGTCACATTTACATAATGTTAACATCATACTTCAGATTGTCAATTTACTTTAATTCTCAATTTTTTAATATCATGCTTATCAAGTCAGAGCTCTCTTAACGCATTAAAATTACATCCTTTTCGGGTTAAAAGTCTACTAAATAAAATATGTAAAGATAAATAATATTTATTTATTAAAAGTCTATAGTCACTCAGTTAAAACTCCACAAGCAACTACCGACCAAAGTCAACACACCTTGATTTTAAACCGAATCTCTGGCACCGACTCAAACCCCTTGTAAAATTAGTACGATATCACACCGTTATGTTCCCATAGTAACATCTTCGCGGCGTTTTATATTTCCGTTGATTGCTCTGGCCTGACAGGCCGACGTTTACCGTGGAGGGTCCAGAGAGCGGGGAGCGCGTCGCCGTGGTCGTAAGACGTCGAGACGGGGAGATTTCTCCGGGATAAGCACGTTACCGGCGTTCTCATGGCGACAGCCCTTCACGACACAGGGAGACTATATCAAAGAAGACGCAGCTACACTCTGTTCACCATAAACAAAACAACTAAACAGCATGCATCATTTGTAAATCAGTTCTCTAAATCTGAATAGCATAGACGTTATAAAATAAATACGGGTATATTTCAATTTCTAAGTATGCTATTCCGTACTATTTTTGCAAGCAACTGACTGATTCGTTTAATTTCTAGACAATTATAAATGAGTAAAATGAGTTATTATTTTGGTTTATTTGATTGCTTCGGATGTATGTTCCTTTATTCAATCAGCGAATTTTTAAATATAAAGCACATATAAATTTTTAAGTTGGTTCAAATTAGACTTGTTGGTGTGGTAGGCCTATACTTATACCATAGTATATAATATAGAAAACATAAAAGTTCCTTAGAAAATGGAAAACATCGATAAAGAAACGAGAGACTAGGGGCTAGGGGAAGAGACACACACTAATAATTATATGCCATCTCATCTCCGGGGTGATAGCTAAACTATGCGGTGACTTACTTAAGCCTGTGCAGACTGTGAATGGAGAGAAAAGTGTTCCGAATTCAGACTGCGCTAGAGAACAGATTACAAGAAGGCTTAGCGAGCTCAGACGTACGGATCAGGCTCCTACTGCTTTCAACTTTAAGAACCAGGTTTAGGTTTCCGAGACGAAAAGAGAAAAATCTTATTTTTCACATACACAAAATTATATCATCTTACTTATGACGTTATACACCCTAGACGTAGCTGAATAAGAGAATACGAAGATGGAGACGAAGACGAGTAGAAACGAAGACGAAGACGAAGACGAAGACGAAGACGAAGACGAAGACGAAGACAAAGACGACGATTAAAATCGAGATACAAAGTAGATCATCGAGATATGTTGAGATATTTTAAGTTTGTTTTGAAGCTGGCATTACCGCGGCGATAATTCCTTCGGGGTCTGATCAGATAGATTATACCCGAGTGACTTATCTATCTATACGACAATCGTTTACTTGATACAAAGTGTTTACTTACTTGAGCATATTCTAGAATCTAGATAATGAATGTATAAAGAAACTAATAGTATTATATTGTATTTATCTTGCAAATCTTATTCCCATCGCAAATAGCCTTCGAAATGTTCAATTAAAAACTACTTTCATTCGTAAATATCGTTTCATTAAACATAAGTCAAGTCAAAATTAAGCAATTTAAAGCTCCTTCTTCGGATTATCTGTTTTACCATATGGTCACAGCACTTTTAAAGTACTGGAATGGAAGGTCAGCTTCGTTGACTATTGCATTTGGATGACTGTTTATTGCTGCGGCCTATTTGATATTCCTCTTTAGCATTTCCTCATCTACTTATTATACTGTTCCTAAATTAAGTCCAGACCAATAAGTAACTGCATCATATAAATAAACTTTCAACTATGTTACACTTTTAAAGAAAACATTTCTAAATCTCAAAGTAAACTTCTAAATGCTTTAAAAGTCTCATCATTTGACGTTGAAACGTCTAGCTGGAGTTTTCATGTATATTTTGCTTATTATATTCACTTCTATATCTCTGTCGCGTATTTCTTCTATCAGACAAGAAGACTTCATATATCGTTTTTTTTTGCTAACCTCGCAACATATCATGCTAATATAAACCTGTATCAGACTGTTTCAAAGATGAAATTTGACATGCAGAATACTGTCTCGCATAATCTCGGTTTTTGTGTCTAGCCAAGATATTCCTTGTAGCGAGTGCCAAGCAAATGTCTGGTTTCAGCCAGGTGAACTTTAGTGACGTGAGTTTTATCCAGCTAAATCAGTTGGAAGAATATTCGTTGCCCTCTCCTCTCCATATAAATAACATTCGGGACATTCCTTATTCCTGATTCAACCAGACGACGGATAGCAAAGAACTCAAATAGATTCTGAAGAGTAAGTATTTCCAGTGAAGCGGTTTTGGGTAGTTTCATTAATTTTGTATTTTTTTACTAAGATAATTATTTACATATTACAATTCCTGACCAACTCAGCATAGAACAGTTCCATGCCCTACAAATCGGTGTAAAAACAATTTCACTAATTTACACTAATTTCGAATGGGTTTAAGATTATGGTTTTTATAATTATTATGCAATACTTACTGTGAAGTTCAAGTTTCTCTTCCATTTCTGTATATAGCGTAATAAAATAATTATTTGTCATTATAGCGTAATAAAATTCGTATAATTGTATACACATGTATTCTTCT
Source organism: Sweltsa coloradensis (assembly GCA_024449915.1). NCBI lineage: Eukaryota > Metazoa > Arthropoda > Insecta > Plecoptera > Chloroperlidae > Sweltsa > Sweltsa coloradensis. The sequence continues at coordinate 69,327 of JAMZAV010000339.1, read as the reverse complement.
GGATTAAATTACATTGGAATTGCAACCGTATTTGAAACTAGTGTTTGGGAATGTAGAGTACGTTCAGCGTATTCATGTTTTATATTTGATAATCACTTTTAAAACTAATATTTTAGTTTCTGATATTATGGCTTGCTTCCCGAAGACTATACTATCTTAACCACGATGAATACCAGGCTTGGAGAGAGAGTTTAAACTTAGACATCGATGCAGTAATTCACCTAATTCCTTACTTAAGATATCACGAAAATTCTCCGCATGGGATTATTTTCTTGCGTTGAGACTTATCCCTCCCAACGAGGCCCAGCCCCAAACATCGCAGGGGTGCACAAAGTGAACTTACTACGAAGTCCAAGTATATTATTATACTGTATACACACTATTCATGTTGTGAGTGTATTAATTACAACAAGTAAAATTATTGTGGCGAAGATAAAATAAGATTGTTACCAAATTGAACTTGCATAGGATTAAACATAATAATATTATAGCATTGACGATTTTTTTATGTGAAAATTCTTTACCAAATTGTATCATGATTGTTTATAATTGTAACTAATTCCTTGGCAAATTAAATTGATTCAGTAGAATACCGGGGTTGACGTTTTTCAATTTAGTTATCAGTACAATTTCGATCCACTAATTTGTTACGATGCTCTCAATCATTACGAAAACTCTTTATTAAAAGTTTAGTTTACCGCCCCTGTCTTCGAACAAAGCCTCGCCGAGACCGAGTCACAATCACAGAAGGTTGAGATTCAGTCACAATGAGCCGTCACCAAGCAACAAGAATACCACCGCCTACTTGTGTTGCTGTAATTAGAATTGAATGGTCGGAAGCGGTGGGATGTTTGGAGAAAACCTCCTAATGTGTCTTCTGTTTACTCAGGCCGACTAATTAAAAGCCTTCCCGGAAGAAGAAGGCGGCCTTTCATATTTTTATTAGGAATTCTTGACGGACCGCGTTGAAAAAGTCTTGCGCTACCGTTGCGATGCTTTTGATGCCGACATGTTTGCTTTTCATGGTCAATATTATGAGCGACTTTATTACGCTTTTCCCTGAAGGAAATTAAACACTGGCAAAGAATGCCTTAATTGCCAATCTTTGAAGATGAGTTTAATTGCACGAATATAATAGACATTTAATAAATACATCATTTGAGCAGAAATATTGTAATTTTCAAAACAACCAAAACTTAATTACATACAATTTTATTTTATTATCTAATTAAATGAAGATAGACTTTTTGCCGTATTGAACACCCACTTGGCGGTATCAACGGTTATCCTGGAACTCTAGGATGTATTTCGATTATTATTATAATTTGTATTATTTAATAAGGCTTGTGCTGCCCGGAATAATTTCATTTATATTTGCATTTTAGGACATTTCGCCACGTCGATTCTTTATAAAAACTTCAATTTGTTTTTGTTATTGTATGAATCAAATTTTTTTGTAATGAATTTTATTGTGGTGGAACGGCAAAGCTGTATATAATTAAGAATGGACGTGGTGAAATGTACTGATATCAAACTATTTAAATGTCACCATTAAAATAATCATAATGTGTTTTATCATTACATGTATTTTATTTTATATTACAATATCGGATACGTTTGAGTGATACACACAACAATTTGATTGTAATTATATTTTTTAATGTTTTTTTGTAAACATGCCTAAACTTAAAATAAAAAAGCTTTCTTTAATAAACATCATAGAAACAAGACGTTGCCAGTTCCCCAACAGCAGTCGCGCGTCCACCCTATGTTGTTCCTGACGGGACCTGTTATTGTTGGCAACCTTGCCACGAGCGGAAGTGACGTTTTTTAATCAATCGATATCACGTGACTGCACGCACATCAAATGCACGATGAAGTGCTTTTACCGCTAGTCAACGCTATTACAAGTGTACAATGTGTGTTAGCATTATATAAAAAGGTGACTTATTGAATTTATTTTATAACGCACTAACGACTTAGGGAGCTTGTATTTTTTATTGTACGCATGTTTAGTATTACCTTTACGTGTAGCATGGGACAGCAAACGGTCATGATCGCCGTTTGAAAATGGAGGTTAAAAGATACTTTTTATTAGGTTATAACGGTTTAAGTGTCCATTGGTGAACGCTCTATCAAGTTTACCATAGATACGAAAGTATTCTTTTAGCCCGTGTTGGAAACAAAAGTGAAATTATTTTATTATTTAAATGATATTTTCTCGCCGCTAGGCGAGAAGGCCATTGTAGGCACATTCCTCTTAGCCAAAAGTGAAAGTGAGTGACACGAAAGATTCCAAAATTCTTGATTTTGATTTAAAATTTGTTCTGCAAAATGTACTTAGTTTTTTTTTACAATCGATTAGTTTAATGTATTATTATTTAGTCTTTATTTGCAACAGATGTTAAAATCCTCTAATGGAAATTTAATATGAATATACAGGAAACAGTTACTTATAAAAGTAGGTCGACAATGAACATTATATAAGCTACAAAGGAAACATTTTTAAATTTAAATAAAATTTGAATTTAATTGTTAGACCACTTGGTATTTATTATGACCTATTTTTATATGCCAAACAAATTTGTCGTACCCGCTATTTGATTAAACTTTTATAGCCCACCACTCATATTTATACATTCTTGTATTTGCTTAATAAGTGATTAGTTAAGTCATTAAGCTATTTAGAAAATGCAAATTAAAAAATCAAATTCATAATGTTAGTCGATCATGCAGCAATTATCAGTCGATAAAAGCCTTTACGTGTAGCCATTGCTCAATACATTTGGTTCATCAATGTTATTCTCAACCTCCACCCACTTGACAAAAAAGCGAATTCCTGACAATGCTGCAAATACGAACGAGTAGCCTCTCCACCAACAATAGAAATCGTGAACGCGATTTAATTGGCTATTGGAAAAATAGACATGGATTGAACTCTCGGTGAAATGCAGAACTTTGGGTTTAACTAGAACCATTCGAGATAAAACGGATTTCGAACTAATCCATGGGAACATTTTCAATTTATTCCGAATCTCGCGGCCCATCCCATAGATTCAATTATATTTCACTTCCGAGCACTGATTTAAAATAACATTACTTATGCAACATTGATTAGCTTTTGATTACAGACGGGAAGAATACGCGCTCTTCGCTAAACGTGAAAGTTTCAATAACATGCTGTGCTTTATCCAGCCGTAATAAATTATAAACCTCGCTTAGTTGTTCAAATAAACCATCAGGTTACCATAATAATATATCTAAAATCATATAATAATATCTAGGGGTAATCAGTTTATTATATTGGGAACATTTGGAGACTAAGTACTATATTATGTATATAGTAAACAGATACATTAAATGTCTAAATTATGTCGAAATGTCTAAGTTTTATAAATACCAGTGCTTTTTTACCGCGGTTTGCGATCATGCATATTCAACAGGTGTTGCTTTCTTGCAAGTTCCGAGATGTGTAGAAAGATATACCAATACAACAAACAAGAAGATGTATGTCATGTCATCACTTTTGCTTGATCATTGCAAAATAATTTAACAAAATAAATACGCTCGGCTAAATTATTTTTTAAATTCACGTTATGATAAGGTGCAATTATGTCGAGTAAGAATAACAATGGACGTTTGCAACGTAAGGTATTATTATGTTTTGTATTTGTATTAGTATTATTGATTCATTTCATAGCAATTGTCGTAAACGTTTGCGCCGATTATTGGTATTTTGTTTTAGTAACTTCAAATAAAAAAGGCTCCACCGGGGATAAACCCCGAGTACTTTTGCTATCAAAGAAGATGCCCTACTCAACTGAGCTATGGACACACCGTCATAAATGCTGTATAATTGTTCGTACTTACAAAAATATATTTTTATATATTTTTTAGTTTCAAACTTAATGCTTTTACAGTCCGATCACACACTTTGCGGATCATTTCGCTGAGTTTATTACTTAATAAAATCCTGACTCTTCAGTAAGAGTGAGAACCATCAGCTGAGGCAAACTTAAGTCCTCATATTTCAGATTGTTGTTAAATTCTTTTGCTGCGTCTTGGCTTTTGACATTGACAAAGGAAGGCCGAGACGCATCAAAATAATCCTTTAACAATCCAAAATTTGTGATCTTTGCCTCAGCTGATGATACCAAAGATAGTACGCATAGTCGTATTGAAACGTCTGGATTTTTATTCTAATTAATGAACATGGTGACAGGACCAGCAAAATTATTATTATCATTATTTATTTAAAAAGCTACAATACCGTAACTTGTTGAAGGAACGAGAGGCTAAGCAAGTTATTCCCTTCATTTGCAACTTTAATTAATGTTATTTCAAGTGATATAAAGTCATTCTATAACGACAAATTGTGTATTAAACCACACAAAAAAACTAAAAAAATATTATTTGATTTTTTAAGATTTTAGTTTTTTGTAAAACATCTAGGTAAATGGAATTATTCCTAGTAAACAGCGGTAAAAAATGTTTAGGTAATATTTCTAGCAGAGTTAACATTTGCCTATGATGCTTAAATGTCTTTCAATTGTATACTAAATGGATCAAGGCAGAACCGGTTATAAGTTACTTAAAAATTCCATCAGTTTGTTTACAATAATTTTGTAATTGATGGCATCCACATTTGTTTAAGCGCTCAGAGGCACTTTCAGAATAAAAAACATTTTTAAAAATAACTTTAGTTGCAGGGTTTTTTGAATACCTCAAGTTATGCTGTTTAGCTGAGAAGTTGTGGTCAAGCTGGTAGACCATACGTTAATATTGGGCGAATAGAGATAGATATGCAGTTTTTTAAATTTCGATTTACTTTTATATAAATTACGACTGCAAAACCTAGCAACTTGGAAGCTCTGTCTCTAACGTGTCTGTGTGAAAATCCCATTTCAAATCTGAAGATATAGTAAGACCAGATTAATAGTTTTTGCCTCACTAAGGCATTACCTAAAAGAATGTTATTAGTAAGCTAATGGTGATTTGACCTAGTTTAGACGTATGTACTTGCGATTTGCTATTATTAACTCATTAACAAGCCCACCGGTAAACCCGAGAGATAGATCTCTTGAATGCAATAAACCTCTAATCCTGAAAAGATCAAATATGTTGTATTCATACTGCAATTAATCTTGAGATGAACACATTGAGAAGATCTAAAAGATGCATTGTAAATAAGGAGAGGCCCAATTATCAGACCCTTGTGGCATCCTAAAAAACCATTGAGCTTCATACAGTCGAATACCATTAAAATCTACAGATTTGTTCCTTATTGAAAGAAAAGAGCTTTCCACCCTATTACATTGTGTTTTCAACTTTATATCCTTTTAATTTTCTATTTTTGTGTGAGGGACTAAGTCAAAGCTTTTGCCCAATCTAATGCAATGCAGTCAATCGTTTGAAAGTACATTTCAAGTGATATATTATTTTCTAATATAATATAGTTAATTATTAACTATCAATACCATTGATTTTTAGCTGGAACTTTTTTCCTGAGCCAGTTTTTTATGGTTGTTTGTGGTCAGCCTTTCCATATTATGTTATGGTCTCATGTATATACAGTCTTCTATAAAGGCAAATTTTTTATTAAACCATCACAAAAAATCTAAATAAATTAAATTGATTTGTAGGATTTAGGTTTTTTTGTAAAATCATCAAAATTGGTAAATTACGGAATTTATTTCTGCGTAATGCGCAATAATGTTTAGTAATCTTTGACTCTAGAGTAACCATATCCTTGCTTGACAATTACGCAAAATTGCATATCGATCGGATGACAACTGGAAGCCGGAAACGTTCCCCAAAAAGTTCCGAATAGGTATAAATAAATAAATAAGTTTCAAATATTAAATTAACGTATTTAATAATTATAATCCAACTGAGGATAATGGGTGTCCGTCCATTAAGTTAATGGAATACGCATGCTGTCAACCTTACTGCCCAGATTTGTGTTTCCCAGGTCAAAGAGAATACTTCAGTTCAGTGGTCTAGAGTTCTGAATGACAGCTGACAAACTAGCATGCTGACGGGCTGACGTTGACAGAGTAACATGTTAATTACACCGCCTCCAAAGTATTGATTATTGACTGTTAACGAGGCCAAAATTAATTACAAAGCTGTCGAGTGTGAGTGTGATCTTTCGATTTTCTATATACGTTCGGGTTGCGGTGGACACAATTCTATGTTGTTGTTGTTGTTGTTGTTGTTGTTGTTCTACTACGTCCCCATACTTAGCGACTTAGTCACGTATGAAATTAAGGTTACTAGATACACTCGGATTTTCATTGGTTCCGAACTGTATAGGCATTTATTATATGACACGTTTAAAAATAAATAATTTCAAGATATTTCACTTTGGTGCACACAGTCATAAATAAATATTTCACTTTGGTGCACACAGTCATAAATAAATAATAAATAAATACATTGTATTTAGAGTCTACCCACTAAGTTATATAACTGATTTTCAGTGGGGGACAGTAAATCATAGCGACCAAGCCAACCCTGTAGGCATGTAGGCATATTTTGGCAGTCATGACATTGAATATAAATGTTTGCATAGGGACCATCATGCAATGATTCTAGCCTACTCTACCTATTACTTTTATTGATATTGCATGCCCGAATAGAAGGGAATACAATAACCACGTCTTGTCAGACAAATACATTGACAACTGTTTTAATGGTTTAACGATTTTCAGTACCTGATACAATGTAATGAAAAGTAAACAATTCTTGAAATTCAATCAAATTTATAACTTATTACACATAAACAACACAAATAACATACTTCTGTGATCGTAATAACGTTCTGTAATAAAGTACCAACCACAAGCCTGGACTTTTCGAATATGTACATTACATAGTACAGAACGAGCAAGAAACTTAAAGCAATGATGCAACCGACTTTCAATCTCACATTTTTTACATCCCAACTATCAGAGTTTCATCACGTTAGAGAGCAAAGTAGTAATGCTATATCCCAGCCACATCCCACAACACAGAGAAGCCGTTTATAAATAATTCCCATCCAAGTCTCCAGCTGAGCATATAAAACACCTTTGCATCCACCGATAAGTAATGAAATAACACTTAGTAGGCAGGTAAACACTGCATGCGCTTCATAGACGTGTTTTCGCGCTTTTGTTAGAGCTTAGATTAGATTGCTTTCTCATATACAACTCGCGGTTCCGCCGTCAAAAGCGGATGAAAGACACCTCTGTTGAACAAGATGATACAGTAAACTAGGGACTGCTTACAAGGAATGGAGGATCAAACTATGACACCGACAGACTTAAACGACAGAACAGGATATGAATATGTTCCTAAATAGGCGTCAATGTGACTGAATAGTTGTAAAACTGCAATGAAAGATGATGTTATACGATTATCGATATCTATACATTTATATATTTTAAAATTATACTAGACAAATATTGCATCTTTAACTTATTTGGGTTATACATATTTGCTTGTTGGCTATCTGCGGGTTTATTACTGCCTAAATTCAAATCCCGGTTCGATATGGCAAAACATGTATAACTATCTCAAAGATGCGTTACTTAATGAGTGGAAAAAATTTTTATTTTTATTATGATGTTACCAAGCGGTTATACAAATGCATGTCAAAGCAATCTCCGACTCGAAAGTAAAATTTCGCTTTTCAGATTTCACAGGTTCTTAAAGTTTTAAAATATTCTAGAAACCTATTAATAAATAGGCTGCTTCAGTAGGGTCATTTGGGCGACCGGCGTGTTAGCGTCACACAGATATAATGTCAAAGGGTCTATTTGATCCGAATGGTTAAAGTTTATGAAAGATTGTGATTTACGACTAAGTCATTTACTAGTTTAGAATTATAAACGAGACTTTGCACCTAATTTTGGGTATACAATTTGCAATGTTCAATGTGTTTGAATGCCTACTAGCTCATCCCGCGGTTGCGCACATGTCTAACTATGTGCGTAGAATGTTCCTATAAGAAAATTTTTGTTGTTTATTCGTCGATCTACGCAATCAGGTATCTGATGTGCGCAAGTTCGTATCTCCGATAAAGTTCCCTTTCTGAATTCAATAAAAATGGTGTGGCGACATTCTAAAATAAAATATTATTATTATATCAATTATTAGTATGAATAAATAGATAATTAAAGTTTAACAGCATTTTTAAGTTTTTATCTGGCTGGTTAAAATGGTCCTAAAATTAAAAATACAGTTAAAAAGTTGATAAAGACGTCTGATGTGATATAAATGTGTATGTGCAATCAACGTGGATAAATAAAATGTTGTAGCATCAATCGTCATCAATGAACGGTACTTTCAGTGAGTGTACTTAGAATGGAAACATGTTTAGGAGGTGCGATATTTTACTTAATTAGCATAATACTTACCTTATTCGTAGAGAAGCATGTTTCAATTCCTTACAGTACATGCTACGTTCTGCGCATATAATATTATAGAAAATGTAACCTAACTCCACACTTTGCTTTCATCCTAACACGTACTGGGAATACCATGTAGAGAGACAGCTAACATTCTCTGTGAGTGATGTGTGGTATTATGGACGTGTCGAGACATGTTGTACCTCAATATGTTCCCACTTTGTGCGATACACGGCATTGCAAGCGACAAGTTAGCTGCATGTGCTGCTGTCGAGTAGTAAATAAGTTGAAATGTCATAAACTTGAGGTCAGGAAAAGAGGGAGTAAAGTTTATTGAAGATGTTGTCCTGGAAGTGACATGTTACAAATAAATTCACTAAACATTTATTATGGGAAATCTGTCTAGTTACAATAGTCTATTTTCAAAATCACTATAGCGCCATGCATCTATATGGCGAGTAAAGAATGTATCGGTTTTTAATTTAATGTTTAACGAAAGTATGGACATAGTTTTTTTTATCAATAATTATGATTATATGACATTGCCAAAACAATGTTGTTTGATTTTTAAATTACATATTCACCGGATATATTCCTGCTCATAATTGTTTGGTTGGAAAGAAAATTTTTGCTTCTATTTGTAACACATACTCTTGACTACGTACTATACTTTGAAAAACTTTATCTTTAATATCATATCATGCATTGCACGAAGTTTTTCTTCGTTGTACTTGTACCAGCGGAAGAAAAAAATCGTTCAAAGCAAGATATTGAGAGAAAACATTTTAAAAATGTCAAAGAAGAAGAGTTTCAAATAACGGTGTTTCATATTTACAATACCGGTCTCTCTCTCTCTCTCAATACCGGCCTGTGTTCGCACGCCAATGGCGTCGGCGCTGATCGAGTTTTAAAATTCAAGTCCTATACTGAAAACCAGTTGTGTGACTGTGTGGGTATATATTCCTAATACTTACTTAATTGTATAGCCTTCATTATAGATGAGTACTTAATTGATATAAATAAAAATAAAAAAGATAGTTGAATTGAATTGAAAGTAATTCGGATATCCAGTAAGATGGTAGGTTCACATTATAAAGTAACTCGAAGCAGGAACCACGGTTCACTAGACCAAGACCTTGTCAACCTCGGCCACTACGACACAGCGTGTATTAGGCGGTGCTCCTACATGAGATCAGACAATATGTCGTAAACATATCCTCCATGCCTATTGTTCCTCGGCGCAACGGACAGCGAGGTCGTGAGGCGTCGCCTCGTTAGGTTTGAACGATGCGTCGAGTGCATTTATTGTTCTCTCACATCTCTATTAGTGAGTGGATGATAAAAGAAAATAGGACGAAACTGGGGCAAAGGCACTTTAGTATTTTTTAAGTCCTAATACTTTTAAACCTACTTTACAATACAACTTAATTCCGCAATTATTTTCATAAATTTTAACGGCTCATTGTAGACTAGTTAGATAGCAATGATGGACATTTTTTTGAAAATGTTATTAGCCTACCTGAAACTTGACTTAATATATGAGCACTTTTTGTAAAATCAACTATATCATTCGTCATTCGAAATTCACCTGTCCACTCTCAAATCCTTTAGGATTTTGAAGGTCCTTTACTAGTATTTTCTGTTGTTGTACTGTTATTGCATTCTTATATTTTTATTGTGAAATAAGTTTTTGAATGTAATTGTTTTTAAATTTAATCATTAGAGTATGTTATGCCCCATTCTGAATGAAGGTCCGCACGCACCACTATTGTTTCATAGGCCTATAGTTTGATGAAAAAAGGTAACTGCCCATTGAAGTTATAACCATTTCTCTCTTCTTATAGTTGTTTGATTATTTTTACATTTCAAAACTATATTTTCACATCCTATCCACGTTGGTCAATGTTACTATTTTACAACATTTAATTAAGCCACGTCAGCATTTTGTACCTAGTGAAATCTAGTTTTCACCATCTAGAGCAGCTTAAGGATGCTGTTCGTCTGGGCGTTACGTTGGATATTTCCAAGAACATTTCTATGAGAAAACTATACGCCAATCATTTCGGAAGCTATTAGTACAAGTCTATTATTTTTGAAATAGAAACCTAGGTAAGTTGTGAAAGACTCAAGCAAGCGTCATGGATATAATCGAAAAGTTCTTCGTTCAGATATAATAACTTGTTTCCGACACTTATTGCAAGCTTCTCATATTGCTTTTATTATTAACGCAGCTGGTTTACTTGATATACATGGGAGAAAAGCGTAATTTATTAATGAAATATAGGTTATTTAGTATGATAGTTAGACTTGTTTTAGCTAACACATATTATGTTAATGGCATTAGGCGTTACAGAACTGGAAGGTATAAGAACTACATATGAATGGCAATTTATTATTAATGTATCAATAAAACCAATTATCTGTTTTTCTTCGACTAATTTGTGTAGCTGTGAACGGTTTAATAATAAAAATAATAAGTTCTAATATAATTTTGGAATATGACTTATATAGGCATTGTAAAAAGATTAACATCCACTACAAAAAAGCATTTTGCCCTACTAGTTAACAAATGAAATATTTCATTTGCAGCAGTGTTGCGTATGACGATTGACATTTTTTAAACCAATTTTACATGTTAAAGATATTTTAATAGCAATGATTTAAAACATTTTTTAAGTTTCGTCAAAGTTTAAATTGTTGACAAAGTAGCCTAGATATAAAAATTATAATTGTGACCGTTAGTGCCGGGGTTTTAAGCCAATATTGAGACAGAATGAGTACTTAGATTGTTGGTTGTACGATGCAGGGTTCTGAAAAAAATAGCGTTTGTTGTTTGAAAAAAAAGTCATTGAGTGTATAGTGCCCACCAAACTGAGAATTAAAATATTTATGATATGAAGGAACCAACTGATGAGTATACTCTTATTGATCTGTTTCAGGCAAAACATAAAAATACTGGTTTTATGAAATAATTTCAAAGGGCAACGATTGCGCCCTAAAAACGTACGTCTCCACCGAGAGAAGATAATTGATTTTTTGATGTGATTTACACGACTAGGTTCATATTGTATTCGCACAGAAACTTTATTTTCCCAAACAAATGGAGATACCAATTATTTTTATTTTTATTTTTTATTTTTTTATTTATTTATTTAACGTTTATCCTATTCAGTTATAAAAACTGATTTAAAAAGAAGGACAACATATATATTGCTAACGTTATACTATATTGCTCCAGTTACTTATAGAAGATTCGCGATACCAAATGCAGCAGCTTGATGCGCCGGAGATATTTCCTTTTAGAACTTTTTTTTTGTCTTTACTCCGAGCAGACTTTCCTTCTAGCCTTCTATAGTATGTGAGGATAAGAGTAGTAAATGTATCTTTCCTAAACCCCTGTGTCAACTGAGTGGCTAGACAATAATTACTTGTACCTAATAATCGTGGAACACTTATACTGATGCTTTCTCAAAACAAGTGTGGAACATTTGTGACAAACGCATATTAAGTATTACCAATTTTATAAGTTCTAAATAGAATGATTTCCTTATCTTTGTGGCAAACATCACAATTTATGTAACAATTAACGTTATTAATTTTTTGTGTGTAAAATATATCTCATTTAATTTTAAATTAAGTATTCCACTTAAATTTTCTTTCAATTAAATAATTATTATTACAAAACAAAGCTAGAGTTGGAGCTTGGAGGTTGGAGGATGGGATAGTCGCAAACAACGACGAACCCACACTCGCTTTGGAAAAGGTTAAGCATTGATGTGTCACTCAAGAGTCGAGATTAATTTAATTTATCTCTGCAAAACACTCCAAGCGATTATTTTCATTCTCGTTCGTAATATTTTAAGTTAACAACAAGGAAACAATTAAGGCGAGTTTATTAAGACAAAAAAGCTTGCCCTATCAACCTCTATTTCTATTTAAATTTATTTTCGAATGTAGCTGACAGGTGAAAACACAAACACTCCTGTAGTTTAATTAAAACTTGGCTATATTATTTTAAGAACATACTACTACGCAAAAAACAAAATTCAACTGCCAAGACTTCGATTTGAGCTGGTATACGTATTATAATATTGTCATGATGGGATTTTGTTTAACAATATGCGTTAATTGGATGAGCGTAGCGAGCGAAGCGAAGATTCCATTTCACTACACTGGAAAAAAAATCCGGAATGTTTTGTTTTTTTTTCTTTTTTTTCTGTATTATTGTGTGTTTGTCAGCACGATTCCGGCTAAACCGATACTCCAATTGCGATGAAATTTTATGGAGGCCTTTGAAATCTCTGAACTTAGAACTGCCACGTTTTTGAGCGCAATCGAAAAATTATTTCTCATGAAAATCGCAATTTTACGATTTTTTTCGATTTTTTAAAAATTTCTTTGACTTTTAACACCTACATGCTTTAACCGATTGTAATAATTTTTTCACACAACCTTAAATTTATGAATTAATATATTCGTGTGAAATTTGAGCGCAATCAAATAATTATTTCTTATGAAAATCGCAATTTTACGATTTTTTTCTTTTTTAAAATTACGATTAATAAAAAAAATTAAAAATTAAAGTTTATTTTTTATTTAATTTAAATTAATTTTAAAAAAATCTTCAACTTTGTAATGATTTTTTCACAGAACAACAGAAAATCCGCATAACACATGGCAGCTCAATGCACCAATTACGCTCATCCAACAACGCGGCGGGACTTAAGCGTTTTCCTAGTGTAAATAAATTATATATTCATAAATAAATCTTCATACTCAAAATACACTTCATTGTCATGTAGTGTAAAAATATTAATTGGTAATGATTTGTGTCATATAGTTGAAACATTGTTGATTATAAGTTAGGCCTAGTAGTTAACCTACTCTGCTCAGCCTAATGGATTGACTGTGAGTGGTAGCAGCATAGACGATCCTAGGTAAACATTCCGTGTAGCACAAATCAATTCGACCACACAAAGCCTTGGGCTAAGAAGGCTTTATCAGATCATGACCCAATGCCAATACGCTGTAGATACGACCACCGGAATACTAAATTAGATTATATTCTACGTCCCGCAAACTCAACTGAAACAATGTATCGTGTATAGCGTACATAAATACACGGGGATAGTCCATGCATAATGTAAAGCTATACCAACAACAAAAATTAAAACAGTTTTAAAACCTTACAGTCAAATACCCTAAAAGAAATGTAAACTTTTAACCAAGTATTAATATCAATACTTTGACCAAGTATAAAAACTACCTATAAAACAATATATTGGTGTTGAGCTTTTACAACATATGATTATCCAACCAGAAAAAAACACAGTTAGAAAAGTTTCAACCTTCCAAAGTTTTGAATAATTATATAACACTTTGCAAAGTATAATGATTTCAATTTAAAATTTGTATAAGTTAAATTAAATCAACACACTGGCTAGTTACAAATTCAAAGAAATCAGCGTGATTATTTTCTAGTTGAAATTGCACAATTTTCACGGTCAAAATATTTCTATGCCAAATACTGGATATGTCGCAATACTCACGGGAAAATGAGTAATCTTTTGAAACAACCATCCGATCAAATATTATATAACTTTTAACATCGGCTCGCCAATATAATTCTTCCATTGTCCGTGCAGTGTAGACCGGGGGATCCCCGATCTCATGGCCATATGAATAATTCCGGCCGAACACAGGCCCCTCTAAGCGCGCTTGTGATTTCGGGCAATGGCGCTTACACGGGCTAGGTGACATTAACTGAAACAGCGCCACAAATAACCGCGCTACACGGGTTATCAACAATTCAAGAGGCAAGACCAAACAAGAGGTTTGGGGTGCATGGACGAGATGCAAATTTTACAACCCAACCCTCCCTCGCATTCCGTCGATATTATAACTGTGAGCTCATACGCAACCGATGTAGGCCTACCTATACAATTCGTAACAAATCCCCCTATGGGATGGGGCGATTGAAATGTGCTGTGTTAGGCATATATGTCGTTATTTATGTTCTGGTTTGTAGCACACAGCGCTGAATTAGCCTCTTAAAATCCTTTCGAGCCAAACTTATAATGCAATGGCGAACACGTGCAGAAACTGACATAATGGGAAATTTACCGTCAGGATGGGGCAATGTAGACCGGTTTCATGGCGTATCTTTAACAAGTACCGTATTATAGGAACCCACCTTTGCACCTTTGTAGATAACAATGCACCCATAATATTAAAACATATTCCCGACTTATTGAAAGTGATGTGAAGTGAAAATCATAAACAATTGGATTATCCATCCATTATGCACACACAGCCTACACGAAACAATTTAATTGCAACGTAGAAGTCATAGAAAATCAGGATGATGCCGACAGAGGTAGCTCATGCGTAAAGATTGAGACTCTATACGGGAGGTCAAGTGTTTGAATTCCGCCACCGGCAATTATCACTGACATTTTCATCATAGTTTTAGGAGTTTGAGACCTCGTAAACAGCCCTAGGGCAATCCCTTCCCAACCACTCTAACACGGCCTATATTCACCTGAAAAGAATCACAGCATATAAAACAAAAATATACTCTACATCGGACATCCTTATACTAAAGATTTTTTTATCTTTCGCAGTCAATTTTATGTATACAAGTACTCGGCTTTTATACAATTTGTTACGTTTTTTTTCTTTTTAGCTTTGAAATTTTCAATTTTTTCAATGCGTTCACTTGTGTTTAGGTGCTTGAAAAGGGAGAGTTTTATTTATATTTCACATGGTTACAGTATATTGTAGGCATCAATCAACTATCGAATGGCATACTGCCATTTCTTACTAACCTATAACCTGCTTGATCAATTTCCTGTATATTGTATAAAGCATAACACATTATCATTAATCGTTCTGAAGTTACTTGCATAGTTTGAGAGTGTTTATCCATAAATAATACGTCAAGCAAGATACGGTAAAGTGTAACGGGAGCACCTTCTTAACTTAAACCAGTTTATTATTACTGGGGTAGTAACAATCTACAATCTAGTGGTAAAGCTAATCTATTACATTGTTCACGGAAGGTGTTTCATCTTATCGCAACAAAACCGACACAAATCAACACAGCATAATAATTTCAAAGGAAAGAACTAAAACATTATTTATAATGCACATTATGCACACATAAGCACGTACATGATAATGTACTCTGTACATATTATTTTAAAGTAATCTTACATTATTCAGTACCAAATTTTTACCGAAATACCGTGTGAACCGTGTAAATAATTGTACAACATACTAATAAATTGTTGTTATTTTTATTTTCCTTCAAATAAGCGTACTCTTTTTTATACCTGTTAGTATCATGAAATAGTCATACTCATATTTCATTGATTTGTAATTATTTGTTTTGTAGTATATCTTGAGTAAGTTAGAATTACCAACTACATTTAGAGCAGTGCCTACTTTTTTCAGTAGCCACCGGTTATAAAGTATTTTTGTAATAACAATATTGTATTACAAAATTAAAATTAAAAAGTAAGTAACCCAGGTTATAGTTCAGTGAATGATAAAAAGTAAGTAACCCAGGTTATAGTTCAGTGAGTGATTTTGTAATTATAGTTTCCGGGTTAATGAGTTTTTGTCATATTTTTAAAACAATATTGTATTTAAATATTACAAACTCAAATTGACTATTTCAAAATTATTAATGTAATAATTATTATTGTGACATCGTGTGCAAAGAGCTTCACTATTATCGGAAATATTTAACGTATTTCTCCCGCTGTTTCCACCGCAAATAACGTAGAGCCGCGGGAAAGCGATAATAGTGGTGCTCTTATTTTCCGGCATTGGAAAACCGAATTATTGCCACCACCAACATTCATAATTCTACAGGAAATGCTTTATTCACTATATTGATTTTCTGTCAATCAATTGTGAAGGATAATAGCTGCTTTGAGGGATATTCTTGACGTTTTGATTCTGTGCCATGGACAATGATAGAACACATTGGTGTGGTACGGGTCTGTTAAAGTTTTCCAAGGCAGACGTTTTTTTTTGGTTTTATTATTGACGGTTACTCAGTATTTGAAACACGATACCAACACGATAACAGCGATATCATTACTGGATTTTCAGTGTAACTTATAATATTATTAGTTTGAAGCTTGTGACTTTCATCGAACCGAGATTGTATAATAAGTAATTCCATGGACTTCACGTGGTTTTATTGTAGGCTGTGAAATAAGACAATCCATGTCTTGAGGCCCATGTTTTGTTCGAGAATCTACGCCTCGCGTTGGAGTTTTGATTCGAGTTGGCAGGTTGACTGCGATTTCACCTTCACTTTGACTAATGAGTCTAATCCGTCATTCATTCTTACACAACGCTCTGGTTTTGGTCTGTTCGCTTCCCACTCGTCAACGCTAATTCTCCCAGTTCTAATTCTACATATGTACAAATCAGTAACAATGAATAGTAGGTTGACAGAAGGCAACGCACCAGTATTGCGTGGTTGTCAATTAACCCACACAATATAACCGAGTTTGATTGTTTGAGGCTGCTCAAGATCGCTCTTCAGTTCACTATCGGCAGTTAAATTTATCTAATTACTTTCAGGTTCACATTTCTCTAGTGGGCTAGAGACGAGAGCAATTCCAACAGCGCAGATGAAATCAAGTCAGCTGAATTCTCGTAAAGTTATGTTACAGTCGTAAAACAGGGTAATACGATTCATGTGAGAGGTTATTAAATTTTAACACATGATCTAATTTCAAACAGCAGAACAAATTGAATTCCCCCCGGTTGAATAAATAAGATAAATATAGGTGTATACTCACGTGATTAGTGAAGCCTGCAGAGAAAAAGTTAAGGCCCATCATAAAAAAGCAATAAACATCCACTTAAATGTTTAGACTACCGAGCGCTGTTAATTTACTATACTCGATGACCCTATAACGTATTAGGTAGCTGGGGTTCGCGTAGGCGTAGTTGGATATAAGGCAATTTGCTATGTCCAAATCTGACAGGTAGATCCCATGCAGCAGTTGTTTGATACCACGGCAGGCCACGCCCTTCTGTGTTTTCTTAAACGTTTCTCTGGAGATAGAGGGGACCAGTGGCAAACACTTGCTGCAACTTATACGGGAAATTCGTCTTTTAGTCCAAGGAAACGAATGGATGGTATGTTTTTAAACCCACACGCGCTCGGAGTTAAGGACTTGGTTTTATGTTTTGTCTGTCTACTTGTCGAGAATGACCTAGTCAAGTAGCGTTATTATTCTGTGTAAAACTTTAGGAAAGTTTTCTATGGATCAACCTTCAAAACTTCCGTTTTGAGTGCACTTGAGATTTGCGAGTTTTTTTTTGTGTGTGATTATATTCTGAGAAGCACTTGCCATCTTCAAGGATGGAAGGATAGATGAGGAGGTTATTGTAGGCAGATGTATCGTTTGGATAATATAACATTTTTGCATGAATTATAAAGCTATACACTTCCTAAAAATCCAAGCGATGCGATTTTAGAAACATTTTAAACATAAATACCGCCATCTTCAGAAATCCTCACTAAATTCATGATATTATTACTATGTTGAAAATGTTACAAAGCATTTACGAAAAATATTTATAAATACACCATGTAGTAATATAGACCACTCTCGTCTGTTCGTCCACCCACCTGAGTAAATAATCTGGCGCTGAGCTGAGTTTTGCACAATTCTAGAAGGCTTATGTGCTCTTTTAAAAGGTTTCACTAAGTACTCAAAAGTTTCTAGCAAATATTCACATGCATATTGAGAACACATGAAATGTATATTTATGTCAAACAAAATTGGTGCTCGATAATTTTTTTGTTTAGTCCCTTCAGCACAGTATAGCATTACACTAAATGGTGACATAATCACAAGTCACATCTATACAAAAAGGTTTAAGCAGTAAGAAAAACTTTGGTTTGTACAATGTTAATGACCAAACCACGGAAGTAGTTTTTATAACATGTCTCATTTGTTTGTTATTGTTAACGTACGAAGAAGTTCTAATTTCGTTGGCATCTGTTAAAACAAAGCGAACATTGTAAAGACTTGTCTATCTAAAGAAACATTAAGTCAGTGCGTTTACAACAATTTTTTTGACTTGCAGTATAGGAAACAAACATATAAATTACAATCGTACATCAAATTTCAGTAACTACAATAAAATGTAGACAAGTGGCGAATCCTATTCCGCAATATGGCGGAAAAGAGAACAACGAAGAGTATCCGGTTAGTGTAAACCAATATACGTGAGTATCTAGCTCAGATGTCCTGGGAAGAGGGTTTGCAATATCGATACCAATTGTATTGCGATATAGCGACTTGAAGTCGTAACTGATCCGTTACCGTCTGTAGAAGATAATGAAATTGTGAGAGTCTTGTGTCGTAATACAGGATGAAACCTGCACGTTCAAAAAACGATTAAAGTTGAACTTGCTATAACGACTCATATGTCTATGTGAATGTGACCCATATCGTATAATATGGACTAGTATCCATATCTGGACGGATGGGAGTGGGAGTGGGAGTTCACGTGGTGGACCTTGTTGATTCTGGCGTTGATCCGCGGGTGTTCGCACTGTCCACCACTGATTGATATATTTCCTATTACAAAAAATATCGATCATTGGTTGGTTATCGCTCAGTCGTCGATTGCGTCGGGGCCTACAGGGTTGGCTTGGTCGCTTTAGTTTACTGTCCCCCACTGAAAATCTCTTATGTGACTGAGTGGGTAGACTCTAAATATGATTTATTTATTATTTATTTATTTAAAATTGTTCTATACAAATTAATTCAATGGCAAGCAATTAAAATAAATAATTCAAAGATATTAAAAATAAGAATCACATAAACACCAACGGTACTGTCTTAAAAACACTCTCTGTACACCTATTTGAATCAAGGGTCAAAAATAAAATATCTATTTATATCCAAACAATACTTCTAACTTTGTAAGTTGTATTTAAATTGTTAGTTTACAACACAATAATATTCAAACGTAGATATCGAGCTATTGTGTTTTGACGTATCTCGCGATATAACGTTAGTCGCACCGTCCAAGCTCACGACCTATCCCGGCGTTGTGTTCTATTTTTATTCCGTTTTAATAAGTTTCCTGTCAGTTTCAATCGGCAGACGGGCAGAAGATGCAATACCACACTCGAAATCTGTTTTCATTATAGCCAGACCTTTAACCGTTATTCAATCTGAATTCAATCGAGATGAGAACAAATTACAAAATATCGTTTAATTGCTAATCAGAATTCTGCCTTTTCTGATAAAATGGACTCATTTTCTTTTGAAATGTTCTATATTATGTATTTTTTAATCAATTTCATGCCAGTACAATTCGCATATTTATATTATCTCGTTTGATTATTCTTCTCTTGGCGAATAACATTTAGAGTCTAATGAAAATAAGATTTGGATTACGATGAAATGGGTGTAACAATATTCTAAAACATGGAATAAAATAGGTCAGCGCTAGAGAGTGATAATCGGATGTCGTCTGGGCGTTTCTTACGTCAAGCGATCCTGACTGAAAGTTGTCCCACGTCCTCCCTAGCAACAAATTGACATTGATTATCGTGCATTATGTTTCAACAATAATATTCCACATCCCTTATTGGCCGAACATGGAAATCATTTCCATCTTCGATAAATTTTAATGTTTTTCGATTATTTTTCACCCTGACGAACGGAAAAGTGGCTACTACGTTCGTAGTGGATTTTTCATGTATAATCTATAAAATATTCAGTGCGTTTTTAATGAAATCATAAAATATTGCTCATGGAAATCGCACTTTCTATTTTTTCCAATCCCAAAGCGATTCAGTTCCTTGAGTTCCATATTGAATAAAGACTAGGAAACGCTCAGTTGGACGCGTTGATAAGCGAGCACGTGCTATAGCTAGACCCACATTGCACATTTTTTTAAATTTTAAAATTTGCGACGTTCGCTGTCCACAGGGCCATGTTTCCAATATTATTTATTATTGCCAAGGTATTTGGGTAAACCCGTGTGTAAACCTTTACTTTGTGGACCTTGACTCATTGGGAAAACTATTTAAACTCTTTGGTGACAAATAATTCACTGCTTCCTCGAAAGTATTTTGATTACTTCTAGGTGGCAGTGCATTAGAAACTTCGCGCGTCTTTTCGTTGCCATGACAACGTTACTTTTGTTATAATGTAATTTCCATTTACACTACTTATCGGATCAAAATAAAATTAACATATTCGTGACCGGACGGACATTCTAAATGATTTGGCCACCTCAGATTCTGTCGCCGTTTAGTTTGAAAAAAAACCTTTCGTTAACTTTTTGAACGATTTTGCCACAAAACTAATGGCATTCAATCGAGAACAAAGCTTGCGGATGGTCAAAATTTCAAATCGATCCGAGCCTCCGTTCGAACGTTATGGCGAGACATACAAACAAACAAAAAAAAACACAAAAAAACAAAAAACAAAATCAAAACAAAACAAAAAAGCAAAGCTAGTGACTATTTTTTCCGGAAGAGTAAAATGGAAACGCTCGCTTCGCTCGCTTAATTACATTTTTAAATATTTTGTAAATGTTTTCATAAACAACGTGTATAGGGCTAATGTAAATAAAACAGATAAAACTATTCCTGTTGTATGTATACTTTTTTATCGCAACATAAAATAATACATTGTGTGCCTCGTTGGTCTTGTTGTTAGCGTATCTGCTTCCAATGCAGAGGGTCCAGGGTTCGATTCCCGCTAAAGTCAGAAGTTTTTTAACTTCTGATTTGGACTTAAGTCCATCAGTTCTTGTCTTAGGAGTTTGTAAACGGTGACTTTGGAGCCGTCCTAGCAACGAAGCACATAATAAATTTCATAGTTGTTCTGAATCGGCCTTGTTGATTCTGGCGTTGATTCGCGGGTGTTCGCACTGTTCACACCACTGATTGATCGATCTTTGGTTGGTTATCGCTCACTCGTCGATTGCGTCGGGGCCTGCCACTGAAAATCAGTTATATAACTGAGTGGGCAGACTCTACATAAAATTTATTTATTATTTATTTATTGCTGTTATTCATGTTTCAGAGAATGATTGAATCGAACTGTAAATTGGGGTTTTGTGGATGGTGATCGAACAACGCCATGTGACATCCTCTGTCCGCCTCCACCTCAACTAGTCACGTGGCAGACACGTGTGACACGTCACACGATCACGTGATAAGATATTCACAGCTAACCTCTGCGCTCGCGAGCAGGCATAAGAAATTGAATTATTAGCTTGTCTCCTCACAATACAACTGGGGAAGAGAGACATTACGTGCGGGGCGGTTGTCTCTCTTGTCGGTGCTGATATTGGAATTGCTGGAGTTCCAGCATGTTGTCGTCGGGTTCAGCCTAAGGTTTATCACCGTGGAGATGGCATAAGATTAAAACTCTGCCCAAGCTGAACTAACTGAGAAAATATTGTCCAGCAAGTAGTTTTGGGAACTTTATGTGCAACAATTTAAATACCAAGGATAACGGTTTAAATGTCGCCATGTCGAATTCAAGGAATCCGCAGGGAAAAAATTCAGAAGATGTTTGGAAAAGATTGATTAAGATAAATATGGTGTAAAGGGTATTATATTAATAATATTATAATATTGCACTCATGGGACATGAGTGATTGAGTCTTGTTAATGTATAATAAATAATAATACTATATTATGAGATGTTGTAGGCTTTCACGACCCGTAGATGTCTTCTGTATGATCCCTGGGCTGTTTCGTCGTGTCGATGATGAGGCACTGCTCGACGTTTCGCCACCCATGTTGGTGGCTTCTTCAAGAATGATGGGATGGATGCAGTGCCTCATCATCCATGGGTGGCGAAACGTCGAGCAGTGCCTCATCATCGACACGACGAAACAGCCCAGGGATCATACAGACTACAATACTCTATATAATCATCTTTTGTTAATATTTGTTAGGTACTTGCTAGTTTCCACCATGTATATTACGTGGTATTTGTAACTGGTCGATTCTTTATTGTGTGCAACGTGAATATTGATATAGGTACCGTACCTAAATCATAGGTTTAAACCATAACAATTTCAACCTTAGCTATAAAATATGATACATGACAATTTATTTGTGAAAATACTGTCTTAGGACCAATTGTAATCTAACATGCAATTCATACCTTTTGTCTCCTGAAATGCTGTCTTATATAGTTTTATTTGAACTATGTATTGAACTTTGTGTACAACCATATATTTTTAATCTCCCAAACTTACTAACAAACAATCGAAATCAAATACATATGAATAAAGTTTGAAGCAAATTACTACAATAACAGATTCTTACACTTCCGCTATATGTGTCTTGTAGTAAACTCAATGAGCTTTTGTAAATTATTAGACGAGTGAGCGCAGCGAACGTAGTCTACAACGCTACTCGATCGGTCCTTGGTCGTGATTAATTCTGTTAAATGTTAAATGTCTGTCTGTCCAGGCTCATACGGCCGAACGGCCAAATAGACCGAGCTGAAATTTTAAACAGACATCAGTGACCAGGTAACTGAGAACTGCTAACAAAATGAGCACAATCTGTTACGATTTAAACCTGCAAGAATTAAAAACTGAAAAATTCGTTGAAATGTATGGGAATTATTTTAACGACAATGGTTTTCATTTTGAAATAATATATTTTGTTTGTTATTTACCTGGCTGTGAAATGCCGTGTCCAAGGTTAATCGAATGTTGGACGTCAAGGTACCCCCAAATTCCGCTCGTAGATTGAGTAAACCTTGCAATATTTTCACGTATTTCCTACTGGCCATGTTTTCCGTAGTATTGTCACAGATGATGGACTACACTGCGTTATATGCATTTCAAAACATGTTAAATAATTTAAAAAATACAATCCAGAAATTACAAAATCTTTCCCGACCATTAAATCCACGTCTCCCACATTTCGGCTATAAGTGCGCTTTAGCCTACTCGACTAGGGAAACGCCAAAGTAATTGTTAGACGAGTGAGCGAGTCATGTGTTGAGTACACGGCAACATTTGCATTTAAGTTTGATAATTATATCGGTATAGATAATAGGGTTTTAAGTTGAGTTGGTATAAGGGCACGTCAACTGTAAGGTAATAATGCACCACTTTAGTCTATGATAGGCTAGGGAGACCTTAGGTAGGTAAATAATAAATTGATAAATGGGCTTAAATGTGTAGGTTCTATTTTAACAACAATGTTTTTTCGGGAAGAATTATAATTTTTGGAATGTCAAGAGGTGCGCGGCACTGGCCAAGATGCATCGAAACTTGCACGCTCAAGATTACCCAAAACTCTGCACGGAGATTGAGTAAACCTTGCAATCTTAGCTCGTTCTCGTACTAGCTCGGCTCCTTAGATACCAAACAGGCTTTAGTTCGGGGTTTAGTGATAGAGGCGTGAATTTTGGATCATTTACTCAGAAAAACGTGCTGAGTAATTTGCCAGGTGGTCCTAATCGATGTTTCCCCCCGTTTAGGGGTGACCATGGTGCAAAGTTAGGGGTAGAAATTATTTTTAAATAGACTAGGGGTGAGCCTTATAGAAGTAAAAGTGTGGTATTTAAACATTTTGTGTAAGTATGTATTCAATGTAATTATTTAAATCTAAAAAATGTATTATTTTTAACAGGGTTGTCCAAAATTGCTATTTCGAAAAAATGGTGGTAAGTATAGCTTGTGATGACTCAGCTTTCGGGGATGAGTGATAGAAGCGTGAATTTTGGATCATTTACTCGGAAATATGCATTGAGTAATTTGCGAGGTGGTCCGCACCGAAAACTGTTCCCGTTCAGGGGTGACCATGGTGCAAAGTTAGCGGTAGAAATTATTTTTTAATAGACTAGGGGTGAGCCTTATAGAAGTAAAAGTGTGGTATTTAAACATTTTGTGTAAGAATTAATTCAATTTAATTGTTTAAAGCTAATCAGGGGTGTCCAAAATTGTTACATTTGCCCGAAATTCGAAAATACGTTCAAAATGCTAGAAAGCATAGCTTGTGATGACTCATCTGAAAGGAATTTAAATACTGAACATGAATTTTATACATAATCAAAAGTCAAGGTCACCAGGGTCAATCAGGGCCACGACATTTGAAATTTAATTAGTATTGTGTTGTCTAATCGCCACGAACAGACCACATAGAAGTGTTTATGTTGATACTTTTTACCATAATCGTTTGTCCAGGATAATATATGTACATAAAAACAGCAATTCTATATTCAGGGTTGTACAAAATGACTTTCTGGGTCTTGAGTTTTCCAATATACTGTAACTTGAGCCACCATAGGTTGTGACCACTCATTTTGAAGTTAATCTTAAGTTGGTCACGGTTATGCTTTTCACTTACGTGTAGAAATAAATAATAATATTACCTGAAAGTACGGCGTTGGGCAAGGGAGGTGTAACAATACACACAATCATACGGTTTCAGTGGATATTACACTTAGTCAGTAGATTACCTTAGCTTACAAATAGCATTCCCCTTTGCACTTGCACAATGCACAGCAAGGCTGCACTCTTCAGACACTTGCAACGGTCTAAGATGCAGTCATTCTTGCACTTGCAGGAGATGACTTCGTCGCAGGAGTTCATGGCGTCAGGCAAAGTCATCCACAGAGGTTCCCACGATCCAGCTGAATTTTTCATCCAGCCCCAGGCTGAGGGATCACATGTAGTTTGGGCTCGTGTGGGGTCGTCCAACATCCCCATGCAAACTAAATGTGATCCCTCAGTCTGGGGCTGGATAAAAAATTCAGCTGGATCGTGGGAACCTCTGTGGATGACTTTGCCTGACGCCATGAACTCCTGCGACGAAGTCATCTCCTGCAAGTGCAGGAATGACTGCATCTTAGACCGTTGCAAGTGTCTGAAGAGTAGGCAGCCTTGCTGTGCATTGTGCAAGTGCAAAGGGGAATGCTATTTGTAAGCTAAGGTAATCTACTGACTAAGTGCAATATCCACTGAAACCGTATGATTGTGTGTATTGTTACACCTCCCTTGCCCAACGCCGTACTTTCAGGTAATATTATTATTTATTTCTACACGTAGCCGTACTTTCAGGTAATATTATATTTATTTCTACACGTAAGTGAAAAGCATAACCGCGACCAACTTAAGATTAACTTCAAATGAGTGGTCACAACCTATGGTGGCTCAAGTTACAGTATATTGGAAAACTCAAGACCCAGAAAGTCATTTTGTACAACCCTGAATATAGAATTGCTGTTTTTATGTACATATATTATCTTGGACAAACGATTATGGTAAAAAGTATCAACATAAACACTTCTATGTGGTCTGTTCGTGGCGATTAGACAACACAATACTAATTAAATTTCAAATGTCGTGGCCCTGATTGACCCTGGTGACCTTGACTTTTGATTATGTATGAAATTCATGTTCAGTATTTAAATTCCTTTTAGATGAGTCATCTCACAAGCTATGCTTACTAGCATTTTGAACGTATTTTCGAATTTCGGGCAAATGTAACAATTTTGGACACCCCTGTTAAAAATGATAATTTTTTTTAGCTTTAAACAATTAAATTGAATTAATTCTTACACAAAATGTTTAAATACCACACTTTTACTTCTATAAGGCTCACCCCTAGTCTATTAAAAAATAATTTCTACCGCTAACTTTGCACCATGGTCACCCCTGAACGGGAACAGTTTTCGGTGCGGACCACCTCGCAAATTATTTAATGCATATTTCCGAGTAAATGATCCAAAATTCACGCTTCTATCACTCATCCCCGAAAGCTGAGTCATCACAAGCTATACTTACCACCATTTTTTCGAAATAGCAATTTTGGACACCCCTGTTAAAAATAATACATTTTTTAGATTTAAATAATTACATTGAATACATACTTACACAAAATGTTTAAATACCACACTTTTACTTCTATAAGGCTCACCCCTAGTCTATTTAAAAATAATTTCTACCCCTAACTTTGCACCATGGGTCACCCCTAAACGGGGGGAAAAATCGATTAGGACCACCTGGCAAATTACTCAGCACGTTTTTCTGAGTAAAAGATCCAAAATTCACGCCTCTATCACTAAACCCCGAATGGTTTGTCTAAGCAACCAGGCTATACTGGCTATGTTTCTTATACTATTCTGCAATGTTAAAACACTACAGAAATTATTTATTTATTTGTAATTATTATTATTAACCTAGATGGTTGGCATGCAAAATAAAGTACGATGTACATGAATAATCCATACAATTTTTATGTCTTTTGTAATTTTTTATACTATACAAATTTGCGTTTAGCGACAGAAGATACGATTGGTTTGTGCATGGACTTAATAGTTACATCCATGGTTTGTAGAAACTCCATTGAGATTCGTGGATCTTGATCACTGCCTTGGTACAAACAATTAAAGATCAAACAGGAATAATTAAAACATAGTATGGGCCGTGTTTAATTTGTTATTTTTGCAAACAAAAACACATTCTACGCCGCCATTAATTGGCGTGCTTTCTGTTTGTTTATAAAACTAGGGAAACGCCAAAGTCGTTGTTAGACGAGTGAGTGAGCCATGTGTTGAGTACCCGGTAACATTCCTTTTCTTCCCCTACCTTTGGCCTCCCTAGCCTATCATAGGCTACAGTGGAGCATTATGGCCTAAGCTATGACCTAACCTTAAATACCCTATTATTTATACGAATATTACTAGGGAAACGCCAAAGTCGTTGTTAGACGAGTGAGTGAGCCATTTGTTGAGTGCGCGGGAATATTTGCATTTAAGTTTGATTATAATATTCGTATAAATAATAGGGTATTTAAGTTTAGGTCATAGATAAGGCCAAAATGCTCCACTGTAGCCTATGATAGGCTAGGGAGGCCTAAGGTATAGGGGGAAGAAAAGGAATGTTACCGGGTACTCAACACATGGCTCACTCACTCGTCTAACAACGACTTTGGCGTTTCCCTAGTTGTAAAGTACACCCCATTACCAACTCTACAATTAGGTCATATAAAATTATCTGTAATGTGTAAATGCATTACCCAACCTTCACCCTTATTAACCCAGGTAAAAGTGTGAAAATCCAAATGAAAACATAAATTTATTCAACCCGATTAGATTGTGTCAAAGTAAAATTTATTGAAATAGGTTCATCGCTGTGGCGTAGTACGTACTGTCTATTCTGAGCTTACCGTAATGGGCATAAAACTCGCACGATAAAACATACGCGTTAATTCCAGCTGCAGCTTCATGCATGTCGACATCATGGCAGTTCGCTGTAAAACCGACTGGAATAGGCCCTACCTATGACAGGATAATCTTGACACGCCTTGACCATTACCATTTATTTTATTTTATATTACCCACTTACTATTAAACTGTTCATTATAGCACTAAATTACATTGGACTTTATAGTAAATAACGTTCATTATTAATACTAATATTTAGACAGTTTAAGAATTGTGAGAGCATATGTGTCACAGAACAACTCGATTGTGGATAACCAAAATGATTGTACAAAGGGGAGCACATATTATTTCAGTTATAAGCTTAGCCAGTGACATTTTTTAAAATATTCAGTCAATATCTCTAAAAACATATTATGATACGTGTAAAACTAATATTGCAATTATTATTATTATGTAAGATGCCATGGCAGAATTATATTTTTATCCGTGCGGTATGATTTAATGTTGTTTACAGCATATTTTGACCAATTGACAAACTTCACTACAAACATTCCACACTGAAATAGTAATTGTGATTGTCGTATGTGATTCTTTTTTTTTTAAAATTCAGTCTTCACTCACACAATAAAATACCTGTTTTTAAAGAAATATATGAAAATGTCAATACGATTTGCAGAAATTCCGATTGACACATGCATTAACTTCCAATAAACTAGGAAAACGCTAAAGTCCCGCCGCGTTGATGGATGAGCGTATTTTTTTAAAAACGAAAAAAGCATAAAATTGCGATTTTTTAAAGATAATTTTTCGATTGCGCTCAAATTTCACACGAATATATTAATTCATAAAATTAAGGTTCTGTGAAAAAATCACTACAATCGGATAAAGCATGTAGATGTTATAAGTCGAAGAATTTATTTAAAAATCGAAAAAAATCGTAAAATTGCGATTTTCATGAGAAATAATTTTTCAATCGATTTTTCCCTCCGTGCAGTTCTTCGTTCAGAGATTTCATAGACCTCCATAAAATTTCATCGCAATTGGAGTATTGGTTTAGCCGGAATCGTGTTCACAGACACACAAAAATACAAAAAAAAAGAAAGAAAAAAAAAAAACATTCCGGATTTTTTTCTCCAGTGTAGTGAAATGGAATCTTCGCTTCGCTCATCCAAAAACCTTTACAATCCTTATGTTATGCTATGTTCATTTCCGTTATGTTGCATGTTGACAAATATTTTTGAAATTTTAATTTGTGGAGGCATATTTAATGAAGGCCCATAATCATTTTAAAACTATTATTTTGTGTATTTTTTATGTGACCAAAAATAATGTATGTATGGGGACAAAAATATATACATATTTTTTTTTTTACTAGGAAAACGCTTAAGTCCCGCCGCGTTGATGGATGAGCGTAATTTTTTTTAACGAAAAAAGCGTAAAATTGCGATTTTTTTAATAGATAATTTTTTGATTACGCTCAAATTTCACACGAATATATTAATTCATAAAATTAAAGTTCTGTGAAAAAATCATTACAATCTGATAAAGCATGTAGGTTTTATTCGTCGAAGAAATGTTAAAAATTGAAAAAAATCGTAAAATTGCGATTTTCATAAGAAATAATTTTTCGATTGCGCTCAAATTTCACACGAATATATTAATTCATAAAATTAAGGTTCTGTGAAAAAATCATTACAATCGGATAAAGCATGTAGATGTTATAAGTCGAAGAATTTTTTTAAAAATCGAAAAAAATCGTAAAATTGCGATTTTCATGAGAAATAATTTTTCGATCGATTTTTCCCTCCGTGCAGTTCTTCGTTCAGAGATTTCATAGACCTCCATAAAATTTCATCGCAATTGGAGTATTGGTTTAGCCGGAATCGTGTTCACAGACACACAAAAATACAAAAAAAAGAAAGAAAAAAAAAAAAAAAAAAAAAAAACATTCCGGATTTTTTTCTCCAGTGTAGTGAAATGGAATCTTCGCTTCGCTCGCTACGCTCGCTACGCTCATCCAAATATTCACTTAATTGTCTGACACGAAAAAAATCGCAAAAATCGCTCTAGTTCTACGGTAAATTTCTGTCCGGTGAGCGTCCTATAGCAAACGAGTCACGCACTACGACGTCGGGAACGTGTAGGGATGAACATGTCAGCGCATGTCGTATACCTGTTCCCGTCGTCGTCACCTCCCCCCCCCCTTACATCCATGTCACCCTCCCGAAATACGCGGCTTTCTTGTTTTATATCATCCGGAAATATACGATTCTTGGTTAGAGTATTGGCGCGTCCCTTTTCATTTCGTTTCTTAGCCTTTGGACAGGTGTGCACGCACGCCTTATGTTATGACATGTGAACGCAACCCTTTTTTATAAAATATGGGGCTATGGTGGGCGTGGTGGTGCGAGGACCTCGGTTGGCCTGTGTTTCACTCGGAACACGTGACACGCTCAAGTTGTTACAGAATAATATAAAACCAGGTATATAGGAGGTGAGATACTTGCGCCCTTGCACCATGTATAACATTTTGATAAGTCATGACAAATGTTTATCTAAAATAAAAATATGAAAATAATGTATAATGTTTTATTGTACGGAAATCAATTCAGAAATTTAAAAAAATCCATCTCAGCGGGGTATCGAACTCCGGTCTTCTAATTGCCGGTATAGGGTGCTTTACCCCTAAGCTACCGAGACGGTTATCTTCATAACGTTGTTATCTTAAATATCTCTCATTTATGTTTTGCGAGATCTTAAATGAGCTGCCAAGAAATTGTGTTTTTAACTGTGCTTACACAAGATTATATTATATTGTCAATTGTCAATGCTGAGGATTGTATTTCATAAATATCAATTTAATTAAGTGTATGTTTAAAAAGTTGAAAAAGATCTTTAAATTTGTTTGATCGTCAAACTGTTGTTTAACGTGCTATAAATTCTTAATAAATTTTCACAAAATTGTAAATACAAAAATGCTAGTTTGAGCATAAATTTGAGTCTTTCATTATATTATCTGATAATATATATATATATATATATATATATATATATATATATTATCTGATAATATATATATAAAACTAATTGCATCACATAAATTAAATGTAATAAGCAAGAAAGTACAATCAAGATGTAAGACGGCGGTATATCCACAGAAAGCATCTTGAGGAATTTCAATGTGTACGCTATACTTATATTCTTGTATCTACTGCATATTCTTAAAGATAAGCTGCATAAACTTACGTCAA
Organism: Sweltsa coloradensis; assembly: GCA_024449915.1. Classification (NCBI taxonomy): domain Eukaryota; kingdom Metazoa; phylum Arthropoda; class Insecta; order Plecoptera; family Chloroperlidae; genus Sweltsa; species Sweltsa coloradensis. Next base: position 38,475 of record JAMZAV010000339.1, on the reverse strand, counting down.
ATGTAATAGCGTTGCCGTATAATTTCGTGATATCATCTAATATTATCTACATGGATATTGTAAAGACGTCTTAACAATATTAGTATGTTTAAGTGTATTGTTTGTCCATGTCACGCGATGCGAACTCCAACACGGCGGGTGGTTTCCTAACTGAGCCAATCAGAGCATCTGTTTAGTTGCGTGACGTCATAACAACTAGAACTAGGCTACTGATTGGTCTAATCGTAGACATCTGTCGCTCGCGTCGCGTGACATGACTTGTTTGACTTGAGCGACACGGTTTGGTAAACTCTTACTTGCATTGTTACTAATATAATGACGCCACATTAGAATTATAAATTAGTTTTCACTTTGAGGCTTCAGTGAGAACTCTCAGAGTCCAGAGTGCAGTACTTTTTTTACCCTCTGACAGATTGATTACTTTTTCTCATACCTTTTCAGATTTAGGAGTAAATCCTAATTTAAAGAATCTAGTTTAATGGAATTGGTGTAGGCGCCGGGTCTGTCTTGTATTTTAAGTCACACATTTTTTTCCTGCGAGTCCATAAAAAATCCGATATTAACAAATTTCGTATGGCCAAACGGGCCAAAAAGTTGAAAAACAAATTAACTACAACGATAGGCATCGCGTTTTGAGTATTCACACAAAAATCATCTGATTCACGGGAAAATGTAGGCGAATTCCGTAAGGAACGAACCAAATTTTGCCTAGAATCTTGGCGTTTTCGTGCTAATTTGATTGTGATTTAGAACTTCGTCCAGTCGTACACATTTCTATTAAAAATAGAGGTTTTAAGTTCTGTAACAAAACTTTAAACTAATAGCATTAAGCCTACTTTCCTCAAAAACATAAATTACTTTAAGTTTCGTAGAAGATGCTTCCAGGGGCAACGTGGTTCTATTGAGGTGGTTACTGGTTACTATACGTAAAGGTGAGGAGAAAGAAGGGAGAAAGTGTTCAAGGCATTGATTTCGTCTCTTGTTTTAGGAAAATTTAAAATAAAAATAGGCAATATTCCTATGACCGACATTGAAAACTTCGTAAAAAATTAAAGCTTTGTAGGGGGTAGGCCTATATGCTAAAGCTAACGTTATATGTCAGTCACTTCATTGATATACCCATTGAAGTTTTTAAACCTAACTTTAACATGCTTCATTTTGTTTTACAAAGATTGGTCTCAAGAACTGTGTATCTCTCGCCGAAGCGTCCGTCGTGTTATAATATCAAGTTTGGGTTTGCAAGGTTAAACTGTTTAGGGTGTAATCTTGTTTGCCGCGGTTTGTAAACTAGGACATCCCAGGTGGAAACACGTCCGTGTTACCAAAGCCCTCTAATATGGAAGTTAACTTACCAAAGAGCTTTTGTTGTTAGACAAGTTGGTGTGTGTGCAGGTGTTTCTTATAACACTTTAGTAATGGGTGCTTTCCTGTCGTTTGAAAGCGTGTCTAATAGTCTCGATGCTAGCCAAATGATGCATAATTTGCTATCAGGTTGCTAATACTAGGCCGCTTCGCGAATGTTTTTTTTAGTCGCGTTGATGGATGAGCTTTTTTAAGTTTTTTGTATGCGTGGGATTTCTTTACTTCTTCAAAGTTCCATTGCAAAATCATTTTTGTTAAATTAGGATAATTTTTATAAAGTAGTACTAATTGCTATGGTAATTAGAAAGTCAAATATCTTTAGGCCCGAAGATTGCTTTATGAACTCATTGTAGGTGATTGTTGTCAAGTTTCTATAGTTACTTGTTAATTATTGTTATACACATCAAAAAACTCATATTTCAACCTTTATTTCTATGGATTCTGGCAAAAATTTTCAACTTTTCAAAAGGTACTACAGGACCATAACTTTAATGTCCATGTAAAATATGAACATTGTAGCCCCCAACCGTTTGGTCAGAATCGGCCCAAATGTCACGAAAATATCGCGCTAAAAATCGAAAAAAATCGTAAAAGTACGATATTCATGAGAAATATTTCTTCAATTGTACCCAAAAACGTGGCAGGTCTAAGTTCCGAGATTTCGAAGGTCCCCTCCAGTTTTCATCAAGATCGTATATGCCGTTTGCCCGGTAGAGAGCGAACAAACAGAAAAAAAGAAAAAAAACACCCGAGCTAATTTTTTTAGTGGTCAGTAAAATTGAAGTCTTCGCTTCGCTCATCCAATTAATTTGATGTTACTAACTGTAAAGCCCATCTAACATACGGTACATTATTACAAACGACGATCATATATCTAAACTTAGTTGTTATACTGGAAGCTATTTCAAGCTATGATTGGTTACGTGGTAGATTCGATAGGTTGTAAATAGATTTAACAGTTGATTTGAGACAACCAAACCAATACAGTACTATTCTAAAGTTGATTCTAGGCCACAATTAATGTAAATTAGCGAAAAAATAATCCCCTCTATATATTATCTTCATAACGATTATTTTGTTTAATTTGTCATAGTCAATTTTTAACATTTATGTCTATTATTTGTTGTATTGTAATATATAAAATAGAAAACTATATACTGCAAGATAATAGGCCGAACAAGCCAAAGACAATTATAGTGAATACTTACTTATATTTAAATTCATTTTCGTCATATTTAATGCATGCGAATACAAAGTTTTCCTGAATCTCACTAACATCCTCACGTTGGATTGAGGGGAGAGCGGCAAACCCAAAACCAACGACAACACAGACAAAAGTGTCGTAAGTTTTGAATGGGTAAGATCATAACGTACGCTTAAATAACACCTTCCACGATGAAATGTGAGTGTGACAACCTGGATGAGTTGGGGCGACAAAACACAAGGAGGTCTCAAAGATTAATCGCGACGATCTATCAAACAATCTTGTCTTTGTCTTCTTGTTTGTGTATCCTCAGCGCGTATAAGTCCTGCATTATTGAATGAAACTAGGGGGGCGTCCCAATGTGATTTCGGGTTGCTATTCCGTAATTCGGCACCAAAAAGCACACTAGCGCGGCCCTGTTGGCGGAACGTAGAACCCTAGCAGTAGTGATCACTCAGGTAAAGACACAGCGGCAAATAACGTGGAAGAACGTGTAGATGTAACTAAAAAGTTGAGTTTTCGGCGTGATATGGTTTGTTTACGGATGTTGAACGTTAGAAATAAAACAAAGAAATATTTGTGCTATGGTTATCACAAAAATACACATACACACTACACTAGTGCACTACCGAATTGCTTCAAACAAGGGTACCAAAACTCCTTGCAGACTGGCAAGACTTCCAACAGTAATAATTGATTTAACTTACTTCCAATAAATTTAAGGCTAATAAATAATGACTACATTCTTCAGTTTTTTAAACTAACTTTATGTGCCTATACATAATAATTATAAGAAGAAAAAAAAACAACACTGAAGCTGATATTTACAAAGGCTTGCAGACGAGGTCGACGAGTCAGTCTGGCATGGACGTTGCTTGAAGAAAGAGACGGAGTCTCCGAAATATCGAAAATATTTTAAGTCAGTAACCCAGGTTAAAGTTCAGTGGGTGGTTTTTGTAACATATATTTCCCAATTAATAAGTTGTCATATTTTTAAATGTAAGGACATGTTTTGTTAATAGTCAAAGTTGTCTTTGTATTCTGGTGAGTATACTCTCCCTAAGCGTTTCAAAAATAAAATAAAATATCTGCCCGTTATTTTCTAAGTATTCGCTTCGATCACTTCGTTAAATTAGTCCACTAATCACTAACCTAGCCGACTAGAATAAGAGTAAGCATTGGGACACACCCTGTGTCTCAGTGGAACTGGCATTCTCCCAATCCATCTCCAACACTCAATGGTGATGTGAACAATGGGAATCTGCATTAATTGGCAGTGGTGTGCATAGAATGGATGTGTTCTCCCACGTCCCGTGTGGGCACATGGAAGTCACACTAAGACATATGTGCATGTGTTACAGCTACTGCGTGCACACCGCACCACACGGCTTGGTAACTAGCTCGCAAGTCACTGACGTTTATGTAGGAGGGGGATTCAAGAACCTAGTTTTTTGCAGACTATTCACGACAAACTTCTCATGAACTCTTGACGTCAACTAAACTTAATGCGCCACAAGTTAACCTTCCTCGCAATATTTTGACAGAACAATCCAATTATTGTACTCTCTATAGTAAAAGAGATAAACACCATTAAGAGGCTTGGGTGCGATTTAAATACCACTCCGATCGTGCCATGTGCAGTACTTTCGTACTTTCAAACTACGGACAGGGAAATCATTATTTTTTCATTCTGTTTTTTTCCTCTGATAGATAACTAAATTCTTATTTCTCGTACATAGCCCTTTTGTTCATTTTAGTCATAACATTTCCCCCACGAGTCCTCAAAGTCCATAGAAAAATGTTCATTTCCGGTCAAAGTTTACTGCTCTTGTGTGACCAAAGGGGAGTAAATTTGGGAAATCAGGCCATGTACGTAGAATAACAGTTCATTTCTGAGTAAAATAAAAAAAACATATTTGAAATCGGACGAAAAATGTAGACGTAGTTTGAAAAGTACGAACGCCTTGCAAAGCACACTTTTGACTCCATTTGGTGGTGCTCTCTAGTGAAATTCGATCGTGTCTGCTTCGAAACAAGTAGGGGAGGTAATGTGGGCGGGATCTGGACACCGGATGTGCTTGTCATCAGATTACATAATCACAATCTGTTATTTTGAGGTTTGCTTACAGCTTTTTACATCGCTGTCGTGAGAATTCTATAATATTCGCTATCAGAAATTAATTATGATTATTGTTGCTCAACGTCACTTTTATTACCATTAGCTATTCGGACTAAGAGTGGTGATAGACGAGAGTGAAGAACAATTATTACAGATAAGATAACCTACCGTATGCCTTGTGCGGGATTCGAATCCGCGTCCTCCTAGTGTAATTCGCCAGCGTCCCTATACTATTACAATATGTGCGACCACAGACGATATCAGAATTTGAAACTGCATAAATATTATGTTTATCGCGTTCTTTAATTAGTAGATTATAATTTTGATTCTCCGCAATGCAAGGTTTGTGATGCTCCCATTCAACCAATCTTCATAATTACCCGCGTTGAAAGAACTAAGCAAATATTGTTTACGATAAGTCTATGTTATTATATTATATCTGAACCTTTATTCTATTTTTAGATCTAGCGCTAGAGCGTTCTTTCAGCACGATAAAGAAAATAACATCGTCTGCTAACGCACTGTAGGCGGGCCTTTCGACAGGTCATATCCATAGGACAGACATCATCCATGCACTACGTAATGGTTGAATTATTATTATTATTTACTACAATTCAGAAATTAAAAAAGTCCGCCCCAACCGGGAATCGAACCACGGATCTCCCGCATTCCAGACAGGCGTCTTAACCTATTATTACAGAATATTTCATTTCATTAATCTGCATGGGGGCAAGCAAGTCTGCTAAGTGGTAATGTTTGTGTCTTGTTTGTCTAAAGATAGCGTCCCCGCTTCCATATAGCAGAAGGTCGCTGGTTCGATTCCCGACTTGAATCAACCCATAATCTATAGGCAGGGTATCGCATTACATCCACTGCACTGAGTGTGGCTTTGAAACCGTCTTAGCAAGGAAGCACATAACAAGTTGTAAATGGTTGTTCCGAAGTAGTTATATCTACGCTGACTCATCCGCGAATGAATCGTGGACGCCCCCTGTGAAACTACTATTTCAAATGTCCGATTATTTCGTCAATCGATGGCGTCGTCGGTTCGTCACTGAGATTGAGATCTTGGACTGTGTGGGAAGACTCTCGTTGCTTGCAATTACTAGGAAAACGCTTAAGTCCCGCCGCGTTGTTGGATGAGCGTAATTGGTGCATTGAGCTGCCATGATTGTGTTATGAGGATTTTCTGTTGTTCTGTGACAAAATTATTACAAAGTCGAATAATTTTTTAAAATTAAATTAAAAAAATACAAAATTAACATTATTTTTTAATTTTTTTATGAATCGTAATTTTAAAAAAAGAAAAAAATCGTAAAATTGCGATTTTCATAAGAAATAATTATTCAATTGCGCTCAAAATTTACAAAAATATATTAATTCATAAAATTAAGGTTCTGTGAAAAATTTATTACAATAGGATAAAGCATGTAGGTGTTTTAAGTCAAAGACTTGTTTTAAAAAAGGAAAAAACCTGTAAAATTATGCTTTTCATGAGAAACTGATTTTTCGATTGCGCTCAAATTTCACACGAATATCTTAATTCATAAAATTAAGGTTCTGTGAAAAAACCATTAAAACTAATTAAGCATGTAGGTATTATAAGTCGAAGAAATATTTTAAAAATCGAAAAAATTCGTAAAATGGCGATTTCATGAGAAATAATTTTCCGATTGCGCTCAAAAACGTGGCAGTTCTAAGTTCAGAGATTTCGAAGGTCTCCATAAAATTTCATCGCAATTGGAGTATCGGTTTAGCCGGAATCGTGTTAACAAACACACAATAATACAAACAGAAAAAAAAGAAGAAAAAAAAAAAAAACATCACGGATTTTTTTCTCCAGTGTAGTGAAATGGAATCTTCGCTTCGCTCGCTACGCTCGCTACGCTCATCCAATGATTTGTATATTTTTAAATCCGGCATTGTAACAATTGTTTTGATTACCAGTACGATAATGATATCATGCATAGGTGCTTGGTCGCGATTTAAACACCACGCTGAGCGTTTCAATTGCAGTTCTTCCGTACTTTACGAACTACAGGAGAATCATCCGAATATAATTCATTCTGTTGTTTTCTCTGATATAATTTAATTCTTATTTCCGTACATAGCCCATTTCCCCCTGACAGTGGGAGGCATATTATAATATCACATGGTCACTTATGAACTTGATGTTTCCAAGAATTGTTCAGATCATTTAAAAAAAAAATTAGTTTTAATATTGTTCCGGGTAAAGTATCCTTATCATTGCTTGGGTAAGTTAAAATGTATTGAGTTATTATGATTACTAAAAATATGCCTTAATTCCCTGCACCGTATAGGGTTTGTTATTCTTCCAATGTACCAATCGTCTCGATTAACCTTGAAACCTATACTTCGAATTAGTGATTTCCAATTTCCTTTAATTTGCCAAAAGCTGTTCATGCAATGTGCCCGGAATGATCAAACCCACAATTCGGAAAAAGACTGTCGAAGGAAGATATCATTGACCCGGCCTATATAATAGAAGCCAGAAGCAAGCTGGCAACAAATCCAAAAAGAAAGTCACAGTCACCAAGCAATCTGAATCAAAGACAAAATCATCTAAGTAAAAAAACCTACAACGTAGTTTTGCAATGCAGTTCATCTCTTCATTGCGTGTGAATTCCACTTGCAAAGTGTGGCCCAAGAATTCAAGAAACAAAACAAATGAAACTTGAACATGATCACATTTACCTTTTAGTTTTCCCCCGTTTTTTTTAATATATCATTATTGGGACCTGCGTTTATTTGTTATAGTAGACACTAGAGGCGAGCGTGTAAAGTATGTCACACATCACATTACTAACGTATTTCGTCGCGAGTGTACGTGAAAGTGCATATATAGTGAACTCAATGTACCTCATTCTATATGTGCACATGTGTAAATAAGAATTCTCTAATGTAAATAATGTGTAAAAATCCTAACTCACGAGTATAGCACATGCCTATATGCGTGACGCATTTCTAAACTAAGAGTTTTTTTCGTGGTTTTGTTTGCGATATTTGCAATGTATTTTAGCCTATATGTATCCGGAGTCTCAAACGACCACTAACTTTTTTTATTGATTGTTATCTTGTGTATCCGGTATAATTTATTGACAATTAATATTTCTGTTGAATGTGGAAATCCTTATGTGAAAATACGTTTATTTATCTTTGTTGTGTGTAAAAAATCTCTTTGTTTACTAGGAATAACGTTCTGAGGTAGGCCTATATATTTTGCATGGACGTGAGCACGTAGCATAAAGCATATAATAACTTACACATTTGAGTGTGAGTGCCTTGCTCTAAAGTAATTAAATTCACTTCATATCTGAATACGATAGACATTATGTATAATTACATGATCAAAAAAAGATGTTTAGACCGCAAGATATATTAAATAAAAAACACTGCAAAAAAGTGATTATGCCTACATTTTTTAAAGTGGCTCTCTTCCTCAGACGCGGGGATATTTTTGATGCGTTATGTATGGCTGTGCTGTGTTACTGGTTATTGTCCAACTCGTAGATGTTTTATAAGTAGGCTACTTTACCTACCCATGCTAATTACGAGTGTATCATGAATACAACAACCTCATATACATACTTTTAAGAAAACGTGTCACGATCGCGAAGCCGCAGTTGCTACCTCGTAAATCGGGAAAATAATGGACATGGACGGTATTCAAAAAAACGTCTCTGAGGACTGGGCCGCTTGTGGCTGCACCCTCTGCCTTTTATATCCCAAAGAGTGATTGTGTAAATAATATGTTACGCAATGTTAGCGTTTAATTGAATTAAAGTGAAACATTTGAACGCATTTGAATGAACAACAAAACACTAGGGTTCGAACAGAGAACCTCCGCCTCTGTATGTAATAAATAGATGCGATAGAACACTGTATACAACAAAGAATACTCTTGTCATGGGTTTATGACGTTATAGCTTATGGAACTAGAGTCATAAGTTTAATCGCAAACGGGATTCGTGGAGTATTTCCCCCAGTATTGTATTCAGATGATTAGGTGTTTAGAACATAGAGTTGATATTTTTATAACGTTACTTATATTGATTGTGTTGTATATTGCATCACTTGTACATGTAACATTATTCAACTGTCAATCCTAATAAAATTAAGTATTTCATTATCACGGGAGAAAAACAAATTTTGGTGGCGTTCTGTGTAAAATATACAATTATAAATTATAACAATGTTAATCATTTTCATACACCAGAAAAAACTTTTGGATAGTAATTACAACTGGATTGATATTTATCTTCGCATGCATCCACTATAACGTTGCCGGCAATTTAACTTGACCTTGACAGAGCTATCGTCGACGGAGTTGAGTTGGGCACGCAGTAAATCAGATAAGGCTCTGTTTGTCGGTGCGTTACCCCTCCTCGGTTCCATGTTCAGTTGCGGTGGGGATGACTAGTTGTTCACGCCTATCTCCCTCCCTTCCCGCTCCCCGCAAGAGCGTAACTATCCAGAAAAGGGCGGGAAAAGTTAGCACTATACCTATTAATTGAGTGTTTTTTTCACAGCCATAAGTATCAAGATTAAAATAAAATACATTAGGCCCTTCCTTTACAATATAACGATTTGTCCTAATTTAATTGTGGATAATAATTGAGAAATGGAAATATTAATTTTGCATTTATGACACGTTTCCTGCAGTCCGTAAACATCCTGCTGATATACAAATTTGCAAGGTTGTCAAGAATAGATTGTTTCTTTGTGAGCCATTTTGTTGATGCCCAAGAAAAAAAATACCAAAACCATGTGTGGTTGTACTTTTTATCCAAATTCAAACATAGATAATCTAAACAACTTTTTAAAGATTTTATCAATTATTTCGAAACTGTATTTATGGAGACTTAATTTCTGTTAGTATTTTGTGTAACATATGTGCAAAGTTTTGGCCATCTGCAACGTCAGTTGGTCTTTTCAAACAACCAATCACTTTACTGTTTGTCCCAGCTCTAGCGAAATTTCAAGCAAATATTTACCAATTTATATTTTATAAAGAGATTTCACTCTTCAAACATTGTTAACATTTGTCATCATTAGTTGCAACTTTTACGGACGGGAGATAAATAAACAGTTGTGGGTCCGGAAAGATTGCCTCTAATTTCAAAGAGATCATATCGCGAATGATTTCCTGTTGCTGTTTTTCGTAAGACCCTCTTCTGATTTTAGAACCCCTCTTCTTCAGGAAATGTGAAGCTGGGATGAAAAGGGTGGTTCGATTCGGCAGATATTAACTTCATAAATAACGGCGCAAGGAAAGAGTTTGCAAGAGAAGAGCAAGGCTGGTGCAAACGTTCTCATTAAACTTTGAAACAATGTTCTTTGGGTTGGGTATTTTGTTAATATCACATTTTTAATACAATTGTAAAATATCCAACTGATAACTTATGATTATCGCTTTGATTTGTTTCATGTGAATTAAATACTTTCAAGAAAGTTTGCATATAAATTCTAACAAACCTTTATAATAACTATATTCAATTTTATATTTTATGGTTTATACTATTGTATATTAGGCCTATAGTATATTATATGTGGCTACATGAGAGAAAAGCATCCACGTTATCTTGTACATACAATAGTTTTTAGTAACAAATATTTAAGTATATAAGCCCATTAGAACAGTAATTGTTAAGCAGACCACAAATAAAGTAGTTCTCTATTTCATATTAGCATAATTATGAGGTTGTACCACACAACTGAAAAGTCGTGGGTATGGGAGTTATTTACTCCGTAAAGCTAATGGTTATATGGTAACTCGGAATTGCGTCCAACCTGTGAAGTATACGTCCAGGGCATGGTACAAGTGTATTATACTGAGACCATGCTTTCAGGTTATAGCTTGAACATTTACAACGCGACAATAGAACCGACAACATAGTGTGTTATAACAGAACAAATACAACCAATTTCAGTTTAAAATTTGAAAAATTAAATGAATGAAAAAACATCATAACTTTGGTCGTAATCGAATTTGCCTTGTTCACATTTTGTGCTACTAATAGTGAATCCAAAAGATCCTTTATACAATCATTATACTTGCATAATATGCTTGTTATATTGAATATTCATATTCACGGCGGATCGTTTAAGGTGGTCTTGACGTACACGCACCATCTGTAGCCAAGATGAAGAACTAAAATAAATTTGTCAGACTCTCAGCAAGGTAATTGATAATTCAGATCGTTTCGGCTTATTGACTGGTTTGGAAACATGTAACTGGATTTTTAAATTAAATTCGTAAGAAAGTACCAGAGCGAAAGAAAGATGTATGTACTTAGAATCCACTGTTGTCGCAATGGTTTATACACAGCCACAGTCTTTGAATGCCCTCGATGGAAACAAAGGTAAAATTATTAAACAGTAAAATTATTAAATTATTTTTTTAATTTTAATTTAAAAAAAATTAAATCACTAAAAAATAAGGCCTTTTGGAAGTTGCCTATTCTAAATAGAGCAATTTGTAGAATAGAATCATTCAAACAATTGCCATCTGAAGGAATCCTCGATGAAAAGGTTATAAGCAAAGCAGGTGTTTTTAGGATATGAATTTAGATAAAATGAGAAATTATGAAAAATGATTGTGACTCAAGAGATATTAAGTCTTGATACTTTTGATAGAACTACAAAATACTACAGCAGGTTTCGTACCCGAATAAACATTATAACAGTTACAAGTACTGTTACTATACCCAATCGCGCCTGGTCAATTTGTACCCCCCCCCCATTCCCCTCAACGTCCACATCGTCCACATCCAACCAACAAGTTGTGGAGTAGGATCAACTACGGTGCGCTGAAGGCATACAGATTTTCATATAGGAAATCGAGTTGGCGAAGCACAGTTGTGAATATATTTACATATATACATATTTTAAAAATTATTTATGACAGATAAAACAATAAAACGTAGAAATAACAAACATCTATTGGTATATTAGTAGTTCATATAGCCGATGTATTGGGCTATCTGTGATCATTATATTAAACATGATCAATACGAGATACGGTTATTGATTATTATTTATAAAAATACCCCCAACATAGCTGCAAATATCCGTAGGCTAAACAGTTTCACATGTTTTAAATGTCGAGAACATTTACTGAAGATTGTTATTTCAATTACGATCATCAACATGATTATGGCAATTACGAATTAATAATGTCATGAACAAGATCATATTTAAATAGGGACGTACATCGCATGTTAAATACTCGTGAATTTTTTGCATGACGTTATGATTTATAAAGGATGATATGACTTTGAGTAGATGCAATAACGTTTAAATTTATAAGCATCTCTGCAATATGGTAAGTCAAAGTGATAATTCATATAGTTATGGTTATAAATCTGTTGAGATTGTTTCCTAAAGAAACACTCGAGAAATAATATGTTATGCTCTCTCCAGCCGAAAGCAGTAATACTGTCAAGATTATAATAAAGACTGGCAAAAAACTCAGCCCGTAATAGAGAGCGCAATTTCCGGCCAGTCGGCTGCGAAAGCACATGGGAGAACTCTTTAACGAATGACAGTTGTCGCACGCAAGCACAGGGCACACTCGAAAAGATTTCCCACGAATTGAAGTCAATTGTCAACTGGAAGTGCGTGTTCTCACTTTGAAAAAAAATATCAATTTCCTCAGCCCACGACACGATTTACTGGAGAATAATATGACGCCTCCCAAGACGACTTTATAAGAACATTCATGGCACATGCCACGGTAAAGACTTATTAAACGTAGACGTACCGACTACATACATGACATTTGTACATTGCACAGTAGCAGGTACGTGGACCATTTGAATGAAATGCCACTTGAATGTCTATGTCTATTTACCACTTACCATTCACTTGTTTGATATCCGGTCAGCAATGCGATTGTAGTACACTCACGTAAAACGAAACTGACAGTGACAGAAATCACAATTTATTTATTACATTGTACATCGATAAACCACACAAACACATGAACGTCACAGAATGAATTAAGATTTAATTTACAACTGATTGTTTTTGATTTTATGTTTGTCTGTGAGACGTGAGAAACTCGTAGCGCGCACGCTGTCGAGTGGAGACCGGTATGCGAGCACGTGCGACTGTCTCGAACGAGCGCGCGTTACTGTGACTGGATCACGCCTCGCTCGCGCGGCGCCATAGCACGAGAGCTCGCCACCCCATCTGACGGCAGCCACCGCAAGTTCCAACCCCGGACGTACCTTACCCTACCACACAAACTACCCCTATGCTTGGAGGCGACGCATGGAGACGCACAAGAAATTAGTAATGATGATGTGATAAGTACTACTTCCTTGATAAGATGGGTATCGTAGAGGGTCTGTGGAGGATTCATGTGGGGTAGGCCTAGCACCTAGGGGTTAATTCATTAAATTTTATCAGATGAAACTGTCGTCCTGCTAACAGACAATTTTGAAGCTCTCGTCGCACCAAATTATCTCTAGTAAAGGGACAAGGTTTCATTAATTAAAATCATGTCAATGGACCCACACGTAGGCCTACGTATTCGCTATGTTTGTTTTTTCCTAAAAACTCGAGACTAAACGAATTTAAATAAATAAATGCTTGGATGAGCCACGTATTTTCGTTATTTTGTATATCACCAACAGTGATAGGTACTGTGTAACGCGAGGGGGGGGGGGTGAGATTCTGATTCCTCGTCACCGGCAACCCTGACTGATAAGTTTTTAGTCCTCTCTTTATTAGACCTTGGTTTGCAAATTCCTCATAAATACCCTACACATAACACGTGATTTGATTTTGAAGACGAGTATGAAGTGTATGGTAAGGCTTTCCTCTAAAATTTTGTAAAATATCATTAATTTACATCTCTCAGATTCGTATTGCTATGTTGCAATACATCTCAGTACAATTACGTTATGCATAAGAAATAAGAATAGAAATGTATTAATAGTAATAGGGTTAACTAACTGAGAGTGAAAAGGGCATGATACAAATTAGGAAGTTGGTACTTTGTAGTTAACACAACACAACCTGTCTACCGGTCAACCACCACAGGTTATTGGTGCCTACCCGTATAAAATACGCATAAAAGCTAAAAACATTATCCCCGGGACTTTAATTCAGACGAATGAACTAATTGAAACTAGCATCACTCGGAAATATGAAGTAACCGCACTAGACTGAATGGATTCGTTACTTTAAACCCAATAAATTATTTTGGTTCTTTTACACTATTCAATTAAAACAGAATTCGTCGTTTTAACCATACGATTATAATTTTTAATTAATTAATCAGGACATAATCTGTCACTTTTAAAAACACGATTCATAGATTGTTTTATTCCTTACGTGTGGAATGATTTGATCTTGATTCAATTAGCTTTTAAATACTATGTCTTGTCGCCTTCGTTTTAGAAAACCGGTTATGGACGAACGTTCGCAAATATCTCAATCATAATCTAATGATGAATAAAGTGTTGGTCTTTAACCAACCATAATTTACATAATTATATTACACGCTGACGTGATTCTTCAAGGAAGAAATTCAGAACCAACCGTGGAAATATGTTTGACATTATTGCACTGACGAACTCGGAACTTTTTTTTAAATCATGCGTATATTTGGTAAAGTTCGTGTTATGGACATACATTTAATAAGACTATTCCTTACATAATAACACTGAATTCACGTTTTATACAGATCATGACAATATCTTGTTATTGAAACAATTTGTTCAAACGATATGGTCAAATTTAACGTGCAAAAAAGCTTAAAATTCGGAAACAAAAAACATTGTTGCTGGTATTTTGATGAATGCAAATGTCAAGGCTTAGCCCATTGAATAAAACTGATATTTCTTGTAAAAAAAATTGTTTCCTATGTTTCAAGCTAATTACCATATCTGCACCTGTCATCGAGAACTTTGCACCGCATTTAATAATAACGTTGTTTCAGAACTATTTTAGTAATCTGCGAACTATAATATCATCTATTCATTAATTCAATGTGCGAATGAACAGGTGTACAACACCATTCAAACTTGAGATTCGCGGTCAACCAGATGACAAGAAGCAATAACAATACCATCATAGTAATAATAACATATTATTATATTTGTGACTACTGTCTTCATAATTTAAATTATATATAGTACAAGAAACTCCCGCCGTGCTGTTATAAACAGTGTTTCCCATCCACACAAGACTTGATAGGTGGGCGACCACATCCTCAGCAATCCTGACTGATTTTTTGCCAGAATTTGGTATCTTTTTGTATAATTTCCTTTTAAAACGGGTATCAACCCACAAATTCCAATAACTACATAACTAGACACTATATATAATTCAAATTTTAAAATAATATAAATAATCTTATATTCTAATTTAAAGGCGAATGTTGTTATTGAGTAGTTATTTAATTTAGGTCTGAGTAAACTGTTCCAAAAAGGAAGGTTACCCATGCTCGTGTTAAGTTCTTAAACTTCAACCAGTTTTTATGTTATTTAAAACGGAATTGTTATAATATTACTTTATTATTTTGAGTTTCATCGTAAATGTTTACGACTTGGCCTACATGTACACTATATCATGGACGACAGCTTGCACCATCTTCCATGCAATACGTTAAAATGCGTCAGTCCAATAGAAATTTACCGGCGAAGCTTTTAATACAGAGTTTAGATTCTAAATTTGGCCGATGTGAAGTTTACGAAAAACACATAATTTTTTTTTTTAATAACCGGGCCGAAGAAAATAATACTGTAATTATAATAGTCCGCTTCCCTGGAACGTTTATTTAATATTACTTTGTTGTATAATGATAAAACTTCATTCATTTAAAGTAGCTGTTTATGCCAGTTTACCAATATAACTCATTTATCACTCTTATCACCTTTTTACCAGTTTTGTATTTTAAAACATCAGTTCATTTTCCATCAATTGTTTTTTCCAGACGTTTAAAAAATAGTATACTTTTGTTAATCAAATTATTTGATTGATTGATTGAAGAAGGACGATTACATAAAAACATCCTTTATGTGGGATTCGAGCCCACGTCCTCGCAGAGCCATACACTTAGGACCATATTTTGTTGTGATATATTCATTTAAGTTGTGCTCTGAACACATACTGCGAGTCCTTTTAGGCCTTTATCAGAGCCCGTAGCTGCTTTACTTCAAAGTCCATGATGCCGATTAATCCGTAAGAATTCATCCGGCTGAGACGTCAATTATAACTAAACTGTGGTAAATATGATGTTTATTAATATTGGCAATATAAAGAAAAAAATCATGACAGCTTTGTAAAGGTTGTTCCGTGAATTTAAATATTTACATCCGTAAACTATTCTTTCAATAATGCATTAACATTACCGTACGAGTTCGTTCACCACTATTATTGTACTAGACTAGACTGATGGGAATGATCGAAGTAGAACGATAGTTTGTAAAACAAAATGGTACAAAACAAATATTATGGCACGATTTCACTTAGATATAGCCCATTGCTTTTACACTATCGCCAACCTGAATCAGACTCAATACACTGGTTGCAATATAAAACATGCACCGAGCGTAGGCTAATGCATACCATAAAGGTGCAATCACAACATCATATCCTCTCGCACGAACGGTGCTATCGTGAACACTGAACGGTGAATAAATATTTAATTTTTAAAATAATACGTCGCGTAACCGATATGGATGGAAAAGTGTGGGAAGTGTTGTAGTTTAGAGATATGTGTATAGTTTAAAGCAAATAATGGTTTTGTGTTAGCTTGATAGTGGGTGTTTTTTGAACTGTTGACAAATGTAATTTAAAAGTACACTCGTGGAAAGTAATGTTGGCTCTTGGAAATTTAATTTGGTAAAATTGAAGTAAGGAGTGTTAAAATTTATAGAATTTGTGAATATGTACAATATAATCCAGGGAAAAATGTGTAAATTTTTTTTCCTAAGTTATTAATATTTAAATAATATCGTATGTATATTTTTAGTTGGCAAGTAGAGTATGTGACGCCATAAAACAGGAGCAAGACCTGGATTGTGGTGACGACTGACTATAAATCCGAGATAAGTAAAGCAAGCACGTGTAGACTTCCATCATAAAAGTCACACAAACACACAGTAGTTCACATGGAAAACTGATACGACGTCACTTTAGTTATCAGCCAAGTAATAACCCAAGTCAAATGTTTGAACCTTCAAAACCAATGTTGACAACTACAGAAAATATTCAAAGTTCATGTTGTCACCTAGTTTTAATCATTACTCCCATCATAATATGTTACGTGGTACATATTTGAGAAGAAATCTGTACAAAGACTACTTCCAATTCAAAATTTCTTGTTTCGACTAGGATGTACTTTTACAATATCTTGACCGGAATCTTACAAACCATTATGATTAGATTCTCGTGCTAGATCTTCACGATCTCTAGAGCTAATTTCACTTTATTTTTGTCAATCGTGAAACAACTAATTCTAGAATTAAAATTGTATCTGATTCATAGCTATAGACCATCTTCCATGGAAATGTTGGAGGACCGCATACACGCTGTTGTTCCCGGTATCGACTTTACTTTATTTCTGAATGAGAACATTAACCCACAGTTCCGATGTAACCAATGAGCAAGAAATTACCATAACTATATCCTAACGTTCTAAATTTTAAATTCATAGCATAGTACATTGTCCGGGAAAGTTGAAAGATAAATGTGTCCCCACATACTTATTATTTAAAAAGGGAATAATTCTGTATGAATAAATGTACAATACACCTAGGTAAATTAAGGTATAGAGGAATCAAAGAAAATCCCGCTATGGTAAGTGATATTTGCGTCACTACAAAGTGGAAAGCCAGTGTAGGTATAGGTCAAATCGAGGGGTATGTATTCTGACTATACAAGGAACCGTGTCGGTATAGTCAAACTTAGGGAGGGTTTTGTTATGTCACTCATTCTTCTATACAAGACTTTATAGCATAATGTTTTAATGAAAGAGATCTTTTACGTGATTCGTGGTCTCCTAGGGTGGTCTTTTCACAATACGTCACAATTCGGCAGAGTTTATCTAGACAGGGGGTTGATTTCGGTTTGGGGTTGACTTTTGACATATGTGAGAAGGGTAAGGTATTTATTTGGGATGGCAGGGGATAAAATGCATTTTATTATATAGTGATAGGCCTTATAAGGTTACGGACGCTCAAGCATTAAACTCGTATAACGCACGAAAAATGTTGAATGAAAAATTTAATATCATTTTACTACAACAATTCAACAAAACATTCAAGGATCACAATAGTAGAATATTTTTGTAAAACTTTATGATAAAAAAACTGCATTGCAAATAATATATATATAATTAAAGCACACAAAAAGAACGAAGAAATTTCCTTTGGGATTGGAGGTATTTCATTTGTTCTGTCACTGTCCATATCTAAAAAAATCACAAGGTAATTTTGATATCGTTGAATATAATATGAATGATGAATGTGGGTTTGCATTTATTAACTTTGATAGTATCATATTACATGCATGGTATGTATATTTATATGTAGAGAGTTTAATGTTAATGCAGTTCAAATACATCCATAGAGAAATATGTACTACGATGAATGAATTAAAAAAGTTATATGTGGTTTCTTCTGAGTTTTCTGAGCTATGAACTTTGGATTTTACTTATCTGATACGTAGAACGCTATTTGAGATACTATTGCACATCCATATGTTACATTCAATCAATATCTTATGAGGAAACAAATGATAATAATTTATGCTTGAATCAAATAGTGAGTTCATGTACACAACTTCGTTTTCTCGTTTTATGTAAATTCAAATTCTCTGGAGCAAAATCTGATTTGTTTTCTCCAATCTTAAATCATCGCAAGTGAACTTTTGTTATATTGTTATGTTAAGATAGCATTCAGCTAAAAGTTTGCGACGCTACAGAGCAAAGTATGATACAATGAATGAAAAGGAGCAGAGAGAAGGTTTAGAACTGTTGTGTTCTAAGCAGAGCTATTGAATTCATATAGTTCTTCGAGGCACCAACATTTTCCGAAGCGCTGGCATTGCACAATGGATCCATCTCCGAGATTTGCTTCAATGCTATTTCTATCCCATCTCCAGACAATCCTCTACTCTGAAATATATTCCGGGGGAAAACCAGATTGAAAACTTTCAAACTCTCTTAATGTGATGAGGTGAGTTTGCTTCGTAATCTTTGGAGTTTGATTTGATTCAGCTTCGTGAACTAATCAGTTGAAATTGTTTTTATCTGAAATTTCAGTTGGTAACTTTGTGAATTGACCTCATTGACAGTGTCAATAAATGCTCATTTAGAAGTTATTTGTTCCCATTAAAATATTGTTTGCTCTTACTAATGAGCGGTGATTTTGTGCTAATATCCAACATTTAAACAAAGTAGGATAATAAAACAAGAAAAAGCGTTATAAAAACCGATCGTGTGTGTTTGTAGTAAAAGACAAGGGGGATGAAATGAATCTCACTTTACTCTCAAATTATCAATTAATGATAAACAAGTAATAAGCGTCATCGTATTTACTAATACATTATAAAAAATGAACCTTTTAAATAGAAAACTTTAAACTCCTTTTAATTCACATTATTAAATACGTCCAATAAGTATAAATCAATTTGAGTAAGGCATGTTGCTATTTGTGTGACTATGTGCGTAAGTTGTGTGCGGCATCAAGACGTATTTTAATATACATTGATGATACGACGGATCTTAAAAAAATGCCATACTAATATGTTTGTAATGGTAACATCGTAGCACGCTGCATTGTCAACACACTATTTCCTATAAAAAAAGAGAGAAACGGTGTTTTTTTAAACAGTTTATGACACTATTTTATTCAGTTATTGAATTATATTATAGAGAATTCGAAATAAATTTTAAATAGTATACGTGTGACGTCCATGGGACCACACACTTACACTTGTCAACTCAAGTGTTGGTCAATGCGACGCCATTGATTAGATATGACGTCTCAGATATCACGCAGAGATTTGATAACGCATTATCACCCTAATACCCCTCCCCCTCCTCGGACACAGTCTGCCTGCAGCCGGAAGTAGACCGGTGGCGCCCGTCGCGGCGCCTGGATCGGACGTCTGTCGGTCGGTGACAGACGTCCAGGGTGGACAGACCCTAGAGCCACGTGCGTCCAAGATGGAGACCGACTAAAGGGGCACGTTGGCTGCTCGATAACTCACTTGGCCAGTCCTATTTAACTTTGATTTATGCTGTGGCGCTAACTAACATGCAATGTGCATAAAAAAAAATATTTAACGTAACACTAACATACGAATCATTCATAGTATAGTTTAGTTAAAAAGTGTGAAATTAGAGTGCATTTGAGTTGTAGTTAACTTAAAAATGTAAAGTATCTATTGAAAATATAGGGTGATGAAAATAGTCAAACCAATGCTTGTGCGAATGGGATCGTTAATTTAGGATACACTTGTTGTTACGAATTTACTGTTAAGGGGAACTGAATTGGGAATGAAAAATAGCAATGAAATTTGTTATTGACATAAAGAGATGAAAATATCGCGTAAAAGAGTTAAAATTGGTTATTAAATTACGAGCCGATCGACTGAATTTAGCTTGATAAAGCTAATAAAGAAATTTGTAAATTAAATTAAATTCCTCTTTTATTTAAACCATCCACAAGCATTGGAAAGCTGGCTGTATACGTTGTTATACACATGGCATTCCTTCGAGATATAACAATTCAAATGTTTGCATGATGAACACTGTACTTGAACAGCACAATACAACATTATATTAATGTTAATGTTATAAAATTATAAATTACAAGTTGAAGATCTTCCCTAGCGTCGAGCATAACTGCTATTTCTTCTCCTTGCCGAGTTCGCGAAGAATTGTTTTACAGCTTCGGGCATCTTTACTAGACATCTTCATTTCAACAGGAAGTTGCCGCCCCAGACGTGGAGTTCTTGGATAAGATTTTGATTTATAATGCACCTAAGTAAAATCTCGTGCTCTCATCACCTCTAGCTCTTAAGTGGAGGCCTAATATTAGTCTTTCGAGTTTTAGATATATCGCCTTCATCATCACACACATAAACATCCTAACAAAACGTACATTAATTTTATATTTATATAAAAAATGAGATTCAATTGATAGAAATCAGAATATGGATTTCTCTGTGCTTGTTTGTTCGGTATTGTTTATGTTTATAACTGTAAAATAAACCCACTCATTTTGATAAACAATTTATGGGATGCAAGTAATTGATAATTTGAATATAAATTATTATCTATCTATTGATGTGTGTGCATGGCATTAAATTATGGATTTATTGATTAAGTATTCCACATTTTTGCTAGTAAATATTAAAACATGAACAATTATATTTTTCGAATGTATCAAACATATTCTCTATAATAATACACACGTTTCTTTAATTTTGTAATAATTTTATTTGGATTGCATGCGAATTATGTTTATTGTTATGAAAATATATAATATTATTGTTTTGTAGCCAATATTGAAACGTATATAAGATCGATTTTTTAAAATTAAAAACTACATCTATGCAATTGTATCTATTATTTATTGCTTGTTTATCACATAAACGGATTGCATTTCATTTTTTGTCGAAATTTATATTGCGGTAAAAATATTTTACATCGATGTTATCTACAATTAAAGCCACATATTGTAATTCAGTTATGTTCTATTACATAACCAATTTTGTAATGACAGTATGTGGACATTCATTCATTAATTATAATGGCGATACTTTTGCCAAAATAATTTTTCTTACAACGATGAAACCGGATTTGTTTCCAGTTTCTTTATTCGACAATGAATCTAAGTAACAACTAATAACATTCTGTGCCACTTTATATTGTGAGCACACTTTTTGTTATTAGTTGTACTTATATGAAAAGTCTCCTTGCAAGAGTCCTGTGGACATTCATTCAGTAATGACTATACTTTTGCCAAAATAATTTTTCTTACAACGACGAAACCGGATTTGTTTCCAGTTTCTTTATTCGACAATGAAACTAAGTAACAACTTATAACATTATGTGCCACTTTATAGTGTGACCACACTCTTTGTTATTAGTTGTACTTTAATGAAAAGTCTCCTTGCAAGAGTCCGTGGACATCATCAGTGATATTATTATACTTTGCCAAAATAATTTTTCTTACAACGACGAAACCGGATTTGTTTCGAGTTTCTTTATTCGACAATGAAACTAAGTAACAACTTATAACATTATGTGCCACTTTATAGTGTGACCACACTCTTTGTTATAAGTTGTATTTGTGTAAATGAAAAGTCTCCTCGCAAGAATCCGTCGTGATATTTCTCCTCTTGATCGTGTTGTGCACGACGCCTTGTGCTCTGGCCACCCTTGGCTCGAGATGAGCCGGGGGGTTAATCTTGACATCCGAGATTGGTGTTGTGATGGCTCATCAACGCCCCAGACAGATGAGGTATAAATGGGCACCTCACTTCACTCCCCCCATCCAGTGATTTCTCCCCACAGAGAGATATAGAAGCAGACTCACGTTCAAGGACAATACGTCACTTGGGCTCTGTGTACACGAGTACTTGTAGAGACGCGGGTTATTGTTTGGGGGATGAACATAAATATAGACATATTATGTAAATAGTGAGGGATGTTGGATTTCGAGTACCTCCCTTGTGGTGTATTGTTAACTAATTAACAACTAAACTAATTATCAAACATTTTTTTTTCGGAAACAAATACAGTAGATTCCACAAGGAGAAATATCGTTGACAGTATACATACAGTATCACAGTGCTATAGCGCGTGAGACTAATTTGGATGGCACCGAATTGAACTCGCACACCAGAAATCAAGACTGAAATTTTATTCCAAAGATTTCCTCAGTCAACACGCTGACCAACTCTTCTAACAGTCCTTCATAAATACCGTTTGATTATGAAATGTATGAAAATAGTCAACATAATACATTTTGTGAAAATTAGAAACGCACCGGTATACTTAGACCGATGTGCCACAAAATATTCAGTCACAAATAAAGATGTTATGTGCTTCTATACGTACATAAGAACGGTGTGTTAATTTAAAGAGTGCATCAAATTTTAAATTTGTGTTTTGACTGGAAATATAGAAAACCCTTGTTTAATGAGTGTACACAACTGAATATTTTCTAACGTCCTTTTAGTTCACTGAATGCTACAGGAAAAACGCTTTTGAATATAGGTCACATCATCACATGCGGTAATAATTATCCCAGCGTGTATCGAGCATTTCTTATTGTAGATTGTAAATTGTTAATGATTACGGTTCGACCAAGGAAACTCAGCACGGCGCCTCTGATAATACCCTCTCGTGCACACTTTTCTTTTTACATATTCACTTAATGCACAGTTCGCATGCCGCAGACGTGACCGATTCGGTTTTACCTGGCCATTATTGAGTGTGGTTGTGGATATGATGTGCATTTTAAACATTTTTCAATTCGTCAAGAAGATAAGATTTAAGTTAATAAATTTTAAGGATGACGATGACCAATACTAATAAAATCATGAAGTCTGTGATTCCGAAGGGTTCTGATTCGATATCCGTTATGGACAATAGATTGAATGAAGATAGATTGAATAGGATAATGCTAGGATTGAGTTCTTTAAAAAAATACTTCCGACTTTTTTATAACCTCGGAATGACAAGTAAAACATGGTCAATGAGCAGATTTCTTACAAAAACTAAATCATGTGTGACGTAATCATCGCAATGTCGTACTGCTGTTATATAACCCAAAACGATTGGTGAATTCGAGATGACTGTGTGCTAGATCAACGACATGTACAACATTTCAAAAACACTTGAAGATATTATACAAATATAATAATTCGGTAGCAGTTTGTGAAAAATGAGTTGAGTAGCCAGTAAACAACTCACATATTTAAGTAGTTACAGAATACAGATGTCAAATAATATATTGGTTTGAAATTATAATAGAACTTCGGAAATAAAGACCGACTAATAGCTCACAATAAGAAAAATAATAACGGTGACGTGCGCTTTTGTCTGTGACATAATGGTACCAGAAGTTGCCTTTCTACGATGGAGAGTCACAGGTGTTCAGAAAGTTGGTTGATTGTTCCTAATTACTGTGGGAACAACATAAGACAGAAACTCCGAAGAATAAATATAATTTCAGGGTTAGTTTTTAGACAGTCATCCAAGAAGATGTTCGAGTAGACAAGTTTAAGTGTTTTTTTGTTGTGAAGGTTTTGTCGCAAGTTCTTAAAAGGAAAGAGAAATAGCTTCAATTCATAGTCCAACTTGAATTTCAAGTTGGTTGTGGGATGTTTTTTCTTTATATTGTGAGAAATAATCAAAATATGTGAGTGTTCTTTTTTCACATCGAAGAAGCCAACTCTAAAAGTGTTATTGTAAAAGCTAACACAAGGTGCATTGTGTTATTGTTATGTTGCCACTAGAAATTGCAATTTTCTCTATGGGAATCTAAAAAAGTTGCTAAAAATTTTAACAGCAGGAAACTTGCGTTCCGAAATTGAATTTTACAACGAAATCACTTTGACAAATATTTACATCCATAAGTAATTTAAAATTATATTGCTTCAGCGTATGACTAAATGTATTACTAAAAGATTGAATGCCGAGAAGAAGAAAATTATTTCGCTTCTGTAAACATTAGGAAATTGCCACTGGGTATCGGGATAAAACTTTCATATACAATATAGGAAAAATATATATGTTAAAAGGAAATGGGGAAACTCGAAAATAGAAATAAATTATGAATGGAAGTGCTAGAGTTAGGGGAAATGGCTTAAGGCGTTCCTTCCTACAGTCAATATAATACGCACTTGGACCTATCATTGCGAGCTCTAGGCAGACGGATTGGGAAGTTTCGGTTAGCTGTCAAACCCTGGACGCCGGTTGTACAGACGGCTAACTAACGGACAAAATGCCCAACTTCCTTCATGTCCATTCCAAACAACATCAGACTCACTCATCAAACTTCGAACATTGAAACTTAGAAACTCTTCAAGGAAACGTTACAAACATTTGGCTTTTCGTTTCGCTTTGTTGTTTGTTGGTAAAGTAACAACATCGTTTGCTTTGCTCAAAACACAAAGTGCATTCACTTTTATGATTCTCTCAATCATGGCACCTAAATAAATAAAAATAACTTTGATTATAGTTTGATAAAAACGAAATAAAGGTCAAAGCCATTGAATATATTACTAATTTCACAATTGTTGAATACACATCACTAAAACAATGTGCATAATACAACTGCACCTGGAATGGATAAAAAAATTCAAAATGTATTCGAGGGTTATAAATGTAATTATCTGGAAATAACATCTCAGGGAAGGGCGATTATATTATCTAATGGTATGACACTTGTACTTGTACACAGACAGAAAATCATTCATATCATTCATAAAATTCATTCATTAATATGTTATATTTCTCAACTGACAACATGTTAGTTATATTAAATTAAATAATGATAGTTTCTTATGTAAAATATTAATTTGAGATGAATGCCCACATAATATAAACTTTTAATCTGCGTTGGGTCTGTGCACAATTTCTTACATTAGCGGGGATGTTAGTTAGAAGGTGATGTGATTGCAAATATCACATTTAGTGTAGATATTGGAGGGTCTATTGTTAACGTCAGAAGAGCTTCTTGCTTCACCGTCATTAGTGACAATGCACTTTTACTCCCAGCACGCCACGTGTTGCATGGTCTCTTCAATTCCCTGATCAGCCAGAAAATATATTGCCACTCATTGACGTGAAGTAGATATATTTAGTCAACGGTATTCCGACATTGTTCAAAGTTTATTTCTTATCTAAGGCTGATTTCGAAATACTTGACGAATCAATGTTAAATTAATATTGAATTATTTAAGTTGTTCAAAGAGAGATTATCATTTTGTTAAACTTGTGTGGGAAATACAGTTTTACCGACAACATTCTCCCAATACCCGTGTGATCTGTTTATGTTTTTTACCTGTTTAGTAGTGTTCAACGAATTTAAAGCTTGTGTTTTTTATGACATTGTGTTAATGTTAATATATTATAATGTTGATCAATGTTTGTACAATAATTATTTATACCGTAATATATCATTAAATTTGTCATTATGTTGAAAGATGTAGGATCCAGAGCTTAATTTAATATTTTGAATCACGACTCAAGAGTCAAAGTCCGGGAATCGAATATCGAATCTTGTTGCCCTAAAAAAGGCAAGATCATCGGTAAATAAATCTAGAGGCTCTGAAGGTTCGATTTCTAGTCGACGCAACGTTTAACCAAATGCCATGCAGAAATACAAAATAATCTAACTCGCTTAAAAACCGTAAGAGCATTATATGAATATATTAAATAGTATATTGTGTATCTAAAACTAAACCTAAAATGTGGGTTATTAAAATATTTACATACGCTTCTAATACAATTAAAAAACAAAAAACTTATCTTGATATTTTTACTCTAGTTGTTTGATCTTCAAATAAGCCTTTTAGAACCAAGCAATCGTAGGAACGGAATTAAATGGAGCGTAGCAGTAACTGTTCCAGACATTCCGGTCGGGTGGGCACTTTTTCACGGTTACATGGATATCTGATATCGAGATGCTGGCTTGCTGGCAGCGATCAAGTCTGGGTCGTAACCTTTGCCGCCAACAGCTGTTGTTGGCAAACTGAACAGTCGAAACCAACGCGATCGAAATGCAATTTTACAAACATAGCCATAAATTAACAATAGGCCCACATTGCAAATAAGAATTGAGCACTTGGTGAAGATAAAAAAGCAATTTTAATACTTCAATAATTAAATGAGATAGTTTCAAAATTTTTGAAACGAAAAAGTACTTTCTGTAAGTATCCTTGCCTAAAATGTCAGGATCCAAACCAAAATCCCTTGGGACGTTTAAATTTTATAAATAGATTGTGTCGTTATCTTCATATCAAACGTGAGTATTAGATGTAATTTCCGTTTCGATTGCCTTTAGTTCTTTGTATGGAATAAGCATTTATAGCTATAAAGTACAACACATTGTCCTTATTTGTGAATTACTTGCACAATCTAAAAAATAAACTTGAAACGTCGGTATTATTGAGGATTGAATGGTATTTTCCAAAAGAGGTAAAAAAATTATACTCCGAGAGTTCTTGCTTAAATTTGACCAACCATTAGAACCCGAACATGGTAATCTGTTAAAAGGATTGAATTAATTCCTAGGCGTGACTCTATATAAACAGCACCCAATTAAGAATGGATTCGTTTAATCTTACTCCACTATGCTGAAATGTGGGAGTGGGGTAAAACATCGGCCCGAAAACTACTGTACCGTAAATAAAATATGGGTTAATCTCAATCATTGACTTGCCATACTACCAACAGTATGGTTAGATCTTTCACTGTTACATGAGCCAATATGGGGAAATTACACATTTACCCAACCCAGATGTGTTTAGGCAGATCAACACCACAATATTATACATTAGTACCCATGTGTTGTTTGTGAACTAAGTGGTAAACTAGATTATATGTGTAGCAAAGTGGTGTGAAATTTGTTGAATTATTTCGACCATATGGAATATAGATGGAAGGTAAATAGTCATCTATGACTAGAATTGAATGTTTGAGTGAGTGAGAAGATGGGTTGTGAGTGTGATAGTGAGTAGTGTGAATGAGTGAGTGAGTGTTGTTCAAGACGATACGTGGTTAACTCAAACCACGTCAATTTTGAGTCATTCGCTCTAGACCTTCCATACCCCAACATTATGATGAACCTCCGTTGTACAAAATGAAGTAGACATGCCATACCACTTAATCAATCTTACACCTTACGATAATTACATGTACGCTATGATACCGATCACAGTTATGAAGAATATGCTCGTATAAGTTCTAAGCTACTAATAAATAAAAATGTGGAACGTAAAAGATGAATCAATAATAATTTACTATGTAGGTAATCTTAAAAGTGCCCTAACCCCTTCAACACTAGAGTCTCATGTTTGTATACCCTACGACTTCGTACAAAGTCTCATCAACACTACCTAATTATGGTAAGCTGTTCACTTCTCTTTGAACACTAATTAATTATCTAGAGCCTTTGGGTATGTGTTGCAATTTCACTAAGCTTCAGCGGTTAACACAAGAGTAGTTAGTGTATAAGTCCAACGATGAGAAACACTTGAAATGTCAAAAGCACAATCAGATAGGAACCCACGTCCTGACGCGCTCGCGTTCGTGATTGCAAGCATTTAACTGCAAGATTGTTTATCATAATGTAGAGAAAAGTTGATAGTGATTCTACTTGGTGTGTTTTATATTATTTCTAAAGGTAAATGGATTTTAACACACTATTTTCGGAAGTTATTTTAAATACTAACAAAGTCGTTTAAACGTGTCATTATTATTCAGTAAAAATCAATATTGAATACAAACCAAAAATTAGAAAATCCAAACCGATCGGGGATTGATTCCAGGTCTCTCTCTATCTTGCAGGGAGGGCCTTTTCCACACTTTTTATTAAATATTATCAATTTCTCTTATGGGTGTTAATTATGACTTATAAATCGAGAAATAAGAATAAGTTTATTGTTAAATAAGTATCCAAAGTAGGATTAATTGATATCTACATCGAGTCAATATTATAAGTGTAATAAGGAATTTGTTATGAAAAGTTTACGTTTAAAAAGAGTTGTGTCCGTATAATCAATCTTTAATCGGTTACTGAATTTAAATTGTATTATTTCAAACAGAAACAATAAACTATAATATCCACCTTTTATGGTGGCACAAGTTGCAAGTTATCCAGAAATAATTATAAGTACGTAGAAAACTCACTGAGTTTATTTTCCCCTTTATTTTCCTGTCGTGGACGGTAGAAATTCCCGAACTTTAGTGCGCGGTGTTCAGTTCAGGACGTATTACTGAAAGCATCCAGGTTCTTTCCCTTCAGACGCAGACCAGACTATTCTTCATTATTTACGAGTGAACCAACAAAAATTTCATTTAGTCGCTAAGCCCCCACGACAAACAAATAAAAACAACACAGAGAGAAAACTAATTGTTGAACAAGTTAATTGTGGATGGATTTTCACGTTTCCACTCTACTTCATTCAGCTTATTCCACCCTCAACGTCGATCTGTAACCCCAAACATAGACATCACAGAGAAAGAGAGGTATAGAAAAAGAGGGGGAGAGAGAGAGAAAGACTCACACTTACGCACAAAAACACACACGTAAACGCACACAGGCACAAATAGCCTACGTCCGCACACACCGAGAAAAACGCGCACACACACGCGCGCACGCACACCCCTTCACCGCAAGTCAAAAGGGCGGTATTCGTTGAGGCGTGCGGTACTAACTTCTATATTATAGAGACCCACCCCCCCACTCGAATACATCTTGGATAATTGCTTCAGAGCAAACATCAAAGTTTGTATTTATCCCCCCAGCTGAAGGTTGTGTGTATTCTTTACGCGTGCAGAGGGTCCTCTACTCACTCCTCTTTACAAACGGACGAGACGATGCGCGGTAAAGGGTGAATACTACTGGATGTGAAACTCAAAAATATAATTGAATATCCATCTACCATTCATTCAAACAATGCAAGTCTACATACTTTCATGAAAGTGATAGTTTCTATCATCATTATTTTTAAATACAGGATTCGATCACCATAAAAAATTAGATTTAAGTTGTAGAATTCAAACTGTCAAATTCCTTTTTAGGTCACGACAGCTGCCCTTATTTATATGACTGCATTTGCAGAGTTTGTCATGTGTATAATTGGATTAATTGTTGGGTTTCATGTTTTATGTAGTCTGTCTTCTGCTTTTATGATAAATGTACAAATTTCGTACGTCTAGAGTGTTTAAATAGCTTACATTACCGAAACATATGCTAATAAATTATGATATTAAGAAGATATTTATTTTTAAGAAGACTTTCTATTACCACCCCAAAAAACCCCACCCCAAACCACCCCAGTCCGAAACCAACCGGAACAGTGTAGGCCAACTTGGAAAACTGTATTTCGAAGGTATGAGAGTGGATGATTTATGTGGTGTTAAATTGAATAACTCATTGAACAATTATATTGTTTAATCAATAAGTAGAGGTAATGATAAAACGACACTTTAGATACAATCCACAAGAAATGCTTAACCTTCCAGCAATATAAAAGTCTTCACAACACACAGGTACAATTATAGACTACGTCTGAGTTTAATGCACCTCTGAACAATTAATGACCTATGAACGAACACATTAAAAATTAACACAGCTATTCTTACCATTGTACTATCGGTCATACATTATTGGTTTAACAAGTCACTGACCTCAAATATGGCGTGAGAAACGTTAAACCTACTATGTAACACGATAAAAATGAAATGTCAATAATTTAGTTTGGTTGGTTTTGAGATAAGCAGGTTTTGTTTTATTGAACTTCTGACATGATCAGATGTTGCTCCCATGAGTTGGGTCTAGGGGGCGTCGGGGGGGGGGGGGGGGGGCAGACAGCGGGCCACGATGCTCTAGGCGAAGAAGATCGCGGAAGTAAGGAACGTCAAAAGAAGAAGAAGAAAGAAAGAAAGAAATGATGAAGAGAATGAATGAAGGAATACGATCCTACCTCTGCAACAGAAGCAGCGTCTGACGTAGACATATCAGTACCGACATTCAGAGCTGCGAAATGAATAATGGAAGGAAAAAACTTTGCTTCCCTCCCGAAGGCATAAGTCATAACACAATATCCTAAAGTTACTACGAACGATGCTGGCTCTAATAAGTTATGTTTCGGGGATTATTTCTGTAGAAGAATGCAGAATCAACCTTACAGTTCTATTTTAGTTAAACCACATATAAATCAACATAGAAGCTACATTTTTTAAATTGAATAACTTGGGTTGAGTGCGTTGGTTTCGCTGTTCTGTTAGTTGGAGAATAGGGTGAGTGTGCGTGTGAGATACCTGAGAAACAAATACTGTTACGGTTACGAGATCCTATGGTAAACGGCCAACAAGTCCATGATAAGTGCTGACGCGTTTTATAGTTGACTAGAAATAGGTACACGTTTGGTACGCCCATCGTAAATGTAATTCAAAATATGTAATTGTCTTGTCAAATGTGTCAAGCAAACACCTTCGTTTACATGAAGAAAAACAATATCAGAAATTTATAAATTTAAATTCAAATAAAATGCTATATTGAAAAATACAAGCATAAAACTTATGTCACTCAAAAATAAAACTCGTGTCTATCAAGAGATTATTAAATAAAGCAATGACGAGTAATAGTAAATTTAACTGAAGATGTACATTTTTTAAGTTTATTAACGTACTACTAAATGGCAGATTAACTCTGCGGACAGACCTGAGGAGAGACATAGACGTACGTTCACTAAAACCATATAACTGATAGCAAATATATACCCGTGAATTTGTATAGGTAAAATAAATAAATAAATTGTATTTAAAGTCTACCCACTCAGTTATATAACTGATTTTCAGTGGGGGACAGTAAATCAAAGTTACCAAGCCAACCCTGTAACAACGATTGCTTTAATAAAGCATCTGCTTGTAAAGTGAAAAAAGCATAAGTATACGTGCAGCACACTGCAATCTATACCTTACATATGCAGATGATATCTCAATGATGTTTTATTCAGATTGAAATGCTGAATAGTAATATTAAAATGATCATTAATGAGCGTATTAACAGTAAACTATAGGCATCCCTTGGCTTAGTTTGTGCTTACATCTTAGCATAAACCAAACTCCAAATTCTCTTTCCTTCCGTAATATTGGCAAAATGTCTTCTCACTGTCAAACCAACCAAACCCCCTCTCTCTTCATTGTACTCCCTGACTTCTCCAGCTTCCATGCAACGTCGGAGCTACGCCAAGTCTGACAACAGCGCCTCACTCTCAGCTGTGCCCCGCTCACTTATCAAGCCAATGAAATACCGACAATCAACGCCAACTTTCTCAAGTGATTTGTTAGAAGTGTCTCATACGTTTAAGATGGCGGTTGCGTTTGAAATATTTCCCTCACCTTCTCAGTATTAACGGAGATAACGTAACGTGGAAGACTTAATTGACGGTAACGTTCAGAGCTTAGGCAGAAACAATGAGCATTATATGGTTTCACCACAAATATCCCAAATTAAAGACTCGGTTATCCATTTGTCACGTTATCTTCGACAGATCACATACCACACAGGCTGCATCATCAAAGACAGAGGCAGAGTAATCGTAGACTGAAATCAGGCCAAAGTTTTTGTGGTTTAGACATTTCAGGATGTTTTGTCTTGACGCATCTGTTTGAATTCATCATGGGGCGACTTATTAAGACTCGGCTGTCTCGAGTGGCTAATTGCGGGGGCGTTCCCCTCGACTAATTATTCATAATAAGAAGGTTTTTTATTTACTTAAACCGCATGGAGCTGTCTTAACACAATTCATAGACTAAACACAAGCCCTTTCAAATAAATAAAAATTTAATGTAAATGCAAGTGACATTCATGGTTTGCATACGTTAAAATAATAACAATACATAAATCACACATTACTACCCTACAAATGAGAATAAACAAAATGTAAACAATACAGCATTATAGCTTGTGTGAAATTGAAACTGTGTGCGGTATTTTTATTTTGTTACACTAATTTACTACCTAGATGGTAAAAAAAATATTTAACGTCCCAGATGAACTTACGAAGCTATTTGGGGCTTTCATTGTTTAGTTGTACCTAGAATAATATGGCTGATGCACGTAACGATTGTAGTTGCCTTAATGTACAAAACATTCTCAGAATTCCGTCTTCCCCACTCACGTATTTTCTCCCATCCTGGAGAAAGATCTTTTACTACACCTTTCAATATTTAACTCGTGCAGCAATCGGATCCAGGATATTCTCCCCTCCCAAGGATAGGATATGACTAATCCACTCAACACATCTAAAATATTCACCTTTCAAGAAATTCAAGAAAGGTCCTAACAGACTCGGGCTGAATAGCAAACTACGCAGCATTATTGATGACCAGCGTCCAAGAGTGGACGTGTACATTGCGTGCGTCCCTTCCCGCATTGAGGCTTACCACGCACCGTCCAATAGCTTTCAAGACATGTATTGCCAGTAAACTTTTTTAAAACTCCTCGTTTGAAACAATGACGGACTTTTATGACGTACCTACGAATTATTAAAAGTGAAATTTTGTACGAGTATACAATTAATATGTAATAAATGAAAAACACCAGCTGTTTTGTAAAAAAAAAAGATGTGACTATAGATCCAGGGGTAGAATTTCAATATCCAGAGTCCACTTTCCGCTTTTAATAAAAGCCTCACAAACGTTAATTTATGTGATTGAGGGGGTATAAGCTCCAGACACGAATTTATTTATTTGGAAGTTGCTATAGTAATTAGGTAAAATTTACTTATCAGATCACATAAACTGGACTTTGAAATACCAGGCCTTGGTTCGATAATATTAAGAACACAAATATGCAAATAACAAAAATGCAGAGAGAGCCACTAAAATCACCTGTTGACAACCAAATAATGCTGTCGCAAGCAGGACGTTAAGCATTCAATATTGTTCAATATTTTAACATTTTAAAACGCCAATCACATGCATAGATTAAGAGGTTAGGTTGCTGCGTATTACCGCTACTTCTATTGTTTGTGATGCTCGGCATATTATGTTACACTACAAAATATTATACCACGCTGCTATTCGACAGATGTCCTACATAACGTTTGCATTCGAGATTGTTAGCATATTGCTGGTATATTTTATAGTAAACAATCATTATCTCCACCCTTGCACTGCACGCCGTTTTCCTAGTCTTATATAAAACTTGGCGTAAAATAGTATTTGCCACTCATATGTTAGGGTAATCTGTACATGGTAAAATTATAGTGTCACGTATACAAGTTGTGTATACACTGAAAGGGTACATAGTGGAATACCAAAATATAATCTCAATTAGACATAAAATACACTACCTTTACTTGATATAGGCAAGATGTGAACAAAAGATTTGAAAAAAAAATCAATACGTATATAGGACACAATAATATTTTAAAATTAACCATCGTATCAAATCAGAGACACACATATGTATTATATACATTGACAATTAATATACAAATGGGAAAGTTCAACATCGAGACCAATTACAATATTGTGATAATTATTTAATTTAGAAACACAAATTAACATTCTGAAAAGATTTTTAATACATAATTTTCTTCTCAATATTAGGAAAAGTGGAATGTCTTTACAGCGGCGATTACCTAGGTACACCTGGAAAGCAAACTACTACTTTAGGGTAAATTTACACGACATCACACAAATGAAATGTCACAATTCAACACTTTTTTTTCTTTGTTGATTTATCACTGGTCGATTTGGTTGTGAAGTGCTGGGTGCTGATATTTGTTAAGTTAAACACCAAACCACAATGTTGCTCGTTTGAGGTGATAGTAGACATATTAATGTTACAGAAATTGCATCTTATCGTAGTATTAGAAAGTTCAAACATGTACCAAACAGCAATACGTTGCATTACTGCAGAAGTATGATGATGTAAGTGGTTGTCGTACCCAGCACTATAAACACCAAGGTAAGATCCAGAGGAAAGAAGCCAGCAGCACTGAAGCTAGGTTTCTCTGCTGCCAACTGTTGAGAAAATCCCTCCAACTGCAACCTTGTATCAGTGTCTAGACCTTCAGATAACAAGCACCTCTGCACCAGACTCGACGTCGCGGTAGCCTCGTTGCTAGTGACGTCACACGAGGCGCAGATGATGTACAACCAGAACAGATGAAAGACCATCCAGCCAATCCAAGTGGACAACTCGTAAGTATGAACCAGATCGTCGAACACAATTCCTTGGGTCATGTCCTGGCATAACCGAAGTCCAACTGCAGTTGTGGCCAAAAGTAGGTAGCCGATCTTCAAGAGAATTGTGTAGCCAAAGTGATTGGTAATCATCGATGAAAGCTGATGAAGCTCATTGTAAGCAAGGCGTAACGCTTTAATTTGGTTAGCATTGTTTTGAATGATAAAAATGTCTTCAACAGACGTGTTAAAAACATAATTGTTAACTATTCTAGGTTGGCCTATCTGATTCACGCCTACTTTTACTGGTGTCAAACCCATTACATTTACTTCTCGATATGAGCTTCTTGAATTCTTATTGAAATACAATGATGATTTTAGTGACTTATTGATAGCTCTATACTTTGTTTGTAAAAGCAGAACTAAATTTAGAAAAGTTACCACTGCGACATCAACTACCACAGTTGTGAAATGGCGATATGTAAACGTAACTGACTTCATTTCATGGATGCTCAAGGGATACTGACAGACTGTCAATAGCGTCAGACAAACAACCAAAGCAAAGAATTCTTTGGCCACAACGTTTGAGAATTTCTGGTAGTTACAGTTCCATGAAATAGAATATGATCGACTTTCTTTATTTTATAAACAATATGTTTAAAACGTGATTGTGAATATTTGTATGATATACATTCAGTTGTAATCCCAGCAATAGACGATAATATAAACATCAAACGTACCGGTATGGTTTGTTTTGCAAATTTCGGCTCAAGTGTTGCAATGATGAAAAGATCTTTGACGTAAGTTAAGCACCCGAAAATGAATCCGACAACCATCAATGCTAATACACCTTTGGTATACCTCGAAGCTCGCTTTGACGTTCGAAACTTGATTGAGAACGGTGCTAGACCAAGACACACGAAGAACATGTAGATTCCGGTAACGACCGATGATGGCGAAGGAGAAACCTTCATTTTGAAAGTCTTCAGATGAGAACTCCTTAGCGATACACAAAAAACAAACTAAAGCGATTCAATGAATGCACAAATGCGCTGATGTACAAATATTAGCGAGGTTCAAAATGGCTAAACCTGAAAATGGTGATTTCAACTTGATTTTAGCAGCCCTCACGTCTCTATAGTGTTGATGACGATTCTCTAGTAATGGAATGCACTCATACAGTGGACTGGGGGTTCCAAATATTCCATATCTCATATAGCTACACACACACCACTTCTTAACCGATTGAATTGAAAAGCACTTTTGAAATGAAACATTCCCGACAAATATTTGGAGACCAATTTGAATATAAAGAGCACTTTTCAGTATTGAAGAGGCATTGTCTTTTATAAAATAAAACTATAAATTATTAAGGATATTGTTTACCTACCAATGTACATTGAAGATATTGGTATTGGGGATTTGAATAAGAGGCATTTTGGACTAGCGAAACAATTTTTCAAATAATACCGAACACAATAAATGATTAATTTCCCATCGTTTAATGTTTTATAATAACTTTTCTCTGCCATTATGTGTTTACATTACTTACTTGTAAAAACGGTCAAAACTGAATCCAACCATTTTCCCATTATTTTCTTATTTCCATGTGTTTTTTAAAACTGGTATCAAGTCCAATAGCCACGCAAAAAAATGTGTAAAATCCTGGCGATATACCAAATCATCGCCTACCATTAAATAATATCTGTATCATTTATACATTCATGAAAATTATTTCGTTGTCCACAAATACGATCTACATAGCTAATGCTCAGCTATATAGGTTGACAGCTGTCACATCACTTGTATCCTTGGTAAGGCATTAGATTTGTATTAAATTAGATTTAAAATTTCTAGAGTGCAACCTTGTAATATCCCAAAAATAATGTATTTATCGCCCATGGCAGTTTTTAAACAAATATTATACAAAATGATGGTTTAGTTTAAAAATTAAATTAAAAATTAAAAATATATAATACAACAAATTTACGAATAAAGCAACAGTGTCTATACGAGTATTTCCGAGTGTTACCGGAGATGTACGAAGCTAAAAGTGTTTGTTTACTTCGTCACGGATGAGAATGTCACTTGCCATTCCATCCCCTAACAGAGAGGGACCTTTTAGTATAGATTAGAACGCCCACTATTTCAACTGTCAATCTTGAAAGAGCACTCAAACAAGTAACCAAATGACCTTGGCACACATACAAACACTTTCGTTCACAACTTGAAATACGTTAGTATAATCTAGATTGTTCCCATCGAGCTGTAAAACAATAAAGTTAAATATTTAAATCATTCGGCATTCAAATAATTTAGGTGTAAGACTAGGTCTTCAGTCTTGTTAATATTCCCTTTTATGATCAACACGATATAGCATAAGTTTAAAACTGTCCTTCTATTATTGTCTGGTGAAGTCCTCTCTACCTGATATGCTCGAACATAGCGCGAATTTTGTAAATTGTCCAAGGTTTTCGCTTGTTTGTCAAAATGTGTTTATCTTGAGAAACGTAATTTTCAAAATTCGAATAACTACATTGTTGACGCTTGTTAGTTATACCAGAGTTGTTTAGTTTGGTAAAAGCAACCATATTGAGTAGAACTTTTGGATAATGGTTTAAAAGCATACATTATTAATTTAGCCAACAATGAAGTCAAAGTTATATTTTCTCAGAGTGGTTACTCGGTGGTCTGATATTTTTATACTAGGAAAAAGCTTAAGTCCCGTCGTGTTGATGGATGAGCTTTTTTGTAAGTTTTTAGTTTGCTTGGGATCTATTTACTTATCAAGTGCCTTTTGAACGCATCGTTGGTGATTGTTATCAAGTTTCTATTGTTATTATAAACCTAAACAAACTCATATTAAAACATTTATTTTATAGATTCTGGCTAACTTTCTCAACTTTTCCTTTCAAAAAGCAATACATCACCATTACCTTAATGTCCATGTGAAATATGAACGTTGTAGCCCCACCGGTTTGGTCATAATTGGCCCAAACGTCACGAAAATATCGAGGGGAAAAATCGGAAAAAAATCGGAAAAGTACGATTTCTATGAGAAACATTTCTTCAAATGTCCCTTAAATCATAACATATCTAATTTTAATGATTTCAAACGTTCCCATAAATTTTTATCAAGATCGGAGTAGCCGTTTTCCCGGTCGCGAGCCAAATATCACGGAAATATCGCATTAAAAATCGAAAAAATTCGTTAAAAGTACGATATTCATGAGAAACGTTTCTTCGATTGTACCCAAAATCGTGGCAAGTCTTAGTTCAGAGATTTCGAAGGTCCCCTCAAAGTTTCATCAAGATCGCATATGCCGTTTGCCCGGTAGAGAGCGAACAAACAGTCAAAAAAACAAAAAAAACACCCGATCGAGCTAATTTTTTGGGGGGGGTCAGTGAATTTGAAGTCTTCACTTCGCTCATCCAATTAATATATTTGCATTCATTTTTTTGAAAATATCAGAAAAAACATGCTATTATTATAAATACAATAATGAAATATAAATGCAAGATCAATAGAAAGAGCATCTGCTTAGTAGTACTTTTGTACCGGTTTCTCTACAGTACACAATTCCCTAAATAACTGTTGATCAGTTATAGTTTCTATTTTGAGAGTATTGAAACATCTAGTGTAATGTGTATTGTCTATCACATATATCGTACTTAGTGGAGATTAAACACATGTTTGTATTTATTTTAATTTGTCACTGTCAATCGACAAGTTGTCACATGGGTTATTGTATTTATTTTAATTTGTCACTGTCAATCGACAAGTTGTCACATGGGTTATTGTATTTATTTATTTGTATTAATGCATGTCAATGGTTCACTGTCAATCGACAAGTTGTCACATGG